>CM028362.1:69544239-70144239 GCA_016624345.1 Platycodon grandiflorus
AATCTTCATATCTGGGGTTTCACTTTTTGAGTTTGAATTGTTCTGATGCTATGTTTCGTTTGTACGGACTATAACTCCCGAAATCTTGAATTGTTCTGATTCTATGTTTCATTATTGGATCAAAGAAGTATCTGCGCAAAAGTTGTGCAAAAACCGTGTTGCAGGCACTCTCTCTCTCTCTCTCTCTCACACACACACACACATAACACTCACAGATTAACTATTACAAGTGTGTCTGAAGCTATGCTAGGTTTCAAATTTTGAAATGTTTGAACCCTAATCGCAGTTGTTGCATTGATATATACACACAATGGGGAAGGGAAAACAGAAGAAAAAGGTGATACTGCCGCCAGAGCTCCCACCGGAGGTACCGGAGGATGAAATTGAAGTATCTGATGAGGATTTGCAGTTTGTCGACGAGAATCTTGATTATGCCAGCTTTGTCTCCAAATTGGACACTCATTCTATTACCAGGTTTGGCAGCCCATTTTCTCAATTTTCACATACCTTATTAAATATCTACACAATTTTATACAAAATTTATGTATTGGAGAGTTCATTTGAATCTTACGCATATGCTTAGGAAGAATTTCAAGTATTGTCATGGGATATATTTGTTGTACAGTAAACTTGATGTCATTTGTCGTCGCTCGGGTTTTGTTGTTGCGGAACCTGCTGTTCCTTTTTCTTTTGGTGTATGAAACTTTGCCTGAACTGAATTAAAACTGTAAAGACTCCTAAATAGTTCCTGGAAGGAATCAAAAAATATATATACCTCTTAAGTTTCCATATATTTGCATGCAATTGGGATTTGGGAGTTCAAGGCCATGATAGGAATAGGATTAAGTGTTCCATGTTGCAATTCTCCTTGTCTAAAGTTTTTCTATAATTTATTTATTGATAGAGCTTTAACTCTTTAGACTCAGTTAGATTTCCTTAGCATTGGTTGTCTGTTGAGAAAGTAATACAACCACCATTATTTTTGAGACCAACCCGTGTCTTTTTTTTTTTTTGGCACATGTATATGATAATCAGCCATGCCATATCAATTTAAAAAATTTCTGAATCAATTCCCAGAGAGAAAAAAAAAGCCAACAAATCCTTTGTTATCGTATATGTTTACATTTTTATGAATCTGTGACAATGATGGCTATACATGTCATGCTTTTTAATTTTCATTATCGAATACTTTCTTCTTTCTTTCTCTATCTTTTAAGTGTCGTATTCCTCTTTCTGAAATTGGTTATGTCTCTACTTTGAAAGGCATGTTTCTCGTGTTGCTGACGTAAAAGAAGATGCTTTAGAGTCGTTATACGAAAAACGACTGAAAAAAAAGTCACAAGTTAAAGAAAAAGAGGATGTTGGGATTGAAGTCGATCCCGTGGATGCCCTTCCTGTGAAGACATTAGATGGAAAACTGTATTACAGGACTGGTATCATATTATTCTACTTTTCTTTTGTGGCCCTTTTCGAAGCTCTAGCTCACTGAGTTGATATTTTGATGGTTCAAACAATTGAGATTTTGTGTAGCTTTGAAGGCGTCGAAAGAATCTACAAGTGCACAAAATGAAGATGAAGCCACAGGCGAAAATGAAGATGATGCTGAAGAGAAAGGTGTGCTGAAGTTGACCAAAGCAGAAAGGCGAGCAAAGCTCAAAAGATTGAAGAAAGAGGCAAAGAAACAAATGAAGGAGGGACTGGAAGTAGAGGAAGTGCAGCAAGCCCCTCAAGTTGCAGTGCTGGTATTTTCGCTCACATTTCATGTCTTATTATACTCAATTGGTCTTTTTGCTAGGTAGTTTACTGGAAACACGATGGCATAAGAAAGAGAGACGAAAAATAAAATAAATTATGGTCTATCAAAAATATGGACAATTTTTAAATTATCATTGAAAATTTATACAAGAAAATCAGTTTAGATTCACTGGTGCATCTTGTGCCATATTCTGTAATGCATAGGCTATAATTGAAGGCAATAACATCTGACTGCTCTGCAATTCATGTCCAATTTGTATCTTTACAACTTGCCATGCGTTGCCATTTCTCTATTTGTTAGATATTACAGAATTTCTTTCATTGGTACTTATTTATAAAGGGGTTTCTCTTTGTCTATAATAGCAGGACAATGAGTAAGGAGGTTTTACCCTAGTTATTGACATTTCCTCATTCTTAATTGCTCTTTCTATTCAACTCGCACAAGATGCACCATGCAGGTTACTCATCTTAACTGGGATTCTATATTTTTTTCTCTCCTGTATAAGCTTGATACTAAAAAAATCCATTACTGACGTTGACATTATTCCAGCTTTACAAAGAGCATATTGCATAATATCAAAATCAGAAACCGAAACTCAATGTGAAGATAGATTAACCTGTCTGATTAAAAAAAAAAAAGATAGATTAACCTGCTCCGCAACCACTTCTTATTCGCAAATTAAAAGTAGTACTAGTCAAGACTGCTTACATAGCTCCCTATTTTATGATTAATGATTGTGGTTTGCCCCAAATAAGCTCCATGTACAGTTCATTTCCTTGTATATATTTTTTTTCATTTTTGTAAATGAGACTGTCTTTTAACAAGTAGAATTTTCTTTTGCAGGCCGAGGTGCAGAAGGATCTCACAGTTGAAGAAACCAGAGAACAAAAGAAGTCTAGACTCGCTGAGCTGGGAATGGCATTGCTTACGGATCCAGAAGCCAATATAAAAACATTAAAGGAGATGCTGCAAATTTCAAAAGATGGAGATCATGCCATAGTTGTACTTGGTATGAAGTCTTTGTTGGCTGTTTTCAAGGACATCATTCCTGGGTAGGGTTTCGTTATGCTCTTCAAAAGCTATACGCCATATTTCAATTTTTCATTCTGTCCAAGTCTTACAATTTTGTTTTAATGTGCGCAACAGCTATCGGATTAGGCTACCCACTGAGAAGGAGCAAGAAATGGTTGTTTCGAAGGCAGTAAAAAAGATGCGCTTCTATGAGTCCACCCTCTTATCTGTTTACAAGGTTGGAAAACACTCAATTTGTATTAAAAAATAAGGCCTTTAGAAGAGCTTTTAAATTTTAGTGTGAAGGATCTCTCTCGCTTTTTGAATAGGTTTGAATTGCTTAGATGCCTAAAAACTTGTAGAGCTCATTACCAGGAGTCCACTGTTGTACCGGATTATTTTGTTGACAGATTTATTAGCTAATTTTAAGTTGTGATGAGGTATATTTAATAAAGAGGTCCATCTTGCACCATTATATATATATATTTTTTCTGAAAACTCAGATTTCATCTGGCTATATAATCTAATTTTAAGCTATGACATGAAGTATTTGATGATTTGTCTCACCATTCGTCGCATATTATGTTTCTTTGGAGAGTATTATTCTTACATTGAGTGTAGAAGAGTATCTTTTAACACTATCATGGGCGATCTCTGCATGCTTTTGATTTTATTCTTTCCATGTCATTTACATTTGTCCAAATTAGGGAGTTGGATAAATTATTAAAAAAATGTAAACTGATTGTTCATGTTATGTGCTCTTCTCATATTGCCAAATATTTGGAGAAAGTGTGTGCTTGGTAGTTTATTTTCATTTTGGCATCTAGATCCCGTGATTGACGTCGTATGGTATTCAGGAAAGAAGTTCTAATTTGTACTTCGGCCCAGTTGTAACCTCTGCTGATCCTATTTTGGTCTATTGTTTTTGTATTGGACTTTGTTCTTCTATTTTGATATGGGATTATTGTTTTTGTATCTAGACTTCCATTAAATCAGGGGATTTATCTTTTAATCTAGATGGGTGGTACACATCCTTGCACCATTTTTAGGAAATTCAAACACAAATAAACCTGCAAATGGCATTCGACCAGGGCCAAGGGATTGTTTGATTGCTGCGTTCTAATTGAACTGGCTCATCCCTTGCTAGAAAGGCTCTTCCAAGGATAGTTGTTCTAATGGAAACTGAATTGTGAAAATTTATTGACCTAGCTCGTCATGGGAAATCTTCTCCAATCAGGAAGAGATCTTAACTAGAAAGTGTCTTATCTAGTCTCATATGATAACGTTTATTTTATCTTCTGCTACAGAGAGTTATGTCCGTGCAAAACTGTAGAATATATAAATTTATTATATGTTTGGGCATCATAATTAGTTGGAAATTTCTTTCCATTTATATCATGACAGGCATACCTCCAGAAGCTGATGGCTATGGAACGGCAAGCTTCATTTCAGCGAGTGGCAGTGCGCTGCATCTGTACTTTGCTAGAGGCTGTCCCGCACTTCAATTTTCGCGAGAGCTTGCTATCTACTGTTATCAAGAACATAAGCTCCCCGGATGATGTCGTTAGGTCAATCATCTTTTATTTACTAAATTTTTCTAATGGTGTATCTCACACTTGCTCTTTCCTTTGCCGTCATGTATCGAAATAACTATGATTTTTCTTGATTTTTGTTATTGTTGTACCTCTTAATTTCTTAAGCATTTTTCTTTTTCTCTAATGTACGTGAACAGGAAATTCTGCTGTGGAACTATCAAGTCACTCTTTACTAATGAGGGAAAACATAGTGGTGAAGCAACTGTGGAGGCTGTTCAACTGATTGCGAATCTCGTAAAAACTCATGATTGCCAATTGCATCCTGACTCTGTTGAGGTATCTTAATTCCTTCAAGGCTTGTCGCTCGTATATTTGTTCTGGCTTTCTCCGGTTTGACATATGAATTGCCAATTCCATTATTACTCAACTCAATTCAACCTTTCTCCCAATTACCTGGAATTTCCGATTCCTTTATGCAGAGAGAAAATGCTTTTAAAAGCCTAAAGTGATTCTTTTTCTTGATTGTCAACCTGGCTAGTGTCACACTCCCCTTTCACACGATCTCCCAGTGAATTCATTGATGCAGACAGTATTGTTTGGAACATGAACTAGTGAGCATGCGATAGTTGGTTGTTCACCTATTCATTGCCTTGTTTTCTGCTGAATGGTTTGCTATCCCTGAACAGCTCTCTACAAGGTGAAAGCTTTATTTGTAAAGACTTTAATGACTCTTATTCTTTTTTCTTTAAAGGTAACTGCATGTAACAGTAGATCAGATTCCAAGATAGTCTCTGAGCTCCCAAAGCAGCAGTTCTGCTTTCCAAAGCCCTCTTTAATGAGGTTTTCTACATTAACAATAACAAGAGCAGGAATAGCATGCTTCTGTGAAAGACTTTGAGGTTTAGCATGCTAATTGCAGAACTGTGGCAGTTTTAGGTAGCTCCTTGGCCTTGGCAAACTGTGACTTGCCTGTGAACTGACAAATTGCAATGTCCATCTCCATACTCCACTTTCCTATGTGATAAGGTAACACATACCTGCGACGGACTTCTTTCCATATCTCGGTAGAGAATGTCATACAAGGAAGGGATGTTTTTCAGTATGGCATAAAGCAAAACTTTCAGCTATAACTTCCATTTGGAAAACTTTCAGCTATAACTTCCATTTGCAAAACTTTCAGCTATAACTTCCATTTCATCAGCCTGCTTGGTATAAACTGGAGCTCAACTGCCTTAACTTTCGTCTTGAAACTAGTTATTCACCTATCAGATTGTCATGGAAAGATTATTTCTATACAGTAGCGTGTCCACACGACATTACTCCCCAAAATTTTATAGCAGTCCTGTGCTCATTGAAATGTCATGATCGGAAATAAACAATTGCACAGAGTTATAACTCTTCAACAGAGAAAACATTTGTGTCCAGAATGTTGGTATTGGCTCAATATTGTTTACTAGTTAAATAAACGCTTATTTATTGACGGAAAAGTCTTGTTCATGAGGACCTACGTACAGCCAAGATTGGAGAGTGATGTGGCAGTCTTATGGAGTTGGGACTACCTGATTTTTGCTGTAAGAAAATGAGTCTCCTGAAAGTTTCATTTGCTTACCATTTGCTGCAGGTTTTCCTGTCTCTCTCGTTTGACGAGGATCTTGGGCGGAGTGAAAGTTCAAATGTAGATAAAAAGGTGAGAAGCAAAAAACATTTCAAAATTTTCAAAAAAGGAAAAAGAGGTGCTGAGCCCAATCAATTGCCAGATGGGAAAAAGAAAAGTAAGCAGGAGTTGATGTCAAAAACAAGAGAGGAGGTATTTGCTTTCATTAAGAATCATTGATTTTTTGATGTTCATTTGTTTATTTCAGTTATTATAAAAAAATAGCAAAATTGTTTTTGGGGTATGTTAACCTTTTATGTATTCCACAGGTCAGTGCTGAGTTCAAGGCTGCATCATTTACCTTAGATTTAGCGGAACGTAAAAGGATGCAGTCGGACACTCTCTCTTATGTGTTTCAGACTTACTTTCGCATCTTGAAGCATACGATGCAGTCAAGGTATGTTCCTATGATGGAAATTTCCGACATGGAAATAGGTTTTGCGGTATTACATCTTGTTGCTTTAAATTGGATTCAATTAATTAAATTAGAACTCAAAAATTTAAAAATAAACGAAAGGGAAAGGTAAAGAGGATTTGGCTGCTGATTACTTTTCAATCAGAAATGTCTATGATTTTCTGTACCTAAAGTTTCTTGTGCATTCGAAATTGAAGGGCTCCATTTGAGAATTACCTTTTGAGTAGACTTAAATTGAGGCTTGTGTTTTCTGGGAGATGGATGAGTTGGTGACATATAAAAGCATTCTTACCCTTTTAACTCTTAGGTTTTCTTCTGTTTCAAGATTCAGTGGTAAATGGCCATTGAGGTGCAGACATGAATTGGCTAGATGGTTGAAGTCTCAATGCAGTAAAATATATTGGTTGAAATATTTTAAGACTTAATAAGACCTCATGAGATGGTTAATATCGTATGAGTGTTTCCGTATCTCAAGACAAAAATATATACACATATCTTTAGTGATTTCTGACTTGCTAGTGCTGCATATTAAGGATACACATAACCTGCCAGACATGACTTGGGCATCAAAGTAGAATTAATGCTGGTAACTCTAAAGGTTGTTGGTATATAACTTTTACTTATCAAAAAAAAAAAAAAAATCTCTAAAGGTTGCTGTTGTTTCTTTTTAAAGGTTTAAAGGGTTTGTGTGTAAATCTATGAATGCTACCGGCAATTCTAATCTAGGGTGGCCATGGAATCCCTTTTAATAATTTATTATCTCCTTCCTTTCTATACCTGAATTGAGACTCTGACTGGTCAAATGCTGATTTCGTTTTCAGGTCAGAACCTAGTTCAGGAGTAATAGCTGGTGCATTTGGGGATCACCCGCTTCTGGCTCCATGTTTAAGTGGAATCGGGAAATTTGCACATCTGATAGACTTGGATTTTATGGCCGATCTTATGAAGTATCTTAGAATACTTGCTGGAGGTGGTGGACGTTATGCGAATATTTCTTCCGATAATGGTTCAAACTATTTGACTGTGTCTGAACGCCTCCGATGTTGCATTGTCGCATTCAAAGTGATGAAAAACAATCTTGACGCCTTAAATGTCGATTTACAGGACTTCTTCATCCAGCTTTACAATCTTATTTATGAGTACAGGCCAGGAAGGTTAGTAAGTTTAAAAAGGCTGATTGCTATTAAAATTCCCGTTGGATGCCTCTTGACAAAATTTGATCATAAATTTAAGCTTCAGTTCTTTGCTTTGAAAAGCTTGATGAGTTAACCTAGAAAGTTCAGAAGAGCAAGAACCAAATTTCGACATAGATGCTAGAATTGTTTAAACAATTAGTTTATTCAATAACGAACGACTTTTCAAGCTTTTTCGTGATAAAGAGTTTTATCATGTACTGATGAGGTTAATCACCCTTTGAAATAGAAAATTACTTTCTCCTTTTTGAGGTGAAAATCAGATGAATGTGAAGAAGTGTTTCACTGGTGAAAATTGCAAAAACGGAGATCATCGCGGACTGGTTTAGAAGAGAGGAGAGGACTGTCTTATTTCAGAATCGGGTTCATAGAATGGATCAATTGATCCAGTCCTTCCAATCGTCTCTTTGGTAGATTTGTTCATAAAAATGCCAATCAGGCTAAGAATCCAACGAAAAAAGGTGTGAAATCTTATGCTGTTGAACTCTTGGTTAAAAGAATAAGTACCAAGACCAACCACTGGCGAATGACCTTTTGTCTGTCGGGGTCCATAGTTGGAAATATGAAGGACAAAACTTGAGCCGGATGTTTATCGGCTTATCCCTTTCTATGGTTAATAACTAAGTACTAGAAAGCGATTAAATCATTAATAAGCTTTATTTTTACTAGAACGAAGAACAAAAAACGTCAAAATGATTGTAGTTGGTTACAAAATAATAGGAAGTATTAAGATTTGAAGATGATACTTTTTTTCCTTTTCTGTTTGGATCAATATATAAGCTGGTCCCTGAACTTTGATCGATTTCCTATAACAGTCTTAGAACTTTGCCATTTCCTATTTTTATCATTGGACTTCACTTTAAGCCCTTAAGTTACTCCTTGAATTAACATCCATTACATTTCCGTCAACAGTAATTTTAAATGATGAGATTACCCCTTTGAGTTAACTCATATATGTGAATAATTATTGCAAATTTCATCTCTTTCCTATTTAATTTTTCGAATTTATTTTTGCAGTACCATCATCCATCGAACCCCATCCACCCAGCCATTATAATACATTTACTCTTTCTTATATGCCTGTGAGAATGCTGTTACTTGCCAACCAAGATCCATTGTGTTCTTTCTGTTCAATATGGGTGTTGCCTTCTCTACTATTATCATTTTACCTGTGAGATTTACACATTGCTTTTGTGGCTTTTATTGTCATCCCTTGCTGGTATATCTTCAATCTTCGTCCTACTTTTCCCTTGTTTCCCTTTCTTTATTCCATTTATTGGCGACATGCATGGCTGTGCACTAGCCCCAGAAAGAAAAGTAACAAGGAAAAGGAAAATAACGGAGTTAATGTGCTTGTAACTAGTAGACATAGTATAACTGCAACGTGGAAAGAGATTTGTCTTTAACCTGTGTTTGTGAAACAGGGATCAGGGTGAAGTGTTAGCTGAAGCGCTGAAGATAATGTTGTGTGATGACAGGCAACATGACATGCAACGGGCTGCTGCATTCATCAAACGTTTGGCGACATTCTCTTTGTGCTTCGGATCTGCAGAGTCCATGGCTGGTATACTCCTACTCTGCAAATTAATATTTAGTCGTTGCTGATGTTTTATTAAAGGTACTTTATGTCAATATATGCAGCCTTGGTTACCTTAAAGCATCTCCTTCTGAAGAATGTCAAATGCCGGAATCTTTTAGAAAATGATGCAGGAGGTGGCTCTCTTTCGGGTCCCATTGCTGTAAGTCCACATTTTGCTTGTAGTCAGGATGATCGCTTGCTCTTTGGGAGGTTTTGTTCCTCTTATGTGCTAGTCACCCATGTCATTGTATCTCTTCCAATAATGGGTATATGATTCGACCTGTAATTCAAATATGAACAATCTTTTGCTGAAATTGAGTACACAATGTTTTACGTAAAAGGACAGCATCCACATGCATGGATGGGCTGGAAAAATTTGAACATTGTAGTTATTCAGAAGTAGTTGAAAAACTTTACTTTGACGATAGAGACGTTGCATTCGATTTGTATGAAAAAAAGCAAAAGGATAAATTAGACCTTATTCCTAGGAGCATGCATGTTAGGCTGTCTCAGGAAAATTTGGGTACCCTAATTTCCGGGAAGAAAGTACTTCTTTTTCCTTATGTTCAGTACTTTCTAACTACTCCCTCCGTCCAAAATTGAGTGTATCTTTTTGAAATTTTTGTGTCCCAAAATGAGAGTCCCTTCTCTATAAAGTTTAAATTCACCTTTGCTATCTATCATGTCTCAACATGCACTTGCATCACTAAATAGTGTGGACACTAATGGCATTCATATGTATGTACTACTAAAATAACTTAAAAATCCAACTTCTGTTTGCAAAAAAACTAAGAAAAGACCCTCAACTTGGAATGGAGGGAGTATTAGTTAATGGAGATTATTAACCTTTTGAATCCACCTGCTGCAGTGCCGGTTGTAGACAGCACGTTCATTTTGCTTACTTCAGTCTCCTGATTTATTTATTTTTAAATTTTTTATGGGTTCCGATAGCCTTAAGTGACGGTGTATGCACTTGCTTATAGAGCTTCACAGTTTATTCAATTCCTGGCAGAAATTGAATGATATGGCTTATGGGACTCGGATGTGTACCTTATGCTCCTATAAGCTCATGTTGTCAATTAAGTTTCTTACCTTATACTAATTGATAGTCTTATCTCGTTGCAGAAATATCAGCCTTATGCTTTGGACCCACATCTCAGTGGTGCACTTGCATCAGTACTGTGGGAGCTTAACCTTCTATCGAAACATTATCATCCAACCGTTTGCACGATGGCCTCAACCATCTTGACTTCAAATACTGAACATACCCAGGTATATCATGCCAACGTCTCTCCGCAACAAGCGTTTATGGAGATGTCTCTTGAAAAGGAGTCATTCAATCCAAAAAGGGTTCCTACTTCAAATAATAAGAGGAAAAGAGGTAATGTGCCAGCCTTACCTTCAAATGTGGAGCTGAATCTTGATATCCCTAGTCCAACTGATGAAAATGAGGTCAGGAGAAAGCTGTCAGAGCATTACCTGCTTCTCCGTGACATGACAGAAAATGAAAGATTAAGGGGTGAGTTAGAGCGAACAAAATTGTCTCTAGACTTGTATGAACAGTACAAGAAGCAAAAGAAAAAGAAAAAGAAAAGCTAATAAGCTTCATTTCAGTAGCGATCGTTTACCACCAGACAGTTTGGCCTTTGATCACGTGTTTTGTGGTTACGCATTTTTGGGTATATAACATATGATTTTCGCTGCAATGCATATTTAGTTTCTCAATTGAAACAGTTTTTCTTCTTTTATGATGGATGGTGATTAGCTATAATTATTTGTTTTCCTTGAAAGAAATTCAAGTACACACTCGAGCCTGTGATATTTTCCTCTAGATGTTTTGGAACCCTAAAAACTTAAGTAATGCAAAAGGATATGATGCTGCATGCCTCTTTTCACTTTAAACATGCTATCCTGGGCATTTCGGAACTATGGAGCAGATCCTGCATACCGGTCTACTTTCTTGGTAAGTTCTGTTCGATTACCAACTTGAATTGTTACGAAGAGTATTTTTTTGTTTTTTTAAATTTTATACTCCCTCCGTTTCAGGTAAAGAGTTCACTATTCTATTTTGAGATCTTTTACTTAAAGAATCCATTTTCAAAAATTATGCATACAATCTCCAAAAAAACTTTTCAACTTTACCTTCCATATGTAATATACTTATCTTGATTTTGTTCAAACATTTTTGTAATTATGGTTGATTTTAATGACACTTATATATCACTTAATTAGACATTTTAAAAATGGACTCTTTGGGTGGAACGGATGGAGTATTACAAAACGTGTATTGATAGTTAGATGTGTATATGCTTCCATTTGCACATTTCATACTACTGAGCGAGGGAAGGAAAGCTCGCCCAAAGGAAGAGGAAAGAATATATCTGACCAAGTAGAGGAATTGGTCGACTCATCACATCCTGGCCTTGCTCCATGCCAATCCTGCTTGACATACTTAACTCAGTGGTTAGAGTCTCGCTTTCATACGGCGAGAGTCATTGCTTCAAATTCAATAGTAGGTAGAATGTAATGAAGACCCTGAGGATTGAATGAATCCTTTCTTTCATCTTAGTAGACCAGACAAAGGAATATTGAAGAGAAAGAGAAGGTCAATATCCACTTTCATCTTCTAAGACCTTAAGGATCGAGAAGATCCATCAAGCTTTCTACCATAACTGAAAATGAGATTTCTCCATTCTTACTATCCAAAAGAGGGCGTGTGGAGTATAGCCAAGTGGTAAGGCACCGCTTTTTGGTATCGGCATGCAAAGGTTCGAATCCTTTTACTCCAGATTATTCAGACCGGATAATGGAGATGAATCCCTTCTTTTTTCTTAATAGACCAAAGGAAATTGAAGAGAAATAAAAGGTGAATTGAAAGCTCTTACCTAACCATCTTCTTTAAGGAATTACAAAAAAAGAAGCATCATACTCCACTCCTTCGGGACGTGTGAAGTTGAATCTATCCCTTATTAGATGGAATCGTGCACTGTCTATGAGGTAATAGTAATAAGCTACCTCAATACTATTCGTACCTACCGGGCAAAGGGGTATAGTATAGGGCTTCGCTTCTCTCCCTACTGCTTCTCGGTGAATGACTTCCTTGCTGCGCGTAGTCCATGAATCATGGAGAAAATCTATCTGTCTTCTCCTTCACTCTAAACTCCTCCCTTGGGCATTAGTAGTTAGTGCTCAGGGGAGGCGGAGACTTGAACTGTACTTAGATAGTAATGGCTCCAAACGACCTTTCTAAGTCTAAGTTAGGAATGCTGGCAAAAGCCCTAAACCACAGTTTCAGACTAGGGATACCATAGAAAGAGACTGATTTTTGAGCTAATCAATTGAATATGCTCTAGAAGGCCTGAATTCTACTATCGAGACTTTGGCCTCGAAGGTCTGAATGACGGTCTTCGAACCGATGTTTTTCTTTAGTCAACTTGACCTCCCCCTACTACCAGAAAGGACTAGGCAAACAAGGACTTGTGCTTTCAAACCTCCTCTATTATGGAATCGCTACAAGGTTTAAAGCATACGCTGTCTCTCAATGATCTCCTATGTCCCCTCGAGTCGAGAATTTCGTCTGAAATAGTGCCTTCCTGAGCCTCATCGAAATGCCTTTAGACTTTAGATTGGAGCAGATCCTAGACTAAGACTTGTATTGACCTTCGTTCTTCTATTAAGAGATTTTGGGCTGGTATGATCAATTGAGCAAGCCACTGGGGAAGATGAAAATAGTTCCATCAAAAGATACTTTTATGACGCGCTACCTAAGCTTTCAAAGGTTACGACGAAAAGGTCCCTCTTAAAGGTAAAGGAGGCTTGCTATGCCTAGAAAAAAGGTACGAGCCCTTCTATCTATGAATAGAAATTTTCGAGCTAAGTTTGCCCACTGGGGGAGTAGAAAAGAGTTCGAGTGAAATGCCCATCTATGAACCATGAATGCTATGAAGGGAAATTGGCTTGCATCTTTTATTGGAGGATGGGCCCTTTACGCCCTTATATATTAGAAAATTCGCTCTTGCTTTAAATCCCGAAAGCCGATCGAGCTGCTCTCTTTCTAACCTAGCCTGCCCTTTCACCACGATTTTCTTCCTAGTCGAGGAAGAGTCTCCTGAGTTCGAGGTTAGTTCATCTGTGGCTTTTTCGTCCTTGGTAATAGGTGGGAGTGGTGGAAGAAGCCATTTTCTTTCCTTTGACTTTCTCGTGCACGTGAGAATTTGACGTATTCTCGAATCACGAAAGCCGGGGAAATTTCACTGAATCATTCATAAGAGGTCGCCTTGAGGGCTATGTTTTTTTCTTATTTCTTAAGTTATGTCTTTTTGAGAAATGACCCATTTTCGTGTCACCGCCTTTTTTTTTTTTTTTTTGGCTTCAAGATTTTACAGCAATCCTAGTTTGATGCTTAAGACATCCAATCGGATCATCAGAACCAATGTCTCCAGCTCTGGATAAATGTCTTAATAAGAGAAGGCCCGCCCTTAAGAGACAGGAAATGGGGCATTGCTTTACTCGTTGTACTACTATTGGTTGTAAACTGGTTGTAAACGGGACTTGTCTACGGTGAAATATCTAAGCTTATGCCTGCGTTGACTAATCCAAAAAGGAAAAAGGAAGAAGTTGTCATGTTTTATACATTTATTGTAAATCTGACTATTCGATCTAGCCCAAAAAGCGAGCATTGGTTGACCACCCTTTCCTACCCTTACTATTCTTCTTCCTCTTGGTTCAATACGGTTTAGTACTACGACGATCTCGGTACTAGTGTGAATGCGGGGTAGAAAACAAGGCCTAAATATAATTTACTAAGGCTGACCTTTGCACGCCTCTCAGAAAGAGGAAAGGGCAGTCTGCAGGCTCCAAAGGCTCCAGTCGATTCCTTCTGTTGATTCGGTTTTTTTTTTATAGTTATAAGAAAATGGATCCTATTCATCTGTAGAATATGCCTTTCGGAAAGAAGAAAAAGAAGAAAATCCATTCTCGGTATGCTCCCCGTATAAAGAAAACCTTGAATCGAATCGAAATGGGCATTGCTTTGTCACCTTATTTGCCGCAAGTTTCAGGATCCTTATCAACGGTTTATCAGCATCTACAAGCTGAAATACAAGGCTTTCCTACATCTTTTTGATACAACTTTCGGGTGGATTTCCCCTTTGGACAGTTCATTACTTCTATCTCTTTCCAATCGTTGAGGGACTTTCGTTTAGCTCCGTTCCCAAGATAAAGAAAGGCTTCCACATAAGATAGGGTTCTGAAGGTCCTCACAATTGGACTTTTGTCGCATTAGTCCTAATTCCATAGATAGATGAGAATACGATCTCTATCCGCTGGTGTGTGAAAGGGAAAGTATGGGCATGCTTTCCTTGCTCTTGCTTTTACTATTACATTAGCACCTACCCCCTCTTTTGTCCATACATATGCTTGTAGAGAAAGGCAAGGAATAGCGCACTTTAATATGTTCCAGCAAAACGATAATGGGCGGACAGGTCAATGCGACAATGGCAGAGATTTGTGGAGTGGCAAAGCGAACATCCCTATAAGACTTGCCCTTCTTTTATTGCCCCTTGAGAAAAGTCAGTGACTTCCCCTCCCCCTAAGCCTAATGCTCTTACTCCAGGAGCGTCTATCCCACGGGGGTGTGAACAACAAACTTCTACTCTTCCTAACCGTCTTACTGGAAAAGAAAAGGCCTACTTAGTTAAGCTATACTTGTCCTTTCAAAGCTTTGCTGCGTGTGGAAAAGTTTTTCTCAGAGATTAGGCTCCCCAGATCGAATGAGAGAATGAAAGGAGGACTCCTTTTCCATTAGATGCTTATCTTGGCTCAGGAGAACTCCTACAATTCTATCTATCAGCAAGAAGAAGGAAGGCTGTCTCGACGCTGTAGATACTGACAATCTTCCATTTATTCAGTGGTAATATCTCACCACGTCATCATGCTTTATTAAGTGGGAATGTCTCAGCACGTTATTATGCTAAAGTGGGGTGACGTCCCACTTACATTTTAACACAACCAACATAAATAAGGCCCCCTAGATTTAAAATGATCATACGTCACGTAGCATACTTACTATTGTATCCCCATCTATGTCAAAGAGTTAGCATGTCTCAAGACATGTCCTAGATTTAAATAGGCATGTCCATAACTTACAAGTGCCTCCTCACTCCTCACTCTCTGGACTAATGATCAGCACCTCGATAGACATCATAGCATGGTAAAACCCAACAATTCTGCCCACTTAACAAGTTCGTAACACGTGGTAGAAGCTTGTTGAACACGTCAAACTTTGAAAAAAAACCGTATAAAACTTATATTTTTTTTAACGTATTATACACGTTCCGTATATTACTAACTATATCTCAAAGTGGCATTATTTTAAAAATGATGGTAATGCATGGAAATTAGACTAAGAGAGAGTAAATGTCCTTCTACGTGTTTAATTCAGCGATATCTTAGTAATATCTACTTATCTTGAGCACTAAATGTCTTCGATTATAGTAATATTAGCTTAAATAGTCTTGATGATACCGACTTTTACCAAACATAACTAAGAAAGCAGCAATATTTGCCTCATTATTTTCTTTGACAATGGACATTATGGTTTTTCATATTACTACATATTCACAATTTCACATGCTTGATATTACCCAAAAGTGGACATCGAGTTAACTGTTTGGGGATCACAATATTGAATTAGGGTCTGTTTAGATTGGCAGATACCTCTTCCACCACTAGCACTTGAATTTGGATAGAAATTTCTTATTTGATTTTACATATTTGTATAGTATCATCAAATACTATATCTCAAGGCCGAATTGTGCTTTCTTTTCTTTTTTTTTTTTATCAACAACGGGGAGAAATTGTATGAATAAGAGAATACAACAGAGTCCAAGCTGAGAAGAACACCTAGACAGCAAGCAGTACATCAAGAGACAGAATAGAATATAAGGTGCAATTATCTTTAAATACATCCAATTCACAGTAAAAAAGTATTAGTATGTGATAACTAATTAATTAAATTTTATTTTTAATTATAATTATCTTTAAATTTTATTTTTAAGGGTTTTCTTTTCCTTTTATAAAGTAGTTTTAACGAATTAGATGACTTGATCACCAGAGTTTATGATGGCTAGCTAGCTATAAAATCAGAAATCCCTAAGTTGCCCAAATTCAATTGAAACTACCTGAGATATAGCTGCTTAATTTGCCAAGGCATCTAGGATTTCCCATAAATAATTCATATACGGATCACAATTACAAGGCATACCAGCTACAAGTTACTTACTAGTAAGATCAGTACTCGCAAGAAACTTATATTAATCGTTTTCTAGGGGTGAGATAGATCATGCTGGGTTTACAAGTATTTGTCAGGTGAAATTATCGGTGTTGAAAACTTACATGAGAACAACAACGACGATAAATTTTTTTTTTTCTTTTCATAAGTAAAAAAAATAAAAAGTTATCGGCATTGTCGTCCTTATGTAAGTCTCCAACGCCGATAATTCCACCTAACAAACACTCGTGAACCCAACATGGTCTATCTCCTAAAAAGAAATAATAATACTTAAAAACTATTGGCGTTGTTGTCCTTATGTAAGTCTCCAATCTTAATTAGGTTTCTATTGAAGAAATATTTAGTGGTTTTAAATAACTACATAGTAGTTTTTGTTTTAGTAGTAATTAGGTTAGTATGATGTACAGCTTTAATAAAAAAATTGTAAAAGTTGTTTATAATAAAGAATTTCTAATTATAGTTTTAAATTTAACCGTATCCTAAATTTGTAAAAAGGGGAGGTTGCCACATGGATATCATTAAGAAGATATTTTTGCCAAGGTAGAAAAGAGAAAGGGAGAGAAAGAGTGTGTGAAAATCAATTGGAATAAAAAGAGTTGGTGAGAGAGAATATAAGAGGTTCTTGAGAAATTTGACAGTAGATTACGCGAAAAAACTTTTAAGTGGCAGCTTTGTTTTTTGTTTTAGTAGTAATACTAGTTAGTACCCGTACGATGTACGATTTTAATAAAAATACTCCTCCATCCCTTAATTATTATCTTGTTTGATCCGGCACACGGATTAAGAAAAAATAATTGACTTGATTATTAATATTTGTATAGTGTGTAGTTTTCTTTAATGCCCATGTGTATGTGGCTCATAATTAAAGTAGGGAGAAAAAGTAAGGGTAAAATGATAAAAGTGATGTTCTAAAAAGAAAAGTTTCAAACAAGATAATTATTTTGGGACAGATAAAAAAAGAAAGCAAGACAATAATTTAGAGACGGATGGAGTATTTATTAAAGTTGTTTATAATAAAAGATTTTCTAATTACTGTTTTGACTTTAACCTTATTCTAAATTTATAAAATATTTTTTTTATAATTACTATTTTAGCTAGTTAACGTTATTGTATTTCAAGTAATTGACATAAATTTTTATAAGATATTAGTAATTTAAAATAAAATCAAAAAGATAATAAAAATAGAAGAAGAGTTTAATAAAATAAAAGAGGAGGAGGTTGTCAACGTTGACATCATCAAGAAGATGTTTTTTTTTTTTTTCTTTTTCCTGCCAAAGTTAGTAGAGAGATTGTCAACGTTGACATCATCAAGAAGATGTTTTTTTTTTTGCCAAAGTTAGAAGAGAGAGAGAGAGAGAGAGAGAGAGAGAGAGTTTTGATAAATCGGAGAGAGAAGATTAGGCAGAGAATATGAGAGGGTTTTGATAAATTAGAAAGAGAAGAATGATGAGAGAGAATATGAGAGGGTTTTGATATAAAGTTGTCACGTGGCAGCATTGACTTTTGTTATAATAGTAATAGTAATAGTAATATATATATATATATATATATTACATCTCTATAATCATCAATTGTTACTATTATTATTATTTATTAAATTAAAAATCATTGATTAAGATTTAATGGTTAGTTGAAAAATGTAATTAATGCAAGTAGATGAGTCATTTAATACAATTAATCTCAACTTTTATTTTTTAATTGAATGATTGATATAATAGTAATCATTGATATGATCATGTCTTAATTATTTCATCTTTTAGACCAGTGTTGCTTTTCTTGCTTTATTACTTGGTTTAGAAATGGTCACATGGTCTCACCTTTAGATCATTGTTGCTTTTCCTGCTTTGTTACTTGGTTTCGAAATGGTCACATGGTCTCATCTTTAGATCATTGTTGCTTTTCTTGCTTTAATACTTGGTTTCGAAATGGTCACATGGTCTCAAGTGGAAATAAAAAAGGCACGAAGAAGTAGCACCCGAATTTATGAAATCCTTATCCAAACAAACTCTCTTTCTATGACATGTGACATTGGTAAAAATGCTTACTTTAGTTAGGATACTTGAAAGCCCACCTCCAAATGAGTGCCCGTCATAGAGTTATTGATGATGTCCAATTTCCTTTGGCACGTCATTCGATGACTCATTCGTCTTGACATGTTATCCGTGACTCCCCAAAAATTACTCAATCCGTTTTTAAATTATTGTTTTTTTATATATCTTTTAAAAATAATTATTTTGTTTAAAATTTTTATTTTTAAAATAATATTTTTATTATTTTACTCTTATTTTTTTAATTATGAGTTACGTGTATATGAACATTAAAAAAAATTATATATTATACGAATATTAATAATTAAATTAAATTATTTTTTTAATCTGTGTATCGAATCAAACAAAAATATAATTTAGGAACGGAGAGAGTACATACTACTCATTTAATCACAGGTTAGGATGGAACTAGGAGTCCAGTGCGGGCCCATGTCCCCTGCAATATTTTGAAACTGGACAAAATTTCATTTTAAATTTATTACTCCCTCTTTCGTATGTCCTAAATTATTATCTTGTTTAATTTTTATAGTTGTATAAAACACTTTTTAAATATAAATTTGAAGAATTTTTTTTATTTTTACTAAAATTATAAAATATGTAATTTGTAGTACATTAAAAATACTACAAATTACGTGTTTTATAATTTTAGAAAAAATAAAAAATATATATTAAATTTACATTTAAAAAATAATTGGTTTTACAAAAAAAAGTTAAATACAATTTAGGAAAGGAGAGAGTAATATAGATTATTAAATAAAATACTTAATCATTTTTGGATGCTCCATTGCCAAGCTTACCAATATATGTATATATTTTACATATTTCTTTTGACTTAATTTAAACTTTATCTATGCTTTCATAACTTGTTTAGTTATATATTTTATTCATAGGATTATAAGATATTCCTTACCAATGAAAATATTATTATTTAGTAAATTGTTATATTATCGATAATTTGTTACTACATCGATAGAACATATTAGAGGTACTTAATAAATTATTCTTGTAATGTTGCATTCCTAAACTTAAAAAAGTGACTTATTAAAAACAACAAACTCCAACTTAATCCTCAGTTCCAAAGAAAATAGTCTCATTTTTCTCTTTGGTTTATCCCAATAATAGTCTTATTTTTAAATAAGCATATTTATATTCTTTCTTATAGCTATAACCAAAATTATGATTGAAGCGCATCGTACATGGTTTATGTTGTTCTCCTAGAAAAAAAACCTATGTTTTATTCTTATGTTATTATAACTTTGTAGAATCCTAACTCAACAAAATAATACTCCCTCCGTTTCAGGCAAAGAGTCTACTAATTTTTTATGGGTCAACTTAGTTAAAATTCGATCGATAATTTACATAAATTTAGTTGTTTTTACAAAGTAAGAAAAGTTGTAAATCATAGTATTTTTAAGTAGTTTTTAATTAATAAAATTTTATTTCTTAAAACATAAGTAAAACATATAAAATTTTGATTTGATTTAGTCTTTACTTTTAAAAAAAGATATTGAACTCTTTACCTGAAACGGAGGGAGCATGTAATAAAAACAAAACTAATGTTATCCATTACCTACATTTAAAAAAAGAAATCAATTTAAGATGTGAGGTTTGATATTAATTACGAGCTCGAGCTTGCGATATTACTACAAACTTTAGTGTTAGTATCACTGGATCAAGTTTACCGTTGGATTAAATTTATTCATTTAGGGTAAATTTGATCCAATGGTGTCTAAGAGATCCAAGTAAACTTGATTAAATAACACTAACACTAAAGCTTGTACCACAAGTTCGAGCTTGTAATATCATTTACCTTAAAATTTAATTATTACCTTATATATTTTAACATTTAATGGGTGTTTGGACAAGAGAAAAAACTACTCCCTCCGTTCCAATAGTCCAGTACTGTACTATTTTGAGATGTTTCAGAAACCAAATTCAATGACACTAACATATCCCTTAATAATTAGAGTTTTCAAATGTAGACTCTGTGGGGAGGAAATATAACATAAGATATATGTATTTTCCTAAACTTTAGAATCATTTAAAAGAAATATATGTTTGGACATCTTCCAATAATAAGTTTGTGAAGTTTTTTCTTGTAAATGTATTATTGAAATTTTATTGAGTAAAAGAGATTTTTTGTAAATCCCACGAGTAATAGTAATAAACTCGAAATAGAGACAAACCCAAATTAGACTATTGAATATATTGTTGAGATATTTTAGAGATACAATCCTAATCTATTTCCACTACCCCACTCCCACCCACCCTACCTATTGTACTAACACGGAATTCATATACACCCAATTTCATTGGTTAGGAAATGGTTTAATATATAATTTGGTTCCTGAACTTTAGACTTTTTCCTGATTCGGTTCTAGAACTTTGACATTTTCTATTTTGGTCCCTAAATCGCATTTTAAGCCTTACAGTTCGTCCTTCAAGTGACGGCCGTTACTTTTGATGTTAATAAATGTATGTAATGCCCGAAATGCCCTTACTAGCTGCTGACTTTGATTCCACGTGGACAAAACGTGTGATTTACTTAGAATTAATGTTTTTTTCTTCTGGTTTCTCTCTCTCTTGCTTTCTCTTTCTTCTGGTTTCTCTATCTCTCTCTATCTTTCTCTTTCTTCTAGTTTTTCTCTCTCAGCTAAAACCATTTCCCTTCTCTCTCTTTCTCTCTTTCTTTCTCTCTCTTTTCGTTTCTCGTTTCTCCCTCTCCCTCTTCTCTAGATCAGAGAAAGAATATAGAACCCACCTTCTCTCATTCTTATCTTTCGACCCCAGATGAGTTTCGTCACCGATTTGTTCGAATCTCGTGAACAATACGTATCCAATGATGACGAGGATGATTTGGGTTCAATTTTGGATCCCATTTTTGAAACCCTAAACGACAACGCACATGAGCTAGGGCTAGGGTTAGGGTTTGGGGTTGAGATTGAAGGACGCGTCGACGATCTACGTGTTGTTGGAATTGAATCGAATTCTGCTACGGAGGAGATAGATTAAATTGAAGATGATTATGATAGTGTCACTGTTGGCACTGTTGGGGATATGATAGTGGCACTGTTGGGGATATGGCACTACCAGAAAAAATGGTGGGGATCTCTATTAGCCTCTCCGGTGAAAGCCTTTGTTGGGCCCGAAAGGAAAGGAAATGACAGGGTGTAGAGGACTGGTTTTGGGGTCTGGCTGCTTCCCCTGTTGCTACTAACACTACAAGAAAAGTTACTATTTGTGACCCCCCTTATTTGGAAGGGCGAAAAAACCGTCCCAAATACTATTATTTGGGAAGGTAGAGTTAGCCGTGCCAAATACTTAGTATTTGGCACTCTTTTCTAGTTCCCCTCCCAAATAAATAGTATTTGGCACTCTTTTTCTAAGCCCCTCCCAAATAATAACCGGATACGTATTTTTAAGGACCCTATAATTTTGACCGTCCTAAATAATACGATCCTAAATACAACACAATTCGATTCCCGCTTTTGTTTCCCTCCACAAAATTTAGTATCGTCTCCGTCTCTTTGCAGTCCCTCTTTCTCGCTCTCTTCCATTTTGATACATCCGTCTCTTTGCAGTCCCTCTCTCTCTCTCTCTTCAATTTTGCTACGGACTCGGTAAGCATCTCTCTCTGTCTTCCTCTCTCACTCTCTCGCTCTCGGTATCTAACTCTCGCTCGCTCGCTTAGTGTCTCCGTCTCTACTCTGCGATTTTGCTACTCGAGAATCCCTTGGCGGTAAGAATCTCTCGTGCTCTCTCACTTTCAATCGCTCTCTTACTCTCTCGTTTTCTATCGCTCTCCTTCACCGAGTGCCAAGACAAGAATTGTGCCCTAATTTTTAACCAATTGTTACTTTTCCCAAATTGCAGAGAAACGATTCTGACGATTCCCGAATCAATTTCCTGTGCAAGTCTGTCTCTCGCTCCTAGGGCTGCTAGGGATTTCCTTTGGTAAGCATCTAGCGTTTGTTGTTTCACAAGCTGTGAATTCGTGTTTATTGTTTGTGCTCATTTGTTTATGTGTTTGTGAGTTTGTTGGTAGTAAAGTTAAGATTTTAAAATGGTGCTTGTAATTTGTTTTGGTATTTGTTATATGCCTGCGGATTGAGGCACGATATAACCTTATAAAACAAATTGCGAAGGTCTGTTGCTTTATGAAAATGTCTAATGATTAAGACACTTTGGTATTTTAATAGTTGGGGTTGGTCGTAACTCCTACGCTGAGCCTCCTGGTATTTGGATGCTGATTGCAATTCGATTAAACTTGTCAGTTTAATCTTTGGATGCTGATTGCAATTCGATTTGGTATTTTTGTTGATAGTTCCATTTTGGGGGACCCCATACCTGTCTCATTGAGAACTTATTGGATGTGTATATGAACTAATATGCAGCATTTTTCCAACACAATTATGTCATGATTCTAGAGAACCTGATGTGTTTGCTGGCATCTTTCTAGAATCTTACCTGGCTCTGTGGCTTACAGTGCAGCTAGACCAATGGTTGGGGTAAGAATAGTCAAGGAAAAGAAACAGAAGGAATAGGCAAACTAACAGGCTAGACTTTACCGAAAGAGAAGGTAAACTCAAAAGGAAGTGCCTTAGTACAGAGACACTAATTCGGAAGTATATTTGTGCAAGGCTCACCAAAAAAAGAAAAAAAAATCGAAGAGAGTAAGAAAAACTACCATTTTCAGAATATTATCAAAAGCTTAACACGAACGAGATAACATAGTTTTAGAACTCACTGTTGCCTGAACCATGTTCATGAGAATCCAATATGCCATACTCGGATCGTAGTTGTTTCCGGTGTATTGCCACTTTCCTCTCAATTTCTTCCAAATCTTTTACTCCCCGCTCCTCAAGGGATTCACGATATTCCATCAAAGCAACCTCAAGACGCCTCAACTTTTGTCTGCGCAAATAAGGAAGTCAAACACCAAAGCATTGACAAAGAACACTCGTGGTTCATACTTCATACTTAAAAGAAAATTTTCTGAAACAATAATATCACCAAGGGTGACCCGGATAAAAAATACCCACATGCACTCACCACTAGACACAAACCATTTTTAGGAACAAATAGGTCCCTTTAGTGTACTAGAATGCTAGAAGGATATCTCACTTTATCTGATAAAAATAAATAAATAAAAAACTACCCCACAATTCCATAAAATATTCAACATCAATCATTCATTGATAAAAGTATTGATGATTAGAAAGAAAGTATAATAATACCTCTGTTCTTCACTTAACCCACTATCGAGGATATCTTTGGAATGATTGCATACATTGCAAGCTCCATCTCCTCATCCCACTATGACTAACACCAGATTCTCACTTCCGGAAGATGAATAACCTAATCCCGCATCCCTAGCATTTCTCTTTTGATCATCATCACTTTCATCATCCTCTCTAGCCCACATAGAAGCCGGCAAAACAGATCTGTTAGGTCCAAGGTTGCTCTATATAGGCTAGAAGGGGGTTGAATAGCCTATGTCCAATTTTTGAAATTGATTCAAAAATCTTACTTCACTAGGGATTTAAAAATTTTGCAGGCGGAAGTCTTGTGAAGCACAGGACAAGTTGAGAATGGCTGATCTTGGCAGGACAAGATCAGCAGTTCTTAACAGATTGGAAATCTGGAAATTTAAAGCAACACAATCAAATCACAATCACACAAAAAGAGACAGAATATTTAATATGGTTCACACTTATAAATAAGTGCTACGTCCACAACCAAAGTGGTCAACTTTGGATTTGAAAATCGTGTACTAAGTTTTTCCACTAGATATTTTACAAACTAAATCTCTAATGGATTGTGTACAAAAATTTTGTTGACCAAGTGTTTGTGTGGGAGAATTGATATCAATAAGATACAATTCTCGTGAGCTATGAAAAGCTAGGTGTTTCAATCAATGAGGAGCTTTAATGGACTGATCGTCTTAGAGTGAAGCTCTTCAAAGAAGGAAGTACAGATAGGACGTTTAAGCTTTTAATGCACTTGAAGAAGATGAAGAAGATTCAGAGTTGTAGTTGTTGAAGTGTATTGAATGCAGCAATGGAGTCTCCTTTTATATGCAGGAGGAAGCTTGGAGCCGTTGGAGGACTTCTAATTTGAATTTAAGAGCAATTAATGCTCTAATCGGTTGTTGACTCGATAGGCCGACCGTAGCTTGCGTCTCTCCGACACTTTGCTAAAAATAGGCGGTCTGTGCTTGCAGGAGGAATGTCCTTTTCTGAGTGTATGCCAAGAATGGAAACCTTCATTGAATGTGATTTGCAGGTTAACGTTGCATGAAAGTCTCAAATCAGGACATGTCTTCGGCAGTTCTATATCGGACGATCTTTGGGGTCTTCAACTTAGCTGATGAGGCTTGGCTTGGATGAACTTGTCCGATATCTTGAAGAACTCTGCTTAAGCATACTTCGGCAGATGTATAAAGGATGGCCGATATCCTCACAGGCTATCTTCTTCAAGGCAATATACAATAAGCAACCCTAAGCTATTCAAGCTATGCCTAAGTACAAGTTGCCACACTAATGACACGCAGCCCATTAGTCACCTTGACTTAGACTTAGGTTATGGATTCAAGCAAATCTAGGCTAAAATACAACAATCTCCTCCTATTTGCTTGAGTCCATGACCCTACGAATACAATATCAGCTGACCATGTTCAAGTCTAGTAATAACATGCTTGTAAGATTGATATATTAAATAAGCATGCCCTAGATGAACTTACATAAAGGTCATTGTATTCAAGAATTACAAAGTGTTTACAAACAGGAAGTTAAGCATCAGACACTTGTAATGAAGCTGAATTTAAAGACATGCAGATAGGCGGAATAGGCAATATAGGACATGTCTTTAAACCGTGGTTTAAATTTCATGCAATCACATAATAAGCAGTTCATAATAAACATGAAAGTTTTAAAACATAGACATTGTTAATTAAACAAGTTGTTTAATTACAAAGTTTAGCAAAAGATTATACAAAATATTATCTACGAGATGATGACCTAGATGATGCACGACCTTTGCCTTTGCCGATGAAGATTGCCCATAGCCTCTTGATGCCCATTTAGAGTCAACAGCCCTTAAGTCTTACAATTTCTTCTTTTCCGCTGCTAGCTCTTCTTTAGTATCCGCCAATTCGTAGGAGAGCTCTTTGTTCTTCGCTTGAGCAGAGCATTATGCTCAATGAGCTTAGTCTGCCGATCATTGTTGAGTCGAGCCATCTCCTCCTTCATGGACGCAAGCGAGGTATCAATGAAGCCGAGGCGATCCTCGCATATTTGCGCTCCTTGCGATAGAAAGCCAAGTGCTTGGTTGTGAGATTACGCGTCGCGCACGGAGGAGTGGACGAGCGATTGGCCGGCGTTGGGAGTGAAGCACAAGCTTGTAACCGCCTTCAATCATGTCGACGACCCGCATCATCTTAGTGGCGAGGTTGTCCCAGTTGGTTTCGAAGATGGCGATGTCTTGGAGGAAGAGGCCGAGATTTGGCTAGCGAGAGCGCTTGGGGCCGAGATGGATCGTAGGCAGCATCAAAGCGGCCTTGCACCCTTTGAAATCTCCATCACTTGGGTCATGCAGCCACCGCACATGGGTGATGTGAGACCGATCTGCAGAGAGTTGGTGCAGGGCCTTGGTCGTCAACAGAGATGACCTCAAAATCTTTCAAAAATTTATGTACACCTCAACAGATAGGTATCGACGAGTCGATGACTCGGGAGGAGAGGATGGTCCCGGCGAGGGGAAGGATGGTGGTGGCTTGGGTAGGGGAGGGTGGAGGATGGCAGAAGACTGGATTGGTGGAGGAAGATGGAGAATGGTAGTAGAGGTGAAGGAAGGCTAGGGAAGACGCGAGGAACAGGAAGAGCCTTTCTATGTAGATGACATAGGAAAGGGGTGAATGAAGAAGGGGGAGGAGAAAAGAAAGGGGAAAGGCTAGGAGAAGGGAAGAGAATAGGGATGAGAGGGTTGAAGCCAAGGTAAGTGGTGACTACATCAATGAAGTGTAGACCACGGGTGAAGAAGGATGGAAGGATGGCGATAATGGTGAAGACGGGGGTTTAGGCAGAGAGAGGAAGGGGAGATGTCCGATTTGGTTGGAAGGGGAAGGCCTAGGTCCTTATGGATTGCAACCCATTGGTTGAAGATCATAAGATCTTGAACCGCCGAGTTGTGGGAGAAAAGAGTTGTGACCAGCAGGAGGAAGAGGGTCATAGTAGGCACCCCATTGAAAGATGATTTCACCCGCACATAGGCCGACAGGAATTCTCTTGGGGTAGTCAAGGGTGGCTAAGAAAGGGTCGAGTCGGCATGGTTGGGTTTAGGCCCGCTGTCTCAAGGACAGCAGAGCCTCGCACCTCGGGTGTAGGTGGTTATAGGGATTGGTTTTGAGGCGTTTGGGAGTAGGCAGTCGAAGAGGGAGAGATAGGGCGTTTGGAGGATGGTGGTTGAGAAGAGGTGGCAGTGAGATATATGGCTCTTGTGTGTGGTTGTTTGGATGGGAGCAGATGGAGGAGGTGAGGAAGCGTGAGGTGGTAGTGGTAGTAGGCATAGGTGGTGAAGGTGGAGGAGAAGTGGTTGGATCGCAGCCCCGAGAAGTGCACCGCTTCTTGGCACTCTTCTTATAACGTTTGCCATGTTTGGACTTAGTAGGAGTGGAAGAGGCGAAGGGTGGTGGAGATGATTTGGTGGGAACCGCCGGTGGGGAACAAAGATGGAGAAACGGCTGTGGAGACAAATGGTGGAGGAAGAAGTGGATGAGACCTTAGGAGGCCAAATGATTCGTCCGTGGGTAGGAGGGTTTGTTTGGTTTTGGGTTGGAGGATTGGGAGGTAGGTTTAGAGGGTTTGGAGAGGTCACCGGTTGGAAGGATGATGTGTCCTTCTCAACAGCTGCCTTTGAGCGGGCAGGCTTCCTGGATTGCTTGAGTTTAGGAGTGAGAGAGGGAGAGTGTTTGGGCTTTTTGGTAGGAGGCTCAGCAGGCTCATATGGATCATGGTCTAGCCTGCTGAGGTCAAAATGCTCAGGTAGCTCAGCCCCAATGGGTGTAGGCTCCTCCTCAGCAGGTAACCCAGCGCAGTAGGTGACTTTCCTCTTACCCTTCGGCTTGGGTAGAGGGCCACCAAGTAGAAGAAGTAGCAGCAAGAAGACGCAAGCCTCACCGCGTTGGTTGTCCTTTTGGCCATATCATCCCTATAGCGGGTGATGTTGTTGACCGTGAAGACGTAGGTGTTGGACACCTTGATGAGGTCGTCATGTGCGACCAGCTCATCAATCTCCTCATAGCGTCGGAGGATGACATTAATAACCCTTACAAAGGGCCTCTTCAAGGAAGGGTGAGCTTGGACTTCAGCAACGCTCTGGGACAGCATTGAGAAGATGATCTTTGCCCAGTTGAGTTGCTTGCGAAGGACCACAGCTTTGGTCCACATCAGCTGCTGGGAAGTGAAGATGTCCCTCGAGCCATTTTTGAATAAGATGCTCTTGTCGAGCAGATGGCTGATATGATAGGGGTTTTCTGGGAAGAGGTTCCTGGACATCTCGGAGAACCTCTCTGGTTGGGCAGACCCCCTCATCATTTCCCAAGCAAGTGCCGATTCGGCATCGGTCAAGTCCAATTTGCCTTCAACAGGCAGTCCAAGGATTTCTCCAACATCCTTGTAGGTCAACTTGATGTAGTGGCCTCTGATGTAGCCCTTGATATAGCTTAAGTTGACGGCTCGAGGCATTAGCCGGAGGAGGAGGCGTAATCATCCTTGTATAAAACTCCTCGCCTAGATGATTGTCAGTAGTGGGTGTCGTTGAGTTGGAACAAGGGAAGAAGGCCACACTCAGCCAAATCTTTTAGTAGGGCATCACCAGCAGATGTGCTAATGATGGAGTCTCGGTCGATTGTCATCCCAGGGTGATAACTTGACCTGGGAAGGGTCCTGATTGGGAGCTCAGCAGCCAATGCAGCCCTGGTTGGCTTAGCAGAGGCGGAGGATGAAGTGGTGGCAGCAGCTTTAGAGGATTTAGACTTTCCCTACATGATCGGCAGATGTGAGAACAAATATATAGAAATCGGCAGATATGCAAGAAACACAGATAATCATGAAATCGCAGATATTAACATAAACAGTAATGTTCGATCAAAACCCAAAATATAGACAATTTAAAGCATAATATAAGAACAGTTCATCATCCGGGTTTTCAAATATCTACCGAGTTTGTCGATTCAAGCAAACAAACCGATATAAATTGAAAACATAGTACCACAGAATCTCTACAACACATTTTACACCCAAAAGCATGATTCAAGCAACAATCGCAAGATAGCACAGTTCATCAATGGCGGACGGTTTAAAAACTTAAATTAGGTCAAAACAAGATCCTAAACTGGATTTAAATGACTCAAGAAGGTGTAGAAATCCTTACCATTGATGATTTTAAGCTTGAAAACTTGAGAACTTTGTAGGTTTAAGAAGATTTGAATCGATTGTAGATTGGAAGGTAGAGGTTTTTGAAAGTTTGAAAATGGCGGTTATAGAGCAAGTGAAGAGTCACTGCGATTTGTCCTTTTATACCTCGACAGCCAATAAATGACATTTGATAAAATTTGAAGTCCGCATTTATTACCCGATGAGTCACGTACGTATGGCGCGCTTAAGTCGCTTATTTCATCAAGGTCCGCCTATTTTATCAAAGTCTGCCTATTTTATAGAGGACCGATATGAATATAGATCTGCCTAGTTTATAAAATGACTTAAAGAATTTGCAAGAAAGGTTAAGGATTGAGGTCAAGCATACCAAGCTCTCCTCTTAAATAAGCAAACCTGGTTGAATCAAGTGGTTTTGTGAAGATGTCGCTACCCGATTCTCTGTAGGCACATATTGCATGCCGATGTTACCTTTTTCAACATGATCTTTAAGAAAGTGATATCTCACATCAATGTGCTTTGTTTTGGAGTGCATGACAGATTTTGAGAGATCGAGATTGCGATGTGTTATCACACATTATAGGACAATCATCGCTTTGATCTCATAGTCAACTAGTTCCGTTTGATCCACAAGAATTGTGAGCAGCCTACCAGCCTATGTATTCGCTTCGCTTGTTGAAGTTGAAACAGAGGTTTGCTTCTGGCCCATGAGACAAGTCTATTTCCTAAGAATTGACATGTCCCACTTGTGCTTTTCTGTCAACTTTACATGCAGCAAAATCAGCATCGAATAGCCTATAAGATTAAAAGATGAATCTCTAGGATACCGATTCCCAAATTGGGAGTATCTATCGATATCCGATGATTCTTTTGACCGCTTGTAGGTGAGACTCCTTTGGATCAGCTTGAAACCTAGCACAAACACAAACAAAGAAACATGATATCGCCTACTAGCAGCTAAGTATAAAAGTGAACCAATCATGCCTCAGAGAGTCATGTCCACTTTCTTGCCCTTCTCATCTTTGTCAAGATGGCGCTAGTAGCCATAGGAGTGCCAAGTCGTTTGCATTCTCAAGACCAAATTTCTTGATAACATCCTTTGCATATTTGGCTTGATTGATGAAGATACCATTTGAACTTTGTTGAATTTGAAGACCAAGGAAAAAGTTGAGCTCTCCCATCATGCTCATCTCAAATTTACTCGCATAAGCTTTTCAAACCTTTTGCAAAGATTTTCATTAGTAGAACCAAAGATAATATCATCAACATATATTTGAACAAGTAAGGAATGACCTTTATGTTTCATAATGAAAAGAGTAGTGTCAATTTGACCTCTTACAAAGCCTTGAGATATCAAGAACTTTGAAAGGGTCTCATACCGTGCTCTTGGAGCTTGTTTAAGTCCATAAAGGGCTTTCCTCGCTTGTAGACATCTTCTCTCCTTGAAGTCTATGAACCCGGTGGTTGCTCAACATAGACTTCTTCTTGAAGTTCTCCATTCGAAAGCACTCTTTACATCCATTTGATAGACTTTGAAGTCTTTGTAAGAGGCATAGGCCAAGAATAATCGATAGCTTCTAATCTTGCAACAGAGCAAATGTCTCATCATAGTCAATACCCTCCTCCCGTCTATATCCTTGGGCTACCAGCCTTGCCTTGTTTCTTGTAATGTTGCCGTTTTCATCCATTTTGTTTCGAAACCCACTTTGTGCCAATAACTGCTTGTCCTTTGGGCCTAGGGACTAGTGACCAGACTTGGCATCTGTCAAATTGGTTTAGCTCTTCTTGCATAGCTTCCACCCACTTGGATCTTCCAGAGCTTCATCAATCTTTTGGGTTCAATGTTAGATACAAATGCGTAGAATACATGCATTCATTCCTTGAAGCTTGTCTAGTTTGAACACCAAAGATTAAGATCTCCAATGATTTGAGTGATAGGATGATCTTTTACTTCCCTAACTTCGCAGTTGAACTTGTCCTATTGCATCGGCAGAGTTGGATTCTTGAGAAGTAGAAGTAACAGAAGCTCGGTTTTCTAAAGGGTAGGTTAATTCCAAGGTAGGTTGTATGACTTCTGGTGTGGAAGGCAAAGGGGATTCAGGGTGTTCATTTGTTGGCTCGTTTGAGGATTCTAACAGGTTGACTCTTGGAAGCTCTTGTGAAGAAGGAGGATCAGCAGATCTGGGACTTGGCTGTTCTGTACCTGTCTCATATTCATCAGAATCATTAGTAACCTTAGGAGCCAAATGTGGCCCAATGAAATCAAATTCATCAAAAGAAACATGTACAGATTCAACAACTCTAAGTGAAGTTTTATTGTAAACTCGTATGCTTTTGAAAACTTGGCATATCCAAAAATTCCTTCATCACTTTTGGATTCAAACTTACCTCTATGTTCTCTACCATTGTAAAGAACATAGCATTTACAACCAAATATTTTAAAGAATCCAATGTTGGGAGTTTCGCCTCTCCATATTTCATATGGAGTTTTGTTATGAAATTTATTTATGATGGACCTGTTTTGTGTGAAGCAGCGGTGTTCACGCCGCCCGTAAATACATAGGCGGCTTGGCTTCAGAATCATTGTCTTCCTGCTTCAATGAGAGTTCTGTTCTTCCTTTCAAAGAACTCCATTTTGTTGAGGTGTGCCAACCGCAGAAATTGTGACCAATTCCATGGTCATCACAATATTTGGCTACACCATTGTTCTTGAACTCGTTCCATTGTCGATCCGACATCGAGATATCATCCAGCTTCGAGTCCGTAGTCTTCGAAGAGTTCAAGAATGATGTCATATGCTTCATCTTTGGAGGACATCATTTCTACCCAAGTAAATCTTGAGTAATCATCAACTACCACAAGAGTATACTTGTTGCCACCAAGACTTGTAGTAGTTACAGTCCAAACAGATCCATGTGCAAGAGCCGTAGAGGTCCGGTTGTTGATAGGCAAGGCTTGCTTTTGAAGGAAGATTTGTGTAGTTTGCCCGTTGACATGCTCTGCGAGACCGTGTGATTCACTGATATTTTAGGCAAACCGACAACTAGATTGTCTTTTGATAGCTTCTCCAGTATTTGAAATTGAGATGACTAAGCCTTTTGTGCCACAACCGTTGTCGCTTGATGACCTAGCAACCAAGCATAGATTTGATTTTCTTCCAACAAAGATTTAGGTCAACAAAGATAGACATTCCCTTTTCGAATCCAGTCAGATAGTTGAACATGTCTCATTGTCCTTTATGAGACATTGACTAGAGGAAAACCGATGTTAGACCTTTATCACGTAATTGTGATATGCTCAGCAGATTGTGCTTTAAACCTTCAACTAGAGAGACTTTGTTGATGGAGAGATTGCCTCGATTATACTTCCATAACCAATGGTCTTCCCTTTGAGTTATCTCCAAATATGACCGAGGGACCCTTTGCTTCAACAATGCTTGAGAGAAGATTTGGATCACCATCATATGCTTTGAGCATCCACTGTCTAGATACCATAGATCTTTCTCTTCTTCATTGACACCATAAAGCATTCCCGAAATATAGACATTTAAGAATATGGTCCCCTTTTATTTTTGGGTCCTCAAGGTTAGCAACCTTTGGGATCCACACTGTTTAACCTTTGGAGGAGTAAATCCTCTAGATTTAGGTGTGAATCTCGAAGGCATTCATGAATCTCATGACCATGGCATTTGCGAAAGAGCATTTGTGAAATCCTTCAACATGAGTAATGATTTCTTTTGAGGCTTCTTAATATCGCCAGCTTTTGGAATGATCTTTCTGCGATAATTGGCCTATAGGACTTAGGCCGATAATGCCTTTTCTTGTTGATGTTAGGTTTACCATAGGTAGACCTCTTATCAAAAGATTTTGTATTTACAGCACATGTCCTTTAAGCTTTTATCTCGAATTCACTTCTTTTACCCTTTTATAGGCGGTTGGGATCAGCAGCCTTGCCTTTGACAAATTTAATAGGTTTGAGCCGAGAATTCCTAGACTTGCTATTAGTCATCCCCGTTTTCTTAGGGTGACTAATGGCAGGTTTTAGTTGCTCGACTCACTATTAGCAGAGTCATTCGCGATTGCTTTCTTTTGGACTTGTCTTTTGTGTTTTGGGATAAACAAAAGGAACTTTGTTAAAGCCAAGTCCTTGCCTTTGGGAGACTCGCTGGTCATAAGAAACTTCTACACCAATTCTTCAAAGAATCACTTCGATGTCTCATCCTTTTGAGAACTAGAAGAACTACCTACTTTGAACTCACTTTGGAAACCAATGCCGCTTTGTCATCTAAAGTTTTCTCGGTTTGAGAGAATGGCATCAAAGTTTCCTTTAGAGTTATTCCAAGTATTGACAACCTTTTGAAGGTCATCTTTCTCGAATTTATCTTCTTGATGTGTTCAAGTAGGAAATCCACTTTTTCGGTCAAAGCTTTGTTCTCTTTTTGCAATTTGATACTTTCACTTTTGTCTATCAAGATCTTTGATCTTAGACATCAAGGTTGATTTCTCGAGACACCTAGTTCATGCTTCTTGGCTAATTTCACATAGGCAGCTTTGAATTTTGAAAACTCTTCCAAAGATGTCTTTGTTAGCTTTGATGAGCTCTCCCTTTGATGGTTCATTGAGCTCATCATCATCATCATTGTCATCTTGTTGAAATGGTAGTGACCTCACCGAATCATGTGGTGACTCCCGGCCATAAGGCATATGTTGGCTTCTTCAAAGAAAGTCACAAGAGTCATCCTCATCGTTGTCGTGTCACACCATGTAGGCGATTGCTTTCATCAATGTCTTCACCACCATCCCTTTTTGTTTTTGAAATTTAGTTTCGGACGTTTCTTATAAAATTCATATTTTGGCTTTGGACATTTAGAGGCAAAATGGCCTGGTTTCCTACATTAAAACAAACTAGCTCATTATCCTTTTGATGGTCTCGATTTATAAGGAGCGAATTTTTGGTTGAGCAGCTTGTTTTATAAGGAACGGCTTGTGAGAAGACCGCCTATGTGATGATGGTTTATTAAACCTTTTGAAACGTTGATATTTCTTTACAAACATAGCAAAGGCTTCGTCGAAAGAATATCATCATCTTCACCGGATGTAGAAGGTGTTTCATCGTTTTTGAACAGAAGGTTCAAAGACATGGCGGTAAGGACAAGTTTTTAAAACTCTTTTCCATTTCTTGAGCTTGTTGGATCTCAAGCTCATAAACCGAAAGACTAGCATAAAGGTTTCTAAGAGTCAATTTGTTTAAATCTTTTGACTCTTTCATGGCGTGATTTTAACATGCCATAGACGCCTAGTGCATTTAGAAATCTCATGTTTATTTCTTTCTTTTCATACTTCTTTCCTAATGAATAGCAAGAGTTGACTACCTCATAGAATCTGTCATAGGCACTTCGCAGAGACTCTTTGGGATCCTTTTGAAGGAGTCAAACTTCGGATGCAGTATATAATTTGTTGTTCTTTGTCTCGCCATCACCTTCAAGATATTCAAGGATGGCTTCCCACATCTCCTTTGTCGTGTCCAAGTTGATAATCACGATAAGTGCTTATATCAACACACTGGTAATGATGTTGATGGCCTTTCCATCCGAGCATCATTCTTTCGTCTTCATCATCCCACTCTTCTTCGGCTTTGGTACTTCAGTGCGCTTGGATCTACCGCGGCCGTATTTGGCTTCATTGGAATTCGGGTCCATCTCGTGACACATTTCCACAAACGTTTGTCAATTGAATTCATATGTCTTTTGACTTTATCTTTCCAGATGTCAAAGTGAACTTCATCCAAGACAGACAATGGTTCACGTTTGAGGTTTCCAACATTTGGTGAGCAGCCATGATCTTTAATCTCTCAAGAGGTTAATCTTGGAAAACTAGTTTTCAAAGAGTTAAGCTTTGATACCAATTGTTAGGTCCAAGGTTGCTCTATATAGGCTAGAAGGGGGTTGAATAGCCTATGTCCAATTTTTGAAATTGATTCAAAAATCTTACTTCACTAGGGATTTAAAAATTTTGCAGCGGAAGTCTTGTGAAGCACAGACAAGTTGAGAATGGCCGATCTTGGCAGACAAGATCGCTTTTAACAGATTGGAAATGAAATTTAAAGCAACACAATCAAATCACAATCACACAAAAAGAGACAGAATATTTAATATGGTTCACACTTATAAATAAGTGCTACGTCCACAACCAAAGTGGTCAACTTTGGATTTGAAAATCGTGTACTAAGTTTTTCCACTAGATATTTTACAAACTAAATCTCTAATGGATTGTGTACAAAAATTTTGTTGACCAAGTGTTTGTGTGGGAGAATTGATATCAATAAGATACAATTCTCGTGAGCTATGAAAAGCTAGGTGTTTCAATCAATGAAGAGCTTTAATGGACTGATCGTCTTAGAGTGAAGCTCTTCAAAGAAGGAAGTACGATAGGACGTTTAAGCTTTTAATGCACTTGAAGAAGATGAAGAAGATTCGAGTTGTAGTTGTTGAAGTGTATTGAATGCAGCAATGGAGTCTCCTTTTATATGCAGGAGGAAGCTTGGAGCCGTTGGAGGACTTCTAATTTGAATTTAAGAGCAATTAATGCTCTAATCTGTTGTTGACTCGATAGGCCGACTGTAGCTTGCGCTGTCTCCGACACTTTGCTAAAAATAGGCGGTCGTGCGGGAGGAATGTCCTTTTCGAGTGTATGCCAAGAATGGAAACCTTCATTGAATGTGATTTGCAGTTAACGTTGCATGAAAGTCTCAAATCGGACATGTCTTCGGCGCTTCTATATCGGACGATCTGGGGTCTTCAACTTAGCTGATGAGGCTTGGCTTGGATGAACTTGTCCGATATCTTGAAGAACTCTGCTTAAGCATACTTCGGCAGATGTATAAAGGATGGCCGATATCCTCACAGGCTATCTTCTTCAAGGCAATATACAATAAGCAACCCTAAGCTATTCAAGCTATGCCTAAGTACAAGTTGCCACACTAACAGACACGCAGCCCATTAGTCATCTTGACTTAGACTTAGGTTATGGATTCAAGCAAATCTAGGCTAAAATACAACAGATCACTTTTTCCTTTATTCGTGACAGTCTTAGTTCGGGTTGGGGATAGGAATAGGCGGGCCAAGGACGCAGCACGCTCTACCTTCGATTGAACCTTCGTTGGATTTTAGATGATGCATTCCGTGTTTGTGTTTGAAGCTCTAAATATTTGGGTCAGATTTTACATGTCAATGCTTGATTACTCTTTAGTCTTTGTTTATCTTATACGCTCTTTAGTTCGTTTTTTGATGTCCTACAACTTTTCCATTTATGATGGCAGCAGCCGTTCATGTTTTTAATGATTGATTCCTTGCTTTCTTTTGTTGGAAGTTAGTTGCACGTGCATCCCGATTCGTTTATCTCGGGAAACAAGATCTATGAAATCCATCCTTGTACTCTACACCCTAAACTGTTATGGCATTACTTTTTGGCTAGTTAAGGAGTGGCCGAATTCACTTGGATATTATCTTTAAGTAATTTTTCTTTTCACAAGATTGACATTTTAAACTTAAACTTCCATTTGCGATTTTCTTTTCAAGAGAAAAATGTACTAGTCGTCCACATCACTCCTCAATTGAGGTGCCAAATAGTAACACTATATTTGCTTGGGGATGGCGGGAGTATAAGATATACAATAACGTCATTATCTTCTTGAACTGAAACGTCACTTCCCTTTTCCATATGGGCTCAACATCAAAACTTATAAAGGGAGTTGTCTGATGTTATTTGATTCACATTTCCATGACAAAATCTAAGTCGCTTTACACAATCCTTCCCCTCTTCTACGCTTTGTCCTTTTACCCTTCGCAATATTAGGATGGTTGTTTCAAAATTTTCTAATAGATTACTGAGCTTTAATCTGTTTTTCCAAACACCGTGTAAAATCATTTTCTTAGAATTCTTATCAACCTCAGAATCTAGAAAATTTCTTCTGGTGACTTATACTTTGTTTAGTTGCTTTGTTGGTTGGGGAAAATATTTGTAGTGCCAATGTGCTACTTGTTGTGGCGCTTCTACCTACTAATATGTTCACCTTGTGTAATTAGATGAAAGCAAATAATGAGGATACTTCCGTGCAATGGTGTTCATTAAAACACGTAGTAAAAAGATGGTACTATACCTCACGATGATACAAGGAACCTAATTGTAAGTAGTTTAATATTTCTCTTTTTTGATGGTGTCATTAATTTAATGTTTTACTCATATAAGATTTTGTACTTTTGTTTTTAGGAAAGGATGAATGAAAAATTAATCGAGGTGCCTAAGAGGAGCGAACCGAAGCTTATAAAGAAAAATTTTTGTCGATCTCATGGGGCCGGATGGACATGGGCGTGTGAGGACTTTTGGTTCAGACCATGTCCTCGTGATGTTTTGGGGCCTCGGTCATCTTCAACGAGCACGACTTCTTTGGATGTAATAGATAAACTAGTGGATGCTAAGGTAGCTGAAAAATATCCCAATTTGAAAAGAATCAAATGGAGATGCTTGAACAAATGGCGCACATGAAACGGTTATTAGAGGTACATGGGATAGTACCATCGTCTTCAAGCGTCGATGTAAATGGCTCGGGATCTAGTGTGGGACAGTATACACTTATCTTTGTGTACAACGTATAATTTATTTTGTGTATTTTGCTCAAATTATATTGATTATATATTGTTTATATTGTAGGCTCGGATCAACTCTATGATGGATGACTTGAGCTAGACCCGAGTACACATCCGTAATGAGTACACTTTTGTTCTAGAATGTTGACACAAACTTGTAGGGTAATATTTTGAGTTATTTTGATCGGGAATATTGTTAATACTTTGTAACTTAAATTGTATGATTAGTAGAAGATATAAAATCCTATTTTTCGAATGTTGTTTTCTTTAATAATTGTATGAACATGTTATTATTCTTACGTGGTTTTAATATGAATTTGGGTGGGTAAAAACAAAATCCCGCCCAATAAAAAATAATGCCAAATGTAACGGGGACAACTCACGCGGATAAAACGTGCCAAAAATTATTGGGACGGAACAAAACCGTGCAAAAAGAATATTTGGGACGGAACAAAACCGTGCCAAAAGAATAGTGGGGACGGTCAACAAAACCGTCACAAATACGGCTAACATTTGGAAGGGCAAAATAACCGTGCCAAATACTTAGAGTATTGGGGAGGGCAGAGCACCGTGCCAAATACATAGAGTATTTGGGAGGGCAGAGAACCGTGCCAAATACATACACTATTTGGGAAGGCGGCAAACCGTACCAAATACCTGGTTATTTGGAACGGCAGAGTATGCCGTGCCAAATACTCTGAGTATTTGGGACGGTTGAACAAATGTCGCTAATGCCGTGCCAAATACTTTTTGGGACGGTTTTGGGGCGTGACAAATGTATTTGGCACCGCAGTATTTGGGAGGGACCCAAAACCGTCCCCGTGCCGTCCCAAATACTTTTTGGGACGGTTTTGGCAGTATTTGGGACGGTTTTTGGCCTTCACAAATACCCTTTTTTCTTGTAGTGAACTTCCCCTGTTGCTGCTCCGCGTTGTAGAGGACAAAGAAAAGACTACAAATCTCGATGTTAGACCTGAGACAAACAGGTTGTGCAGAAAATTCGTTCCATTTTTAATCAATTTGAGAATGCGATTGTTCCAGAATCAAATGATTTGAAATGCGTTGTCAGCAATTTGGGAATTTCTAGCTGGAGTAATTGCAATAAGGGGATCAATTTGGGTTGATTTCACTTATGTTTAATTTAGCCAAAATGTGTGTGTTTATGTGATTTTTGTTTAGGCAGATTAGAAGGGTGTGGTAATTGAGAAACTGGGTGGGATTTGTAGATATATGTTTAAAGTTGGAATGAAGGGTTGCGGTGATTTTATTCAATGGCTTGGACCGCATATGTAGTAAAGATCCTCGTGTGTTTGGAGAACCCGTCGATGTTGTTCGTGTTAGTGTTGTTTCAAGCTATTGGCGAAAATTTGGTGAAGATGAAGTCATTGTCGTTGAATCAGATTTGGTGAAGATGAAGCCATTGTTGTTGAATCAAAAGGAATAGAGCAGACCACGGTCGCCGGCGGTGAGGTTGTTGTGGGCGACACTGAATACATTGAGAGAGGTCTGGTTGATCGGCGGGATAGTGTCGTTGAAGCGGTTCCATTCGAGGCCAGAGCTTTGGAGGACAAAACGAACGACGCGGCCTTGGGGAGTGTAGAGGAGTTTGTTGTCGGTGTTAGCTTTGGACTTGAAAGTCAGGATGACGATGACGTCGGATGGTAGGACTAAGTTGACTGGTGGGCTAGCGACGGAGATGGTGATGGAGAGAGAAAAAGATAGTGAGAGAGAGGAGATGGGAAAGGGTTTTTGGGTGGGTGGGTTGGTGGTGGGTATTGTTGGATTGGAGGGGAGAACCCAGAAGAAGAGGGAGGGAGAAAGAGGGAGAGAGAGAGAGAAACCAGAAGAGAGAGAAAGAGAGTGAGAGAAAGAGAGGGCAAATAGTTTAGATGAGAAATAGATAGAGAGAGAGAGAGAGAGAGAGAGAGAGAGAGAGAGAGAGAGAGAGAGAGAGAGACGTAACTTAGAAAAAAAAAATTATATTAAATCTAAGTAAGCAATCACACTCAGCATGTAGTAAAGGCAATTTGGCCATTTAATAATTTTTTTAACGTTTAAAGTGACGGCCGTCACTCCAGGGACTAACTGTTAGGCTTAAATGGTAGTTCAGGGACCACAATAGAAAATGCCAAAGTTCTATAACCGAACTAGAAAATGGTGTAAAATTCAGGGACCAAATTGTATATTAAACCTTAGGAAATTGGTTAGGCATGTATCAGAAAGCTTTTTATATAGGTAAGTAAGAAAAGAGTTCATCTCCTTAGTGAAAACTTAGCGAATATTCTCTCAATTTTTCCCCGACAACAAACACACAAAACTCATGCCTAGCCTAACCCCAATACAAAAGCCAAAGCCGCCAAACTCCACAACCTCTGCACGTGCGATACAACATACTCCCTTTGTTTCGGATAAATATTTTTAGTTGATAAAGTACAGAAATTAAGAAGCATTAATTAATATATAATTAATAATGTGTTATAAAATGTGTTCTAACGATAATACTCATAAACATTAATTGAGTTCAACTATTTTAAATAATTGAGTTTTTTTGAGATGTGTTATATTAAATAAAGTTTTAAGGGTATATTAGGAAAAATGGTAGAGAATAGGTAGATCAAAAGCCTTTAAAAAGATTAGTTGGGACATCTTAAAATAAATTAGGAACATTTATCTTAGACGGAGAAAGTATATTTTTATATATATCCAATAAGTATTTGTTGGATGTAATGGCTCGATGTACTGGCAAGAGGCCGGCGCCCGTATGCGGCTGCATAGGGTCCGCATGGCATACTGGAATTTATGCGGCCGCATAAGGCGTGCACATAAAGTTTCTGGAAACCATGCGGCCGCATAGTGCGTCCGCATGGAAACTTTGCAAATCATATGCGGCCGCATAGTGCGACGAATTTTTTAGCCTTTTAAGAGTTTTAGGGTTTCTATTGTATCCATATAAATAGTTATATACCTAGAACGTTTTAAGGTGGTAAGCCTCTAATAAAATTTCGACAGTCTATTGACCCCAATCTCTTTCTCTTTCGATTCCCAACTGCTTTTGTGTGTTGTTTTGTCAATTGCTTTCGCTGCGTTGCACAACAGTATTTATCAGCAAGTTCTCCAACATAGTTCCCGCCTAATTTTCTCTATATAAAGTACCCTGGCATCCTCTTCCCTCCAAACACAATTTTCTCTATATAACCCTCCCTGGCCTCCTCTTCCCTCCAAACGAAATACTATGACAAATGGTGACGATAATCAGCAGCAAGCTCCAGGAGCAAGTGAAATTCGGGATCGTCGTCTTGCCCAAATTCCGGCGATTCGCAGGGTAATCATAATGCAAAGATACTTTAGATTGTTGTAATATACTCCTTCCGTTTTGAATACATAGTCTCGTCAAAAAAAAAAAAGGCAAACTAACGAAGAAAGTGTGACTATAATTTTAAGGAGGGAGTGTATGATTAGTTTGATAGTAAATATTTATATACTCCCTCCATTCCCGAGAATAGTTTTATTTCACAAATCAAACTTTTTAATATTGTACTTTTATTTTTCTATTTTTAATTTAAATAGTACTTTTTGTATGACATGTTAGATATACATCATGTGTTTCAAACGAAAGAAAAAACTTAATAAGAATGAATTTGTAGCTTAAAGTTTTGTAATAACACTATTTTCTTAGGACAGAAAATAATAAAAGTAGAATTATTTTTCCGGATGAAGCGACGATATATATATTGATACTATGATAAGGTTCACTGCTTTGATTTTAGGTAATTATAACCAAAAGAAAGGGGAACAGAAAAGAAATTAAAATTAAAAAATATTTTAGATACTTTTTATGTACTCCATCTCTTCTATTATTTCCTTTACTTTTTTCTGGGATGGATAACATCTCTCTTTCATTCTCTCTATTTATACCAGTTCTTTGCACCATTTTTCTTTTTTTTTTATTCATTCGGAAATTAAGGAAACAAAATTTACATCTCAAAACATTCAAAAGTTTGTGCTTATTTTGCGCAGAGGCACAAGAGATCTCGACTTCAACAAACTTTGAAAGATTTACGACAAACCATGCCCAACGGCAACGAGGTTAGCATTTGATAAAATATTTGTGGTTCTGAAGTAGTATTATGTTATTATTCACATGATAATACAAAATTAATTAGAAACCTTGAAATTGTTGATTTAAAAGTTAAATCAGTTTGAACATAAACGTTCAAAAAAGTTGGAACATATCTCCGCCTCAACTTGAGTACTTATTTTCAAATTTTTCAGAAATTTAAAATTTACTTTTAGGTCAATACTCTTAATATCCATGATATATCATTGCAAGTGATTATTAGTACATGATAATTAAAATAAAATAAAATAAAAGTAGATACCATTTTGAAATGGGAGGAATATTTGTTATCTCATCTTGCTGTTTGTGCTAAAAATTTCCTCCTATTCGCAGTCATCCGAAGAAGTCCTTCTAGAGAATGCCATTGAGTATCTAAAGATTACTTAATGGTCAAGTTGAGGTTCTCTCTCTCTCTCTCTCTCTCTCTCTCTCTCTCTCTCTCTCTATATATATATATATATATATATATATATAAAATACGTGGTTCAAATATAATCTCTATTGTTAAATTTCTTCAAAAATATTATACACTTTTTATCAACTTTTTATCAACCACTAAAAACATGATTATTACCATGGATATGACCACATTATATGAATGATTGTTTAACATATATAGTACATAACAAAAGTGAACCATAATACAAGATAAGATCCTCTATTCTTGTAACCGTCGGATCTTCGCCACATGTGCATGGGAAGAAAAAATATTAATTACCCCTTGATTTTTAATGCACATGTGTCAAAGATCCTATAATTAGAATAGAAAATTGAATACTTTTAGAATTGAGGATCCTAGGTGCTTTCAAATATGTCCGTTCAGCTTTATTTGACTTAGTTGTTCTCGTCACAAATTGATTGGTTAATAAAAGTTGTTCTCGTCACAAATTGATTGGTTAGTTATTAACGTCAGTTTATTAACGAAAGCTTTCTCGAAAAAGAACTTTAGTTTGCTTTTGAGAAAACAACACACCATAAGGACCTGAGCTAACTAGCTAGATTCATATGCGTAGCTTGGCTCAACACCCAATCAAAATAGGTTTGGATGTTACTGATCATTTTCAATCCTGATTAAAACTTATTCCTGGCTTGTGTTTTGAATTGAATCAGATAGCGAGGTTGAGGGCGAGGTTGATGATAATTGCTACTATTGTGCAAGTTATATGTCACGAGGAGCACATCAAAACAAGTCTTTTTGATCCGATGATGGGATATGGTGGCATGGAGTGGGAATGTATCCCATCGGTTACCCAAATTTTATGGGTCTCAATCCACAGTTTCCGTTTCCGGCACCGGAACAACCAGGGAAGAGTCATTGGTCTCGAGTCCTCCGATTGATCCCTGACCGATTGAGCATTAATCGTCATCCCATGATCTAGGCTAGCTGTGTGCTACATGGGTACTGTTTGTTTGTTTGTTTGTTTGTTTGTTTGTGTTATATATAGCTAGTAATGCTTTCGTTTTGAATAAGCGGTTCTATTATGGAGGTTTGTAGTACATTTGGTGTTGTACGCTGTAGACACCCCAATCTCACGCATCGGGGTAATCACATGTTTTTGTAAGCAGAACTCGTTATTAATGTAAATGGTTTTGGTTTGTTTAATATTATCGCCTAAGTTGTTGCAGAAATTGCAGCTGATTTCCATCATATGTGCCCTTCACAAACCAGGTTTATTTCTCACAAGGAAAATCTTGCCTGGTTACAATGATATTAGAGCTTAATTCTTTTGTCACATGTAGAGGTCAAAGTTAGAGAAAATATTTAGTAGTCCTAAAAATTAAACCTTTAAATAGTTCTAATGGAATTGAAAGTAGAGCAATTGGCTTACAACTGGTACCGAGGGTTGCTCTTTAGAGCGGATAGAAGATGAGCTCGATCCCTGCGGTCATCGTCTTCGAACTATAACACAAAAAATAATAAAGTTCAAAATTTTGGGGGGGTTGAACAATTGCGTAAGTTTTGCTATCTACATAAGCACTTTTAAACACATTTTATTAATGACATAATACTCTAAGACCTCTAAAAAAGAATTTACCATAATTAATTATATTTGTGACGAACATCAACAATACTCACTCCCCACAGAAGTTTTCTTGTTTCTCTACGTATTTTTCTTAATATAGTGTTGTCGGAGAAATTCTCTTCAATTATATTTTGTTTGAAAGAGAGCAATGCACGGCTATATAGCCCCAATTCTGCAAGCAAGTCAAAGAGAATACCACATAACCAACCAAATGAATGTGTCTTTATTTCTCAGTTAAAATGACAAGTAACAAGTAGGCTATAAGCTGAATTGCGAATGTTTGATGTAGGACAAGATTGGATGAGTTTTATTTTGTTTAATTTTTTATATTTTTGTTGTAATTTTCGAATTTATCTTTAATTGAATAATATTTTTATATTTAGAAGTACATTTAGGCTTTTAACCGATGTATTTAAATCCTATAAGGTTACTATATAGGTTAAGCTACTTTTTAGGAAGTTTTAGCTGGTTTTCCAAGCCGTCCAAGTCCTATAAAAATAGGCTTCAATGTAATTTTGAATTAATTCATTATATTCAATAAACTAGAGTTTTCTCTTCTTATCTTGTGATACCAATTATCTCTTCCTAGTAGTATGGTTTATGTTTGATGTGTTTGACCTTATTTAGAAGAGATTTCTTGTTAAAAGCCTTTTATTATTCATTTGGGTTTAATCGAAATTATTCCGGCTGCGTCAAAGTTGTACCAACTTTTAGTAAATATGAAATCGTATAAATAAATATAACATAGAGGCTAAAATGTTTACCAATTTTTCCTTTGACAAGTGACAACATGCATTCTTGATGCTTTGATATTGCGACTCAAATGCTCAGCCTTTGCATCTTCAAATTATATCGAACTAGCAACTAGCAAATCCCCGTGCTACGCATAGGAACAAAGCTTAAAGTATATATTCATTTAAATGTAATATAAATAAAGCAAAATGAGGGAAAATGACTTTTTTAATATTCAATAATAAAACTAAGGGTTAATTAGACCATTAGTCCCTTCATGATTAGTCCTTTAAGATTTTTTTTTTCAAATTTGAGTCCTTAGAGTATTAAAAAGTCACGCGGCTAGTCCTTTTGATGGATGTCGTTAAAAAATTCCGTTAACTCCTCCATGTTCAAGTCACATGACTTTTTCTTGGGCATTAATGGAATTTCACCCACATCTTCTTCTTCCCCCCTCCCTCTCTCTCCAACCACTCAAGAACTGGGGAATTTCTACAGTCAAATTCAAATTCATTGAATGGGGGATCTAGGGTAGTTAATAAAGGACCCATAATTTGGATTCAAATGAATCAAACGACTTTGTGTCACCACCTAACGCCACCACCCACCTGTCGACTCTTTACAGGTTGATTAACACACACACACACACACACCCGCGCGCGCACATAGTGGCCCCTTTTCATAACCAACTTTTGATTTCAAAGCACTGAAAAGAATACCTAACTTCAAATGTCAAAATAAACACAACACAGATTAATGAAAGCCAACCCAATCATCCATGAATAAAAAACCCCCACTTCGATTTCTCTAAATTCGTTTAGAAATCGAGGGTTTGGAGGCTGTTTTCAAAGTAATCCTCAATTAAACTGCCCAATGTAATCCTCAATTAAACTGCCCAATTCTTTGTTTTTCCAAATGTCTTTCTTGTATTCAAGTATGACTTTGACTACTTCTTGGCTCATTTTCAGTAAAGATTTGATGACTTCACGGAGGGACTCTAGGGAAAGGGAACGAACCTCGAAGTCCACGGTGAGAATACTGTTGATAACCCGGCTGGTGCGGTCTTGGAGGGTCGAATCGAAGGAGCGGAGGTCTGGATCTGCTCTACGGGCGGCTTTATAGGATCTCAGATCGGGTGCGACAGCTGAATTGGAGCTTGAACTTGAGCTTGAGCTGGAGTGGGATGATGGTTGTGAGTTATTGCCGGGTTTGGTGAGAGAACAACCCATGGTTCGTCGAATTTGGCCCCAATTAGGGGGGGAATGAAGTGGATATTAGGGGAGACACCAATTTGTAGACTCTACTGCAAATCTTTGAAGCCATGGAGGGTTTGAGATAGAGAAAAAAGAGATGGCAGTGGTTCTGGGTTGGGATTGGTGAAATGGGAAGGGGGAGGAAGCCAGCGGCAAATTAAGGTGGAACTGGGTGAGAGAAGGATTTGGTGTAGAGATGTAAGCCATGGAGGGTTTGAGATGGAGAATGAGGAGATGGCAGTGGTTCTGGGTTGGGATTGGGCGACAAATGGTGGCGAAAAATAAAAATTTGTCATAATTAAATTTCTCTAAGAATTTTCCATAATACCTTTGAAAAATGACATGTGCCACACACATGATTGACTTAACGAATTTTTTCTAATGTCATCCATCAAAAGGACTAGCCGCGTGACTTTTTGGTACTCTAGAGACTGAAATTTGAAAAAAAATTCTTAAGGGACTAATCGTAGAAAAGTTAATAGTCAAGGAACTAATGGTATAATTAACCCTAAAACTAATAGTAATGAGCTTTGTACAGTTATTCATGAAAGATTATTGATGTGAATTGTCGAACCCAAAATCTTTCCTAAAAGGTTGAACGATCAATGAATAACATTATGACCCAATACTTACAACGACATGTGAACCTTGATATAAGGAAGCCACTACAATTGGGATGGAGAAGAAATTGATAAGACAAATAAACGATGTAACAAGAAACAAAGTAATCCCTCAAGAACTTTGAGAGAAAAATCCAAATTTAAAGTCAATAATCAAACGTTTCTAATGTTTACAATACGTCAAAGGAACCTTTTATAGGTTGGAAACAAAATAAAGTAACCTTAAAGCATTCTTAAAATAATTACCAAAATCAATTAGGAAAGTAAAAATCAACCAAAATAGCAAAACCCTCAAATCATGTGTTTTGACCTAGCGGCGCACGTTAGCGCTAAAAGCGCCCTAACGTTGTCTTCAAGCTAGGCCCTAGCGCAGTCACGCTAGGACAACATCCTTTTGCCTTAGCGCTTCCGTGTTGTGCGTTAGCGCTAGGCACCATGGAAATCTTCTTCTTTTGAGCCTTGTTGCGATCTAACTCATTCCCAAGCTTTCAAACTTGATACCCAAGTCCCTCCACTTATAGAAACACCTTTAGGGACATTCAGTGGCGGATCTAGAAAAGTGTTTTAATGGGTGCACAAATATAATAATAATTTATTACAATACAAAGCTTAGTAATCATTATTGCACCCTACACATTTTCATACTTTAAAAACGTTTAAATACATCATCATTTATAATGCTTCTAAACGAATCTTTTTCAATAAAATATACTCTCTCATTTCCTAAATAATCGTCTTATTTGACTAGGCACACAGTTTAAGAAAATTTAATTGACTCTATTATAAATATTGACATAATATATAATTTCCTTTAAAAGCCTTGAGCATGTGATCATAATTAAAGTAGGAGAAAAAAGTAAGAGTAAAGTGGTAAAAATATTTTTCTGAAAAGAAAAGTATAAAAACATGACAATTTTTTTGGAATGAACAAAAAGGAAAAGAAGAAAATTATTTAGGAACGGAGATAGTACAATACAGTCATTTTAAAATTGATTACAAATTCGGCTTAATTTGTTTTAGAGTTAATATCTTTATTATGGAGTATTTTTTTATAGTGGGTGCACGTGCACCCATTTTGATACGTGTGGCTCCTCCACCGGGGACATTAGGAACACATCATACCCTTCCTCTTGAAGATGATTTGTCCTCAAATCCACACTCGGCATGTCGTTGAGACAGTACCTTTGGACTTGATTCGGACCATTTACTTATGCAAACAATGTGGAGAGTCTTTGTACTTGACATCTCTCTTCTCGTATGTGCAACAAATCCCAACCACCGGGACCAGTCAACATGCCCCAAGTCTCTACAACCTTGGCATCCATGTGACAACACCACTCGTGTCCAACATCTATGCGGTGTAAACCTTACTTTGGCCAGAAATAGGGAGACAGACCGGATCAAGGTCGCCACAACCCGACTATCACTGCACTCCGCCCCGTGACAATCGGTAGTCAACCAAAACCCCCTGAAAGTTAGTATTCGAATGTGCACATCCGGTTAGTCAAGTTCACGTTCACACTTTATTCCATTTTCGGTTACAAATTCGACATTTCGGTTATCCTCCAAGGATCAATTCGAATTCTAGATTCACAAATCAACATATTGAACACTTTAACCATCTCAAATCATACAACATCAAGTCATAAACCCTAAATCGCAGCCATGTCATACACTTTATTCAAGTTGGTTTTTTGCCGGTTTCACCAATTCGAAGATACAATCGAACTACAACAATTCCAAGGCTCATATGAACATCAACACACTTTATTAACACATACCCATAATCATATTAGCCTAATAAACATCATAGCATGGCTGAAAATCACAAACTTTCCATAATAACAACTTAGCAATTGATAATAGTTGAAATAAACCGATTAAACACAAACATGAACAAGTTAATGGTCCCTTACCAAATCAAAGAGCTAAACCCTTGTTTCTCCCCTGTATTGGTGCTGTAATCCAGCCACAAACTCACTTAAACAAACCCCTAGTTGCTGCCTTGAAAGAAGAAACAAGAACTCTTGCACAATCTCTACAAACCCTAGGATGAATTTGGTGTTTTTGGAGAGAATTTTGGAGAATTTGAGAGAGATTTTTGAGGGTTTTTAGTGTTTAGAAAGCTGGAGTATACTCTTACAAGACTTACCCATGTTTTTTATCAGATAAGGAAGGCCAAGCATGAGGTAAAAAGCAAGAAAAATCAAGAAAACACAAAATCTGGACATTCTGTCCGTACCAGGCGTGCTAGGGCGCGGCCTGGCGCGCTAAGGCGCGCACTGTTCATCAGCCTGTGCAGTTTTTTCCGTTTTGCTCGATTCGATCGCTCGTACACCCCTAGGTATGATTGTACAACACTTATAATTACACATCAAAGGATGTCCCCAAGGGTTCGATATCAATCTTAGATCGATTTAAAGTCATGAGAAAGTTCACGAAACCGAACACAATTTCAACAACTTTTTCGTTTTGTAACTTTCAATTAACACAACGTACACTACTTTTTCAAAGTCCGATTTAACAACACAAAACCTCTATAACATCATGTATATCTAGGTATAAAGTATCATGATTTATCTTCTCAGTTTCAGTTCATTTTACTCTACGAAACAATGCAAGAAAGTAAAGCACCGAAACATGAATTCATGAGTTTACGACTCATCAAATCAACATTATGAACCACGATAATCATATTAACAATGCATGCACATAATTATATGATCAACATGGTAATGATATGCTCGATTATTACAACCTCTGTCCCCAACTCAGGAGATATATTTTGACTTTGCAAGTCAAACCATATTTTATTTTCTTTTCAAATGGAAATTTTCACTTGCTTTTTCAAAAGATTATAAGAATACAGTACTTTTAGTGTACTTTACAAAGATTATAATTTCATCTCAAATTTTGGTGAGAGTGATTGAAAACGTCATCGGAATCGAGAGCAATTTACGTGTAAGCTGCTGAATCTACATATGCCTATGGTGGAAGCTGGGGTAACAACAAATGGGAAAAACAAAAAGGAGTAGGTCTTCTGTGAGACTGTCTTATGAATCTTAATTTGTAAGACGGAGCCCTGCTCTCTTACAGCTCAGTCCACCAATACACGGTGAGTCGGATCAAGGAGATCAGTCTTATAGAAAATACATATAAGGCGGTATTTTCTAAGTTTTTGCCAACAAAAAAACTATACACTTAGGGGACGTTTGGTAGCCAGATGAGGATAAGCATTAATATTAATTCTGGTACTATTAGTACCGTCACTATTATGCACCAAAATTAATAATCTTGTTTCTTATACTCCTTCCGTCCCACATAAATGTTCCTGGTGGATAAAATATAGGAATTAAGAAACATAATTAATGATGTGCTATAAACTGTGTTCTGACAATAATATCCATGAACATTAATGGAGTTCAACTATTTTAAATAATTGAGTTTCTTTGGGATGTGTTATATTAAATGAAGTTGTAAGAGTATGTTAGGAAGAATGGTAGATAATAGGTAGATCAAAAGTCTTTAAAAATATTAGTTGGGATATCCCAAAATAGAAAGTAGGAACATTTATCCGGGACGGATGGAGTAATAAACTGATCGTTCAGTAGCACCAGGATTAGATACTCCTCTGACGTTTGGTAGCAATAGGATATAACTCAGTATTATATTTTTTTCCAATTATAACCTTAAGATACCATCGTTTAACTTATGCATATATTTAGGATTTTTCAATTAAAAAGATTTTAAAAAGTATAACTTTAAAAAATAAATATGAACTATTAGGGTAGAAAATTTAAATCTGGTTTTCTAATAAAAAATTAAGAAGTATAACGACCAATTCGTTTACGGTCACATACACTTTATAGAAAGCAGGACGAAAAAGAAAAGGAAAATACACCACAACGACCAATTCGAATAACACAACCAAGTTCGTACCACTACAGCTACCCCTCCCTATATCCAAGAGAAACAACCGTATCTACATCCTAACAAAATATCGCCTTACCCCACTCAAAACACAACTATAGGTAATACCAAACACATATATATTACATATGTTTCTTTTTTGAGGAGACTAGCAACTTACTGCCCGTTACTGCTTCTATCGCGAATTCAGAGCTTAACTTGTCTATCAAATATCCAGCGTGTTAGGTCCTTCCTTTGCCCTTCCTTGAGCTCTCTCCTCCAGCCTTCTAATTCTTGGGGGCAACTTTACGCCCATCTCCAATGTTATGAAGCACGTGGCACCAATTTCACAGGAGTGCTCTGTGCGATCTTCATCTGCATGTCATGGATGACATTTCCTTAAAGGAGTTAGTTAGTTTGACCATATTTACAGAGAAATTTGTACTTAACTGTGCAGAGGAGAAGAACTAGAATACAGGAAAACCTGAACACTCTGAAGCATCTTATAATTCCCAAGGTCATTATCCTTCATGTTCTTATTTTATTTTTTACTTTTTGGGTGAAGAATAAGATATATATATATATATATATGTGTGTGTGTGTGTGTGTGTGTGTGCGCGCTAAAAATGTCCTCCTATTTGCAGAAAAACAAAGCATCTATGCTTATTGATGCCCTCGACTACGCTAGATCGGTGCAAGAACGTGTTAAGGTTTTCTCTCTCTCATTTTATAACTTAACCTTCTACATGAAGTATAAACATATTAATTTTACTTGAGCATTTTTGTAATTATGATCAATTTAATAATACTCATATATACACTAATTATTAAATTTTTCAAACTTGAACTCTTTTGGATGGAACGAAGGGAGGAAGTAGTAATTAAACAGTTATTAAGTCAACTACTCCATTATGGGTTTACCATTTAATTCACAAGAAGATAATTTACTCCATCTGTCCAATCAAAAGAATCTTAATTTTTGTTTTAGTTTATCGGGAAAAATATATGATCTTATTTCTTAATTTAAAATGTAATATTGATTGCTTATCCAAAAAAATACTCTCATTTTTAGAAAAATAAATCAAGTTGTTCTTTGGTGTCATGACAAAAAAAAATGATTTTCTTAAAAGAAATGGATGAAAGCAAAAATTTGTTATTGAAAATTTTGACTTTTAAAGTATAGCTCCCTTGATTATAAGAGCAAAATTTTGAATGAAATGATTCAAAAACTCAAAATAGACTCTTTGATTCACAAATTTTGTGGTTTGATTTGAATCAGAATATGGAAAATCGTGTGATGCCCCAAGCCCAATATATATCACCAAACGTGCATCAAAGCATCCAAGTGCCTTGTTTTTCTCCTTTTGTTCTGATGGCCGCCGGGATGGGCTATGGAGTGGGAGGGTATGACCTGGCTTATTCAACTGGCTTTCCTTTTTTCCCAACCTTCATGCCTGGTAGTTTCCCTCCACCAATACCCTCACCAGCATCATCAGCCACCGAAGGAATACCACCAGCGGAAGAATCACGAGCCCTTCCTCAACAGCAATATTTTCCATCCCGTTCTCATCAACCATATCCTATAATGCCAACTTTCGCCACTACATTCCCTGCCCAAGTTTTTGGAGGTGCGACATTAACTACGTACCGCCACGGACAGTGTTCGAAAAATCGTTCTAGGCGCTAGGCCCCCCCCAAACGCCGCGACTAGGCTCTAGGCGCCCGCCTAGGCACTAGCCCCCCACAAACGCCACAACTAGGCTTTAGGCGCCCCCCAAACGCCGCGACTAGGGCCAAATTGGAAAAAAAAAATTGCCACCATGAAAAATTGCCGCGTAGTCAGCTTAGGCGCCGCCTATTACCCAGCCGATTTGAGCGATGTCGTACGCGTTTTGTCGAGGAGGGACCCACTATGAGGAACCTGGGAGGAAGGGGAGTCAATCAGGGGTAGAGCGACGCACGACGATGCGATGAATAACGTCCTCAATCTTCTGGATAGCTAGGGTTTAGATAAGTTCGGTGTCGGAGGAGGGGGAGTCAACGTGACTGAGATCCACAGCTTAGAAGTAGTCGAAATGGCTAGATTGATTACGGTGGGAAAGGAGGCAATATGCCAATGAAGAGGTGAAAGAGAGAGTGGGAGTGAGAAAAATTAAGAGAGAGCGAGAGAGAAAGAGAGAGCGAGAGATTGTTGTCGGCGTCGAAATCTCGTCATCTATCTCATAATGAGAGAGAGAGAGGCGTCGAAAACTTTGTGAATGAGAGAGACAGGGTCGCTTTTAGTTTTAGGGTTTTAATTCACTTTTCTAAATGACAACCTCCCCTCAAGTTATTAAAATATTTCCCTCCCCTCAAGTTATTAAAATATTTCTCTAAGTATTTTCCCTTCCCCCTCAAGTTATTAAAGTATTCCCTTCTTCCCTCCACTTTGAAATGATAGAGATTTTGATTTTAATTTTTAATTTTAACTTTTAATCTTGTAATGTAATCATTATTTTTAGTTTATTTGATCATATTTAGCTATTTACTATTGTTGAACCAGGTTTGGTATGGACCTAATGTGTAATTATGTCTCGATTTCTAGGCCCCGCCTAGACTCCGACTAGACCCCGACTAGGCCCCTAGGCGCTAGGCCCAGCTCTGGCGCCTAGCGCCCGCCTAGCGATTTTTAGAACACTGCCGCCACCACTATGACTACAACCCGTGCTCAAGTTGAACTTGCTCCGGTTGATCAGAATGACAATCATGAAGCTCGAAATACTGATGATCAAGCATGACTGAATGGTATTTGCAGCTAATGTTCTCGCGAGATATGGTCACTCAAACAATCGGTATCTCAGTGTTTCGTTTTAATATGTATATATGAATAAGTTGAATTTGTTTTCCCCTCTTTTTTTCTAATATTGCATTGTATAATAATAGTATTGTATAATAATTAATGATAATGAATAAAACATGGTTGTACTATATTAATTAATGACGATTTTATCATATCGTTTATAACTGAATGAAAATATATGAAACTTTACAACTGTATCAGTCTTCAACTTAAACCTCCATCTTCAAGCTTGTGACTTTAAAATTCTATCCGAATTTCTTTTCTTTCACAGGTCCTCTTGGAATCTTGTTAAGGACCTTTGAATCGAATTTCTTGTAGAGTTTATTCGCGTCTCGTTTCCCTTTGCTTGCAAGATGATTCACCTCCTTTTCATACCTCTCATACAAGACTGGTATAGTCTCCAGGCAGAGAAAGCCTATATTTTACCCCGTGATCATGCAAAGAACATGCAGTTAGGCTTAATAAGCACTAAAACTATTCACAACGTAAGAAAATTGTGGGATCTTACCAAAGTACAACAGATTCAAAGAGCTGAAATAGCTTCCAATAACTGAAAGTATCCACAAGGAGGCGATCACCTGAAAAAATTGCTAAACAACCTCAGAAATTCATCGAACAAAGTCTTTGTTCCTTCCTTCTTATAACCTTTTTTCGTTTTAATTTTTTGAAATGCACGAGAACAGTTATAGAATGTACATACCAGGAAAAATCGACCAAAATCTTTCCCGCATGAAATGTCATAGAATTTAATCAAAACACGATTGATTTTTGAGAATAACCATCTAAAAGCGGATTCTGGTATTGTGAACTTGCGAATATCAGGAGGATTCCTAAAACGAAAGGGGTAAGATGAAGTTAGTATAGCTTAAATGAAAGCATGCATGTACGGTGTACCCTTTGGTACCGCTACTACTCTTTGAAGTAAAAATTCTTCCATGGTTTCTTTTGGGGGAAAAACAAAGGAAAAGAAAAGAAAATTCAGATTTGCGACATATTACCAGTTGGCGACTCCTGCCCCGGTATAGACGATGAAAAGAATGAGCATGAGGATGATAGAGATATGACATAGAAGAGAAACGAAATTGTATCCGACTACTTCAAAGAGAAACCATATCATGGTAACCCCCATTAGGATAGCAGCTGATAAGTTCTTGTTCCTCCATAGTAGTACATCAGCAACTGAAAAGGCAAATCAATCTCATGTTAACAAAAATGATGAAATATTTTGAAGACATGAATGTAAAAGTTTTTCTTTTTTCTTTCTAAAAACGGTGTTTTATTTTGAAACTAAAACATAGAGTTTGTAAAAATGTACCTTGGCCTCCTCCAAGGATGGCATGCAAAGATCTTTCACGACCAAACAAGCTTCGTCTAGGTTTTGTTTCGTCGTCGGAGTCGGACGTATAGATAGGCATGGCTGTATGGATCAATTTGAAATTGACAATTCTGTTAACTGTTTGTTTCACAATGGATCCGCAGGGTGGGATTACTTTATATATTGAAAATGTAGTTCCAAGAAAGAGACCTTGACAAGAAAGGTGAAGAAAGGGATGGCTTTGGCATAGTTCACAAGATTGCCTTACGTCACATGTCTACTACACACTTATATTTGATAAAAAGGAGTTAGGAAGCTGCCATGAGATTCTTTTGGGAGAGTTGGGGGAGGAACCTCTCTATTTGGGTTTTCAATATAAAAAAAAAAAAAGCTAGGTTTACAATTTTTTTTACAACTATTACTACAGCTAAGTCTTGATGAAAGGCAAATGTGTTTTGAATAAAGTCAACTTTGCCATTCATTAAAGCTTATTTGTAACAATAGTAGTAAACCTAGCAAAGTTGTTTCAACGTGTATTTACAAACAATCAAAGGTTGTTTATTAAGTTTTATTAGACCTGACAAGATCAATAAAAACACATCAGAACCTTTCAAAAGATTTACTCCCCTCGTTTTAGGATAAGAGTTCACTATTCAATTTTAAAATCATTCACTTAAAAAATTCACTTTTAAATATTATGCCTACAATCTCCATAGCTTTTCCAACTTTACCCTCCATGTGTAAATAAACATGTTGAATATACTTAAGTATTTTTATAGTTATGACCAACTCTAATGATATTTACATATTTGTTAATTATTAGACTTTTTAAACGTTGACACTTTAGGTGAAAGAAATGAATTATTATCTTTTTGGACAAATCATCAAATAGCATTACGACCCAATAAAACAAGCACACAAAAAGAGTTGAAAAACGTTTTCAATTAGTTTAATATATAACTTGGTCCTTATACTTAACACTTCTTCTTATTTTAGTTTGAGATATTTTACGTTTCTTATAATGGTCCTTAAACTCGACTTTTGGCATTACAGCTAGTCACTCATCTAACGCCCGTCAACATTGGCATTAGAAACTAGATAGAAAGACGTGAATACCCTTAGTTGATGCAGATTAGAATACCGGAAGGAAATGGCGCGCCCCTCTCCCTTTTCGAACCCAAATGCTTAATTTCACTAACCCAAACCTAGTCTTCAGCTTCTCCCTCTCGATTCATCTAACCCTAACTCGCCGCACACAATTTTGCCCCATTTTCCCTCGTTTTCTCTTTCCTTTTCCCCCTTTTTCTTCTCCCTGTCACTTTCCTTCTCATTTTCCCATTGTTTTCATAACCATTTCTTCCAAAATCTAGGTCTCTAATCTCATTATTGATCAATTTCCATAAAAAGATTTTAAACCTTTGGCTTATTGATCAATTTCCAGCACTTCCTTTTTTTGTTAATTTCCTGCCAGCTTGAAATCGGCATTTTGATTTGTATCGGAAATAATTAATTAGTTCTTAATTTAGAAATAAGGTTTCTTCTTTATTGGTTTTATGAAACCCTGATCTGAGCTTGAAAGCAATTTCGGGATTGGGAAAATTGGTGTTATTCAGTGCTTTGAAATTAGGTTTTGTGATCGAGCCACTTTGCTTCAGTTTTGCGTTGGGGTATTTTGAATAAGATCCAAAAAAGATCGGCATTCAAGAGAGATATGATCTGAGATTATTGGTGTTTGATGGGGAATATATGCGTACTGCGTAGGGCTTAATTTGGGGAATAACGACTTCCTACAATCTGTTTGATGGACACGCCCTCCAGAAAACAGTCTCCCTCCTAATTTGGGGAATAACGGCTTCTTATCAAGGGTATTCTTTTCATTAAATTATAAATTTAAGGCCAAAATCTGAAAATCACCCTCAAGTATTCACCAAATCCCACGATGCACCCCAATGTTAAAAATGTCTCAAATTCATACAAGACGTTGTCATTTGTCACATTCTACCACCTACCATGACGGGCGTTAGAAAATTAACATTTTTCATCACATGTCTTGCACGAGTGGAGGGCAATTAGGTCTTTTCCCAATATATTCTTTAATCTCATCAGATTAAGATATAAGTGGGTGGTGGTGGGTTTGATTTGAATTGGGTAAGAGGAGGAAGGAAGAGAAAATTTATTTAAGAAATAAAAATTTTTTAAAAAAAGGTAATATCGTTTTTGACACTTTGACCCCTTTTATTAGGTGCTCAACATATGTTAGAAAAAGACCTAATTGCCCTCCCCTCTTGCAAGGCACGTGATGAAAAATGTTGATTTTCTAACGCCCGTCACGGCCAGGTGGTAAAATGGGATAAACGACAATGTCATTTATGAACTTGAGACACTTTTTAACATTGGGGTGCATTGTGGGATTTAGTGGATACTTGAGGAAAATTTTCATATTTTGGCCTAAATTTAACGTCAAAGTTGACGGCTGTGACACCAAAAGTCAAGTTGGAGAACCATTATACGAAACATCAAATATCTTGAACTAAAATAGAAAAAAGGGTTAAGTACAAGGACCAAACTATATATTAAACATTTTATTTATGGATCAACTAATGGTTAAAAATATATCAAAACATGGCTGTGAGCTTCTTCAAAAAGAAAAAAAGAAAAAAGTGTATTTTTACTAAAATTCAGAAAATTAAGTGTACTTTCACTAAAATTATAAAAATTCAGCTTAAATTTGAATGATTGTTATTCCTTTTGTAATTTAATTTTGCTAACATTTAGATATTGCCCCCCTCAAACGACAATTTCTAAATTAGCCACTCTATGGGAGACTATGCTTGAAAATTGAAAGGTAACTTTCATTTACACGTCACATGATTATATTGAGCAAAGAAATCGGATTTTTGGATATAAAGGGAGTACCCAGTATAGTACATAATATATTCATTCTGCATGCATATCTTCTAGGGGTTCGATATAATTTTCTAGATCTTCTAAGAGCATTCACAATGGTAGTATTTTACCGACTCTCCAAAACTAATTTTAGAGATTTTTAACTCCTCTACTCCTACAATGGCTCCCTTTATTAACTCTCTATCCCTAAAATAAGTTAAATCACTCTCTAAATATAGAGAGTGGTTTAGAAGGAATAGTAACTACAAATTCCAAAAGAGCGGCGCTAAACGCAGCCCCCCCTCCCCCCCGGCGAAATTACTAACCTGTCCTTTTTTCTATTTTATTTTCAAAATTTTTAAAAACTAAACTTTAAATTACAGTTTTCCCTTAATTTTAGAAAATTTAAAAACCACCCCCTGGACTTTTTTAAACTTACAGCCGCCCCCCACTATTCAACCTAAGAAAATTACTAAATTGTCCTTGCTTTTTTCTGAGAAAATTACTAAATTGCCCTTAATTTTTTCTATATATAGAAAGGACTTCTAACCTAACAAACTCATAATTTTCAGTTCATCTCTCTAAACTCAACATATTCTCTCTCTCTAGAAAGTTCTTCATCTCTCGCTCTATTTTTCTGCATTAAAGGTATGTTTTTCGTATACTTTGTATTAAATAAATTTGTTATTTAGTTATTTGTTTTGAATATATATGTTTGTCGCATATTTATGTGTTAAATATGAATTTTGTGTTGTTATTGTTGTGTTATAATGTATCATTTAGACCAAAAAAAAAACAAAACAAAACTGGGGTATATGCGCCTGTACCATGCGCATGTACAGGATGTCATGCGCATGGTACAAGCGCATATTGCACGATTTATTATAATTTAATTAAAAAAATTTTAAGAATTTAAAAATTTCATGCACATGCGCATGTACCCGGCGCATGGAGACTTGTACATGCACATGGTCTGGGCGCATGTACAAGCCTCCATGCGCCGGGTACAGGCGCATGTTGCACATTTTCAAATTTTTAAAATTTTTGCACTTTAACCCTTGTATTTGTCATTTTTTAAAAAATTGTTTCATTTCACCCCCTGAGTTTGTTAGTTTCGTGAAATTGAATGAAATTTTGCATTTTGCCCCTTAAGATTGTTAGTTTCGTTAAATTGAATGAAAATATGCAATTTTACCCCCTGAATTTGTTAATTAAGTTAAAACTTTGAGGTATATGAAAATGTTACGCTTTTAATAAATTATATGGTTAAATAATTATTAATATGAATTTTGTGATTTATTAAATGTTACACTTTATTCCTAATTATTGCATTATGCTTAAATAATTATTAATAATATCTTAATTATTATTAAATGTTACACTTTATTAATATTTAAATATTAATAATTGATAATATTAATTTTTTATGCGATTTATTAAATGTTACACTTTATTCCCAATTGCATTATGCTTATATTATTATGTGAATATTATAAATATGATATATATATATATATTTAAAATCAATTTATTTGTTCATGTAGATGGCTGATGATCATGGAAAGAGGGTCATGGAACATAGTTTGGACTATGAAGGGCGGGCGAAAGATCGACGTATATTTGCATCAGCACGAGCGAGAGAGGACCTCCGGAGACAAAGACGGCGACAGGCTATGATGGATGAGCCGCCCGCGTCGTACTTACCCCAACCCTGTTCGGTGGCACGGCTATCGCCTACTCGGTTCCGTTTGGGGTAGGTTTTGATGCAACCTCCTCGGTGGGAGATTCACGTGGGTGAACATCACTCGCATTCTCCCGCAACGACCAATGAGGAAGAACGTCGTAACGAAGAATTTATTCGGCAGTTGGACGACGATATTGAGCCGGATATTGACTTACCTGAACCAGTTCCTCGTGGTCGTCGTCGTCGCCCTAACCCTAGTAGGGCTGGCACTAGTAGTGGAATCAGCGGCCCCGACGATTGGAGGTTGAGGGAGCCACAAGACGGAGGCCCCCAAATCATCGACTTATTGACTAGTTTTCTTGGGCATATCTCATGTGCTTTATGGACCGGACATATGGTAATCTTTACTATATCTAATTTTTACTTAATTCGAATTATATTTGTCATTACATATAAATTATATTTTTATTGATGCGTCTATGTATTTACGTTCTTTTTTATGTTTAACAATAAACCTCCTTTACTCGGGACTCCACGGTGGCGATCGGATGTAGTGGAGTTTAAACAATTTTAGGGCCACGAAAAGTTTGAAGCAACGGGCTTGGCGCATTTGCGAAATGCATGTTTCCAAACGTGAACATGCCTTTGATTTCGTGGAAAGATGGTATCCAGAGACCAACGGTTTTCATCTTCCATTTGGGAGATGACGATCACTCTCCACGATGTCGGTATCTTTACGATACACGTAGCGGGTTCCTGTTATGGGAGATAGCGGCCTTTCGAGTTGAGGCCGAGGATAGGGGTCTATTAGGGTGGATGGCCAAGTGAATGCTGAATTCAAGACTCATTTGATCAAGCTTAACACCATTCAAAGAGAGTGTGTACGAGCGGGCCAATGGTCGGTCCGAACGAGCGATCGCATATTTGTTGTGGACGTTGGGTGCGTCACTCTTCGTCGACAAATCAAAAACTTCACCACCACAACAACTCGCCGTTCTTGGACCCATTGGAGGAGGTGCCCAACTATGCTTGACGCAGTGCGTTAGCATATCTATACCGTCGGCTCGGTATAGCATCTCGTCGAGATACAACGCAGATGGTGGATGTCGACTGTTGGAAGTAAGTTTTACTTGTTGGTTTAATTTATTAATTTGGAATCATTTGTATTTATTTTAATTTATTATTTATTAAATTGTTTGCGATTAGGGTTGGATATATGAGTACTTCCCAAAGCTCAGTCCTGGGCATGTTGAAAACTGGACAACCGCAAGTCCATACGTAGCTCGTTGGCGCACGGCTACGTCGAGAAACAGGAGCCCATCGGTACTTTGGATATGTACCGAGACGACTTGATCGATATCCGAGGAGGTAAGATAAAATACCCCTATACAATTTAAAATTATTGAGTTTCTTATTTTTTTATTATGTTAATATATAGTTATTTTTTTTATTAAGATGTTAATTTATTTTATTCAAATGATATGTTATTAATACAGGTTGTATGGCTTTCGTATCACCATGACCCGACAATTACCATCCCGATTAGTCTGTTTTGCGGTATCATACACTATAGGACTATTACGGAGGCATACATGCCCGAGCGGTGTTTACGACAATTCGGGTATGTTCAGACAATCCCGGCTGCTCCTCAAGTCCCTACTAAGGTATATTTGGGTTTGAACCCAAAGTTATATGTGGTGGAGCACGATCCAAACAGGAGAAATTGGGATATGTGGCAAGCCCACTGCATTTCGCCCGAATGTTTTGGGTCATTTAGGTGTATTAATTCTAGTGATACGATGCCCGGGTATATGAGGTGGTTTAGGGCCCGATCTCATCCTCGGGTTGTCAGACCTGATTCCAGCAATGTCGTTGATGAAGGACCTCCGTCACCTAGTCGGTTGCCTCTAGCAGCTATGAGTATTAAAATCTTTAAGATATTCATGGTGTATTTATTATTTATTGTTACGAATATTTGTTTTGACTATTCTTGTCTAATTTTGTATTGCAGCGAATGCAGTATTTAGGTAACCAGGATCAACAGTACTTGATGCCTCGCGTACGGGGTGACCAGGAATTACGATGAGGAAGAGTTCGATCAAGCTATCATAGATATATGCCACCACCTGCGTGATTGGATGTAGTTATATTTAAAATGTTAGGATTGATGTAATATTCTAGTTTAAGGACTTCCTTTATTGTATCTAATGAAGTTTATTTAAGAAAAAAACTACTTAACAAAATATGACTTTAAACAGATTGCATTAACAAACAAACAAAATATCATACAGTTTGACTCAACTCAAACCAATAGAGATCTTTTTGAGGAATCCATAGATGTTCCCACCACTGGATGTCTGGATCACAAATCCTTTGCCACCCGGCCACCGGGTGGCATCGGCCAGGCCTCAAATCAATTTTAATAAAATGATCTGCACCATGAACCAGCGCAAGGGTAATAAATTCAGTTGGCGTTGTTTGTCCACCAAGACGTGGCTGTAGAGGCAAGAAATGAGAGCACCCGGCCTGTCTTGAAAAGCACTGTAAGATTCGCTGATACCGCGTTGCAACCACCAGTCCTAGATCGGTCAAACACAACCAATGTCGCTGTGGAGCCGTAGCCTCGTGATAGTCACATATGCGAACAGCTCTCATAAGAGTATCTTTTGTCAAAGCTCTCCAATAAAGTTCCCAATTTTCGAACATCTCCTGAACTAGCTCACGTCTCACCAAGTCCCACAGTTCATCGTCGCCATACACACAAAGGACAATACATTTAAAACCACAATGCACATCTCCCTTTACGTTAGTATGGCCGATTATGTACTTCAGAATCCAATGTGGAACGTCGGTTGGGTATGAAAAATCAGTGATAAACGTATGAGCATCATCAGTACTCATAGATCGGCGAGCTTGTCCTTCACTTTGTTCTGGAAAGGATAATGACATGAGATCCGGATCCGGTCGCTGACTATTTGAGAATTGCTTATCGACATATTCCCAATCGGATAGGTCCCTCTTCGTTGACTTCCTGTTGGGAGGGCGCCCTTTGTGTTTCTTATCCGTAGCATGCTCCCCCAACTCAGACGCGTGTCTACGAATGACATTCCCTATCTTGGTAGAAAGCACGACCTTGTCAATATCTGATTGTGGACCGATATCAGACAAGAGATCTCTGAGCAAATCATCACCACTGCGTCTCGTCGTGGATAATTCCTCAGTCGCCTCCATATCTAAAGTCCTCCAGAAAATATTGATATCCGTGGGATCAAACGGGATTAGGTTTTGTTGCGCCTCAAGCATCTCATGAAGACATGGCAAGCCGTGGGACGATCGCAGAATGCATCGATCGATGCCATACCCTTCGAGTTTGTTAGCCTCCTTTAGTGTCTCTAGCTTAATCCACTCCTCGTCCATCAACTCGAAAGCCTTATGAGATACATTGCACGAAAGTTGTCGAAACACGAAGCTTTTTCGGTTAAAGTATGGACAATCGTGCGCGATTGCTCGAATTGAGCCTTTAGCTCGTTCATTGTAACTCAATATTCTGTGTAGCCGGGAATATTGTGTTGAAGCCCCATGGTGAGCCTAACCATCTCTTTAGGCGAATGAGTACTCTCGACCCTAGATGACAAAATATTGGACACATTTATTAATATGAGATGATAAAAATGTATAATATAGTTTAACTTCTAATAAAGAAAAATTCATTTCAGTTTATATAAATCAAATATAATACCTGTTTGTCGTAGTATTCCCAAAATGTAAAATATCTTTGGTCCACGCACAACAGAATTTCTTCTTGTATGGGTCCAGCCATTCTCTCATCACGTAATTCACTAACCCATACTTGTTAGCCCATACTCCTACCAACGCAGGATGTGCTTCAAATTTCTCCTCTGTTCGTGCATCAACAATTTTATGCCACCTAGACATAAATCGGAGAAAAGTCTTTAGTCTTCGTGCGCCGAACCACATGCTTCTCCACATTCTTCGAAATATGTCTTTTACACAACATATGTTGGGCAGGAAAGAAATCTTGAATGGCTTTCATTAAAGCCAACTCTCTGTCAGTGATAAAAAGCTTTGGATAAATCTCCAAAAGTGCAAACAACTGCTGCAGCGTACCCAAAACCCACATGAAAGAATCAGTGGTCTCGTCATGAATGAAGGCGAAAGCAATGTGGAAATTTTTACCGGTAGATGCCACCCTATGATCTCCAACAACGGCAAGTTGTACTTATTTGTTTTGTATGTTGAGTCCAAAATGATAACTTGAGGAAACTTTTGTAACGAATCACGATGTTGGGTGCATTAACATGACATGTTTGAGTAACATCATCATCTTGAAATTCTTCCCAATGGTGGTAGCCATTGTCATACATCGGTTGAAGAAATGTTGCATTGGTGTTGCTTCACCCATGCCATCCCTTTTATTTTACGTACCAAATTGCACTTGACGAAGCGAGCTAACATTATCGGGATCGTATTATGCGATGGTTGAGAATTTGCTTCGGCTTCATATTGTCTTGTGTAAGTTGTTTAACGACTCCATAATCGTCTTTCGGTGACGTTCTCGATCGTGCCGTCCATACTTAGTAAGTGGGTGGTTGTGTCGACGATTCTCACCAACGTGCACTTTCTAAAGATTACCACCAAGTTCTTAACTGCGGTAACCTCAAATGGACATCCTATTTTCTTTGAACCGCGTTTTTTCTTTGACTTATATCGGCGTCTCCGGTTATTCGGGAGTTCCACTTCTTTCACAACCAAAACAAACAATTTTCCTTTCATTTCTACTTCTATGCCGCTTAATCATCATATGCATGTTATTTAGATGTCTAAAAATCCATTCCCCACCAAGACTAAACTCGAAATATTATTTACGTAACAAAGCACCCGCTAACATCAGGATAAATTGTTTCATCTATGGGGAACAATCCTGTAATTATTTAACCGTGTGTAAGCAAAATTTAATATTAAAATTAATTCAATTAATCGGCCCAAACAAATGACATAGGCCACAAATAATTATTGTTTAAGCAATTATAATCAACATTTCATAGTAATTAACAAAATGTAAATAATACAACTATATTAATTCATTTAATAGACCCAAAACTAATAATTATGTAACATAAAAGTTAACAAAGTTAAATTAAGAGGGAAAATAATTATTTAAGCAAAATGCACAATGCAATACAAAAAAACAAAGTGTAACATTTAATAAATCACATAAAAAAAATTTAAGCTAAATTACTTAATAATGCAATGAGTAAAAGTGTAACATTTATTAAGAAATCAAATAAAAATTAAATATTAAGATATTAATAATTATTTAATCATAATGTTATTGAAAGTGTAACATTTTCATAAACCTCAAAATTCTAACTTAATTAACAAACTCAGGGGGTAAATTGCATATTTTAATTCAATTTAACAAAATTAACAATCTCAAGGGGTAAAATGCAAATATACATACAATTTAACGAAATTAACAAACTCAGGGGGTGAACTGCAATAGTTTCAAAAATAGACAAATACAAGGGTTAAAGTGAAAAAAAAAATTAGTGCTACAGGCGCATAAAATCTTGTACATGCACCCAGACCATGCGCATGTACAAGACTCTATGCGCCTGGTACAGGCGCATGTACCCTTTTTTTTTAAAATAAAAATTCTAAAAACGTGCAACATGCGCTTGTACCATGCGCATGGCATCCTGTACATGCGCATGGTACTAGCACATCTAGCCTTTTTTTTTTTTTTGTCTATTTAACAGAAATAATTAATCCAAAAAATATACAATTTCGAATCAAATAACGCAAAGCACTTAATTTAATTAACACAAAGTAAAAACATACATATTAACTGAATAATTTAAACAAAATTACCTCGAATTGTCGAACTGGATTCCCTTCCGAGTTATTAGCCGAATTATTAGACATTTGGACAAAAAAAATTTAAAGTCTTGAGAGAGAAAGAGAGAGAGAGAGAGTAATTAGAGTGATAGATTGTGGATGAAAAAAAAAATTTCATCCGTTCCTTTTTAAAAAAAATTTGAGGGGTCTAAATGTATAATTTAGGGGGGCTATTATATAATTTTTGGGAGCCTAAGTTATAGGGGCGGCTGATAAAACTGAAAGTTCAGGGGGCGGTTTTAAATTATCTAAAGGCTAAGTTATAGGGGGCGGCTGTAAAAACTAAAGGTTCAGGGGTTCAGGGGGTGGTTTTAAATGTTCTAAAATTAGGGGGGAAACTATAATTTAAAGTTTAGTTTTTAAAAATTTTAAAAATAAAATAGAGAAAAGGGCAAGTTAGTAATTTTGCCGGGGGGCTGCGTTTAGCGCATTAAGGGGGGCTGCGTTTAGCGCGTATGATTCCAAAATTATTGTCTTTCTTTCCTTTTTTTGTCCATCCCAAAATAATTATTTTATTTGAAACTTTTCTTTTTAGTACATCACTTTTACCATTTTACCCTTACTTTTTCTCCATACTTTAATTATAGGCCACATAGACATGAGCATTAAAAAAAATTACACACTATACCAATATTAATAATCAAGTTAATTATTTTTTTTTAATTCATGTTTGATCAAACAAGACAATAATTTAGAGACGGATGGAGTATTTTTTATAGAATATATATATTTAAAATAATATTTTATTTTAATTGTGGAAGGAAAATAGAAATAAAAAAGAGAGAAAATAGAATGATAGTTATGTTTGTTAGTTGAGATGATAGATATTTAATTTTTAGAGGATTATATAAAGAGTGCTTGTTGGAGTGAATTTATTTTTAGAGTGTTGAAAAAGTGAAACTGGAAGGTGTTTAAAGAGTAATATTGGGAGTTATCATTGTAGATGCTCTAAGGGGTTGGGGTTTTGTTTCCATTCACCTCAATATTCCCTAAAAGTTTGGGTGCAAGACATGGAACCTCGCTGTAAGTTTGCCATGTAGCCATTTCATAGACAAATTAATCTACAAGTTGAGCTTATTTATATGTTTATATGTCGATCTTAAATTCATTAAGGATTCATTGGAATTTCAAATTACAACTTATGATTAACTTGTCTCCCTCTTACATGAGATTAACGATATATTGGATCAAGCAACAACACATGAATCAACTTATGGATTAACTCTTCTCGTAAATGACTAAGAGATTCATGCTCATTTCCCTTGTGATTTGCCCAAGTAAATGAAGGCTAATGAGACGAACATGTTACGGATAATATCTTACTTACCCAATTAACTCGATCTTCCTCTTCGTTTCTACTGAGAAATGAATTGTAATTTGATCGATACAAACAGAGTATAACTTGCTTTGGAAACGGCATATTCAATGCAATTGTGTATGATGCAAGGAGTGATTAATAAATAAATCAAGGGGTGGCAATAACTGACACGACACGATAACACGAATCAGCACGATACGATAATAAACACGTTAAGTGTTTACAAAAAAGCTTAGTTTTTCATTAATTTCAAGATTTACCAAATACCTGAAATTGTTTACCAAGTAAAGTGTTTTTTAAAAAAGCTTAGAGCATCTCCAATGCTGTTATCTAAGTTTTTTCTACGTTGCATGTTTAAACAACATGACCTCTTTCATATGTGATAAAAAATTTAAAAGATAGAGAATCATATTTCTAAACGTGCTCCAATGCAAGGCTTTTTTTAAAATATTCTTTCAGACATGTAATTGTTTTATAATTATTTATAAAAAGTAAGAAATAAAAATTAATCCTACTGTGACTGGTGGACGGTAAAAAATAAAAATAAAAACTGACGGTAAATGACGTGAATGAAAAGCATCCTCTAGGTGACCCTCATCTCCACCTCAGCATTAGAGGTTTGCATTGGAGAAGATTTTTTTTGTTTTTTTTTTAGAAAATCTATTTTTCCTACTTGTCTAGCTTCTCCAATGTAATCATCTATCTAGTAAAAAATACTAGACGAGTAGGAAAAATAGATTTTCTCAAAAAAAAATAAAATTTCTTCAATGTAAATCTCTTATGCTGTGGTGTAATTAGATGATGTCTTTTTATCAACGTCATCTATCATTAGTTTTTATTTTTATTTTACCGTGAATCAGTTACAGTAGAAGTAATTTTTATATTTTACTTTTTATTATTAATTATAAAACAATGTCACCTTTGAAAGAATGTTCTAAAAAAGTCTTGCATTGGAGCACGTTTAGAAAGAGGACTCTCTATCTTTTAATTTTTTTTTTTTTTGTCATTTATAAAAGAGGCCTTTTTGTTTAAACATGACACAGAGAATTGGAAATACTCTTCGGCCATGTTTGGCTACTCAATGCCAAACTTTAGAATTGAAATTTGATGAACAATTTGAACTCCACGAAATTCAAATTGTTCTTCCAATTTCAATTTCAAGCTTTGGAATTAAGCATCCAAATATAGCCTTAGGGTCTATTTGGATACTCCAATTCCACCAATGAGCTCTAGCTCAACTGGTACCGCTCACTTCTCTTAATGGAGAGGTTGAGTGTTCAAGTCTCACCAGAGACGACACCCTGGTACTAAAATTGTCGGGTGTTCAAGCCTCGCCAGAGGAACCGTTGTTGTTCAAGCCTTACCAAAGGCCCATTTAGTACTGCTCACTTCTCTTAACAGAGAGGTTGAGTGTTCAAGCCCTACACCATAGCCACCCTGGTATGCGAAGAGGTCGGGTGTTTGATCAATTTGTTCTAGTCACACCAAAAAGGCATCATAGAATCATTGTAGCCTTTCAAGGCATTAAATAATAATAATAATAAAGGTTGGGGTAAGGTCTATGTCCCCTCCAAAAAAAAAAAAAAAAAGATACCCCAATTCCATTGCTTGGAATTGGAATTTGAGTCTCCAAAACCAATTCCATCGTTTGGAAATACAATTATGCTATGCTTGGCTACTCAATGTCAAACTTTAAAATTAAAATTGAATGAACAGTTTGAGATCCACGAAATTTAAATTGTTCTTCAAATTCCAATTCCGAGCTTTGGAATTAAGCATCCAAACATAGCCTTAAAATTTTAAATTGAAATTGAATTGCAATTCCAAATGCCTCAATTTCACAAAACTAATTCTATACTAAAACCTAAGAATTTAAATTCAAAATTTTGTTCCCTTTTTTCCTCTATTATTTAACACAATAAAAACCCACTCTTCTTTTACCACCATCACCGCCGGCAACCACCAACCGACCGCCGCCGTTAACCACCACCACTATGTGCTATTTATTTTTTAAAATATAAAAAAATATAATTTTGTTGTTAGTAAGTTTTAACCTTTGTTATTTAAAATCACTAATCACCACTATGACTAAGCTAGATTAGATATTTAATATATTATTAAAATTTTATTTTAAATATAATTTAAAATTACAATTGAATTTCACGCGTTATCCAAACTATGAAATTATTATGATTTTAAAAGCAAATTTAACATTATTTAAATTCTAGTTTGATTAGGTGTAGACGGGACAAGTGTTTTCAAAAAAGCTTAGTTTGATTACGTGGAGACTGGGATAGTCCTAGAAAGTGAAATTTTCTAATTTTTTTTAAAGTTTGATTAGATGTAAAGTACTAGAAAGTCTCTAATTTTCCAAAAAGCTTTCCCTATATTTTCTCACAATAACATAGGAAAATTTATCTTTCCCGTAAATTCTTCCTATAATTTAGGTTCCCAATTTGCCCATTTTTAGTGGACTTTATTTTTTCTATCCATTCACCAATTTTTTATATGGAATAAATAACTTCTTAACGATTCATCATCACATAATTTTTAGTTTATTTTTCGATCCTCGAAATTTGTATTTATTTTCTCCTTGAAACTCCATAATTGTAGATATTTGATAAAAAAAACATTTTTTCTTTCCTAGTTTGATTTTGTAAATTGATTATATCCTTTTATATTAAAATAATATTTTCAGCAAACTATATTATATAAATCTCAAAAAAGAATCAGCATTTACCAAATACTTGAAAAATGTTTTCCAAGTAAAGTATTTTCAATTTCCAAAAATTATTTTCCTGAAAGGCTCAACTATTTTTAATTAATAAGTCCGATTGCCAGATTCAAAGGGCAAACCGTAATCAAACTGTGGTGATGGCAGTTTCAATTTCAGCTTGTTATAGTCGGTTCCGGTTTCAATCCCAATTTAACCACCGGTTTAACTGGTCAATTTAAAATATATTTTTTTGTTTTTAATCTGAGTCATTGATCTGCCAACCGCCACTAAACCTAGCCAACCGATTCAAATTTAAAAAAGAAAAAAATAAACAATTTGGAACCGGTGATTTGCAATATCAAACAGTAACCGCACCATGCCGGTAAAGGCAGTTTCAGTTTCCAGTTTGAGGCGGTATTCGGTTCAAGTTTTCCAAACCAATTGGGCATGCCTAGATGCTTCCCTATTTGTGTGGGAAATATATTTACTGTTAATTGTTGTTTGATGCAAGAAGTAGTCTTACTAATTATTGCCCCTCATTCTTGTGGACACACAGTCCAGCTAATTTGAAAACTAATTGAGGTCATCCAAAGTAAGTCAGCACGAAAAACAATCTATATAACTACGTACGCTCAACCACTTCAGCACTAATCGAACCATTCCCTTACTGTTCATAATAAGGATCAAACCATGTTACATTCACTTGAATTTACGTTGAATTCTGATGATGATGATAACACGGGACAGCTTGAGCTGAATTAGCATGTGTACATCAAGTGAGTTTGAAACCGAGAAACGGCCAGCAAACTTTTCACTGCATTGAACACGGGAGATAGATACCATAAAACACAAAAGTTCTAGACAAACATAGTGAGATAGGCTTCTTTTTTTTTTTGGTTCTTTTTCTACTTGTATAAATTAGACACAACTCAATAAGGACTCTTTACTACCCGGCCATCATTGTTGAAACAACCGTGGCTACTAACCTGATTGAACCATGACTAAACCTTTTCAAACTGACTGGATCTTTGTTGCTGTTGATTCTCTGGTATATTGGAAGATGTCATACCAAGTCCTTCGTTATGGTGCTTTTCCCATCCTCCTGTATCAGCCTTAGAATGGACCCAATAATAGACAATAGACCCCACCATTGATAGAAATGAGAGGGCCGCCCCAGCAGCAAACACCCCTTTGCGAAGAGTGGCGCATGACAGCTCCTCTCCACCAAAGACTCCACGGTATTTAGTGTGATAAGCATTCCTTGCAGACCCAGCCAATAAGCATGCCTCAGCCCCCAAAAAGCTAACCCTGTTTATTTGTTCAAATTAGTTTAATGCTAGCACAACTGACGTGTAAAGAATATGTAAACATCATTCTGAATAGAAAAATGAAAACTAAAGAAAGGATAAGCAGCACTAGATACTTCTAACAACCGTTAACAAGCCATCAGCTTTTACCTTTATCAAGGCAACAAGAGGTATTAGCACCCCAAGCAGGACGTGGAAAAGGTACAGTTCAAATGTACTCCGTAAACCCTAAAACCTGTAGCCTAGTCCTAGCGCAGTAAAAACAAGCCAGCCAACTAAAGGATTTCTTTTGTATGTTTGACTCTTTGTTTTCATGAGGGAAAAACAAAAGAGAGAAGAAATTAAGAGGAAAGCTCTATTCAGTCATATTTTTGTTCATCCTTAAATATACTTTTTGGCAAATGAAGAAGTCTTCGAACATCAATTAGCATCAAGGAGTCAAAAATCAGAAATAGGGAACTAGTAAGATTATAATATCCACACCTATTTTCACGTTATTTTTCCTCCATTTGCTTAAATTCAGTATTGGTTTTGGATCAAATGGGCAATAGGCAGTGGATGCAGACATCACAAGATGGTAGGAGAGTAGTAGTACTGCTAAAAATGCTTTATTGCACCATGTAAAACTGCAATGCAGCTGCTGATAGTGAGACTCTATTGTTCTTTGTATGTGCCACAGATAAAAGCTACACATATTGTTATTTTCTGAATTTAATAGTCAAACTAACATAAATTCCTCTACTTTGAAAAATGGTAAATAGTCAAAGTTGACCAATTAGCAACATAATTTTTTTTTATTCGTTCTTTTTTTAAAAACTATTTCTCCTACAATTATACTACCTGATACGAAAAGAGTTGCCATTTTAACCATCCAAGGGTTGGTATCAAATGTTTGGCAAGTTTGAAAAAGTATTGGACAAATGTATGAATACTATAGAGAGGATTCGGTGTTTAGATTTTAAAATATGGAGACGCAAAAAAGAAAAAAATATATAATAATAAAAAATTGTTAGACACCTTAAGGAGAGCTTCAGTGAAGTGTTATGCTGAAGATTGTGTTAGAAACAGAGACCATAGTTTTGAGAATTTACACCCATAAAATTACTGAGTACACTCCTCAACAAAAATTACAAAAATGTCATTATTAATTTAGACCTAAATACTCTTATTTTTTTTCATTTTTTTAGACTGTTCAGCACCCCCTACCGAACATCACTATGGATGTTCGGCACCCCTACCGAACACCCATAGTAATGTTCGGTAGGGGTGCCGAACACCCATAGTGATGTTTGGTAGGGGTGCCGAAAATCACTATGGGTGTTCGGTAACACAGTGTCAAACAAACTGTTTAAAAAAAAAAGGGGGCGGGTGTGTGGGGTGGGGGAAGGAGGTGGGGTGGGGTGGGGTGGGGAAGGAGGAAAGGGGTGTTCAAAAAAAAATCAAAGCAAAGGTCGCTGGTTGGGCGTGGTGCGGGCGGGCGGTGGGTGGGTGGGTGGGTGGGTGGGGGAAGAAGGAGGCGGGTGTGTTGGGGGGGGGGGTAGAAGGAAGGAGGCGCTGTGTTAGGAGGGGGAAAGGGAGGAGGAAGGGGGTGGGGTGTACCAGAAAGAAGAGGATGGGGTGAGGTGTGTTTGGGGTGGGGTGCACTTAGTATTTCGGAGAAAATATTGGTAAGGATAGAATAGGAAATTAGTGGGGGGTGTACCTAGTATTTTGAGGGGTTAAAAATATTGGGGGAGGGGGGGGAGTGTATTTAGTAATGGGGTGTACTAAGTAATTTTTGGGGTGTAAATAGCAATCCTCCATAGTTTTATAGAAGTGCCAATCCTCCACAAGTTGGGTTGATGCGTAGAATGTTTGACTAATTTGATCTCCCATGATAAGCGTAATGATAATGTTACAACTGCACACTTTGTTAAATATATAGAAGTAGATCTTTCAGTGGTGGCTAGAGTGAAGTTGTATGCACTATCTATATGATGTCATATAAAGTGAACAAAGGAAGGTAAATACAGATCAAGTGTAGATGGTTATAGGGAGCCGACACATCTTCAGACAAGGATGGATAGTCCTATTACAGGTGTTTGGTACCCGATCTGGTTTGAAGGTTTAGGCCTAAGTAGTCGAGAGCCTATTCAAGTCCTTTCCTAACTTTCATTGTGGGCGTTACCACCTAACAATATGCACATGCTCTTCTCTTAAGATGCTCACTGAACCCATACAAGTGTCCATGCTGATTGAGAGGTTATCTAGTATCTTTATGCCAAAGTGACAGTACCACCCCATATGAATAAAACAATGTAATTCAGAATGGGTAGAGCGACCACACACTTCTTCCTCCCTCCAACTCCATTCCGAAGATAAGGCACCACTTCCCACTTTTGGGTTCTCCCATAATGCATAATTATGGTATGGATCCCATACTTCTTTATTAACCTTACCATAAGATTAAGTTGCACGAGGAGCAATCTCTTTCATACTTCTTACTTGTTTCCCAACTATCTCTGGAAGTATTTTGGCAGAAGACAACAAAGGATAAGTGCTGTCTGTTTTTATATACTGCCTGGTTTGGAAATGGGCAGTCCTGGCATATATTTAGTAGAATATCATAAGGTTTTCAGGTGGGCAGAATCCCCATACTTCGGAAGGAACACGAGAACTCAAATTTTTCCAAGTCAGAATAATAAGTATCACTATAACATAGATGGCCCCCCATGTAGAAGTCAAGACTGGTGTTGGTTTGAATATTATGGGAGTTCGTCACAAGCTGACAGGCATGACCTGGATTTCGGGGAGGTCGGTGTGATTAGTTTCAGTAGAACTTCCAATGTAGCCAAGAGTGTGATCAACTGTTAGCAGTCTTGTTGGACTGCCTGGCTCAGGAATCGGGGCTTGTTAGGAGTGTCGTTTTTTAGAGCTTCTGGGTATATGAAGTTACTTGAGGGTGCCAGGTTTAATAGAACTTCCAATGTAGCCAAGAGTGTGATCAACTGTTAGCAGTCTTGTTGGACTGCCTGGCTTAGGAATTGGGGCTTGTTAGGAGTGTCATTTTTTAGAGCTTTTGGGTATATGGAGTTGCTTGAGGGTGCCAGGTTTAATAGGAGTACTTTAATTACTTAAACAACTTAATTTCTGATAATATCAAGAAAATATAAAAAATCTCGTGATTTTATAGGCTGACAGGTCACCAACTCAACTCATCATCTGCCCAACTATCCGGGGTCGGCTACATGAATCCTCTTTTCGCCATTATGTCATGTCCAAAGCAAAGTCATCATCAATCCCACACTCACCCATATCCTTCTTAACTGTTCATTGTCCACCATGTTAGTTTTGGTCTTCCCCAACCGCACTTACGGTAGTAGAAGAAGTTACCCAAGAGTAAACCTCTCAATCCATTGACCCGAAACCCCAACTAAATGACATTATTGCAATGATGAACTTAATCCCCATGTACACGGTATAGATTAATTACCCCTGAACTAAATCCCTCTTTGTTATCCCTCGTTACTACATGGCAGCATCGTTACCCCGCCAGCTTCCATCACTAGCGGCCATCAACTAGTTTCCCTTCACTCCACTTAATCCTAACCCTAAGCAACCTGAAGCATCAACCACCCATTGCAAAATACTATCACCACCGACTCTTCCCTTGTCTTCACCTCCATAAAAATGAATTACCAAAAATCTTAGATCTAAAAATCAAACCTTAAATTTCTCAAAAATTAAAGGTTTTTTGTGATTCTTCAGTTCTGTGACTTCATTCTCATACATTTATACAGAGAAGAATTAAATGAGTGATATCTGATGAATTCTGTTGAGCAACGATAAGCAAACATGTGGCCATCGCGAGGCTGCTTTTATGAGGTCTTGCTTTGCAATCACCAATCTATGTTCTTTCTTTTCCCTATTCTGCAGTTTGCACAAGTGTGTTACATTGATCTTCAGCAGTACTTTCTTTTTTTACTCATTTGTCTTTTGGATTTCAAGATGGTTTGTAAATATGAGAGCGGGATGGCAGTGGTGTGGAATATTCGATGAAGTTGAGCATGAATTAGCTATTTGAGGGTGGATGGTGGATCACGAGGTGAAGGATGTGGTGGAAATGGAGATATTTTTATGGTAGCGCAATTGAGATAGAAGATGGTAGAGGCATGGAATATTTGATGAAGTTGAGCATGAATTAACTATTTAAGGGAGGATGGTGTATCATGAGGTGAAGTAGGTAGAAGTACCGTTGACAGAAATGATGGTAGTGGCATATGGTGTGGCAATTGGGAGAACCCATTCCAAACTTGAAAAGGATATCCAACTATCCATGCCATCTCTGTGTTTTCGCGCACCTGTACATCTATGGGCTTTTCTTCTACAAAGAATGCATGCATGAGCATACTGGAGGGAGGAGTTATGATAAAATGTCGTAGGTGGGTATGGTGATTGTATAGCGTCAAAAAAGGGTTACGGTTCTCAAGCTCTCATGTCATAGTTAGACAGTTCAGACTTGTTATACATGGATGGTGAGTGGTGACCTACCCTTGGAGGCAATTCAATCCACGCTTATGTAAAGTACAATCACTTTTTTTCCTTTTGGAAGAGAATTATGCACAATTATCCTTTAATTTGTTACAAAACAAATAAAAAAGGGTCGTTTTGTCCAAAATAGAATTTGTTCATCACCTGCATATCACGTTATAATCTATTACTAGTTTTTATGATGGATGTTGGTTGAGTCATAGTTATGTTTCAAGCAGCAAGGGTTTTCTATTGGATAAAAAATATCAGGGTGATAACCTGTTAACTAGAAAGAATACAGGGGGTTGCTATAGTTTACCCTTTGAACTTATTTCGCAGAGCACAACCAAAATACTGATGATCACTAGAGTCTAAGCAATTGGATAGCTCACTTGGTGTTGGTATATTTCTTCTTTTTTCCTTTTCCATCTCATGTCATGTAGATGATGATATTAGAAAACTAGCATCTACGTTTAAATAGCTCTGAACTAAAATTACTCGACCCGAATCATTAGGTTGAGGCTTAAGCGTCAAAATATAGGGTCAGGTCCAATCAGCTATTAGTACACAGTAAATAAGAGAAGATAAAAGAGACAAGCTGTTTGCATGTGCCTAGGGGGGGGGGGGGAACACTTCTGCTTAGAAAGAAATTTCATCCCCAAGCTTGCAATAGTAAATTGCTACATTAACAGCTAGTATAGACATCTTTTAGTGAACTATAGCAACACTCTGACTGTTGATGCTTCGGGATGGCTCATAATTTCTTCTTGCTTGCAGTGAGAATATTGCTCGGAATCATGGAGCTACCTTTTTGGATTTATCTTCTAGGTAGCTCGATTCTAGGACCCTAAGCGAGACAACAATTCTCTTTGCACACTCTCAAGTATTGGAAAAGGTAGGGTCGCTCAGAGGTTCAAGAAGACAGTTTTCAAACAAAAAACTTGCTCAAGTGTGAAATTCCCCTGCAATAACCTACACACCCAAATTTTATCCGATTAAATACTGAGCCGCTTTTTCCAGAATTCAGAAATTCCTTTCTAGGTCAATTTCTCAAATTGTCAGTAGAAAATCTATGAAACTATTTGGTCATACTGACCTTCCATTTTAAGAACTGGCTTAACCACCAACTAACTTAGCCCACTTCTTGCGAAAATTTCGAGCTGCTATATTTGACTTCCATTTATATATTGCAATAGGCAATCTATTCATCAATTTTAAGTGTGAAAACAAAATTCGATTTTGAGCCTAACTTAAAATACATTGAGCTATTACTGGCATTTGTTAGTCGTTATCATCTTCGAGAAAGAAAAGAGTAATCTGTGATTTTCATTGTAACACGTGGAATACTGAAGGGTACAGGATTCAATAGCACAGACAAAACTCAAACAAGGACTTGGAGTTGATTTAGCCTTTGTGATAGCAAATTGAACCATGATAAAAATAAGCATGTGACCGAAATATTTCCTCCTACCAAAACCGCTTGGGATGAGTTGAGGTTGACACTTAATAGAATAGATAGATATTTTTAGATTATAAGCATATTCCAGCTTGAGCTGTGCGGGGTCGACCATCTTCGAGCTAAACAGCCTACTACTACCATATAGTTACCTAATCTGAATCGCAAAAGCTAATATGCGTCCTTATTTATAATAATTTATTTCTCGTCAACTTGTCCAAGTAACATTAGCATTAGAACTCTTGAATCTATAATTACCAACTCCACTATAAATAAATAGTCCCTCCCTTCCAAAATATAGGTCTTCTACTGATTTTACACGAGTTTTAAAAATTTAAAAAAAAAAAAAAAGAATGATTTTCCTTTAACGCCCACGCCCTCAAAGAATGTCAAATCAATTGGTCTCACTTCTTATTTCATTTCAGGATCAATAAAGACATTATAGATAATTTGCTTTAAAAACTTTCTAAAAATTAAAAAGAGACGCTTATTTTGGAAAGGGCCTAACACAGAATAGAGAACACTTATTTTGGAAGGGACGAAGTAACTACTTAATGGGCAAATGACATGTCAACCAAACGCATCAGAATTAGCAGCTAACATAATAGATTAACCAAGTAATTTACTAATTACAGACTACCACCGTTCTATCACGTGAACACTCCACCTTAATCATAATTCATGTCGGGCGCAATAAACAAAAGATGGGACCCAGCGACACCCACCCCCAGAATTTAGACGTGATGAAAATCGAAATGATTAGCAAACACAGTAGAGGAGAGGACAATTTAGTAAATTTACCATGAGAAGATGAAGAAGAAGACGGCAGAAGTTGTAGAAGAACCACCACTCACTAACCCTTTCCCAAAACAGAGACACTTTGTAACGCCGTTAACAACCGTCTGGCTAATCAGCAGCAGCCCGAATGCCGACAGTCCGTACACCGTCGAAGCGTCGGACTCGTAAACACAGTACGTCCGCTCGTCATACTTGTCCGGAAGCACTTTCGCCTATTAAAAAAAAGAAGCTTACATTTGAAGTAGAATTGAGCTCAAAAATGAACCAGTGGAGTATAATTGAAGTATAGAGTACCGTGCTACGGCGGCGTTCGGCGCCGATGGCAAGGACGAAGGCGATGAGATGAAGAGAAATTATTACGGCCAGAACAGAGACCGAGACCCCCATTACCGCGAATCTCTCTCTCTCTCTCTCTCTCTCTCTCTCTCTCTCTCTCTCTCTCTCTCTCACACACACACACACACACACACTCACACTCGGTCACTCTACTTGCTGTACTTTCTCTCTCTATTTGCCTTGTGACTGCTTTTGATATAAACGGGTCTAACGGCTTTTTCAAGCTTTTCGTTTCCGGGCTTTTGCTTTACCTTTTGGGAGACTCTCCCCTTTTGCCCTTCAAGTTTAGGTCTAATTCATATTTCATCCAATAAGATAATGGCCAAAATATGAAAAAACCCCCCAAAAGTATCCACCCAATCTCATAATAGTATCCAAAATAAAATATTTTCTACCTGGGTTCACAATATTACTAATTATCTCATTTTGGCCCCTAGTCCAGACGATCGTTACAAAACTCACGTTAAAGTGCAAGTGGTCTATCACGTGCTGGACATTTTCGTCATTTCTACTGTGAGAGTTAAGTCGAAGGGGTTTGGGTAACATCATCAAAATAAGGGGGGTTTTGTGAAAAATTTCTTCCCAGATAACATCATCAAAGTAGCAGCGCCTCCTCCTTTATTTCTTCATTCCATTATCGACTTCTCAACGAGCAAGCTACCAAGTATGAACACAGAAAAAGAAACCCCTCATCTCTCTCTCTCCTCAATAAGTAGGCCATGGCTAACACAGTTGTGGACCTTCACCTCTCTCATGATATTGTTCCGTCACCATAATAATAATCGCATCTACAAATTCATCAAGAGCTACACAAACTCTCTCCCCTTGGTTCATACATAGAGAAAAATACCAGCAGAACCAATCATGGAGAAACCTTACTTCATTACGATATAGCCATTTACTCTATTAACATGATGAAACCCTAACTTAAGACCCGCCTCTAAGAATGTCAAAAACCCTATTCCAGAGGTCACCAAATTTACTAAAACCCTAAAACTACACAGCAAATTAAATTAACATAAATGAAAAAGAAATTAATAACTAGAGAGCAACCCAATCGATTTCAACCGAAGGTAGCTTGTGCAAGAACAAGTTATCCAACTCATCAAACGCCGGTTCAGAGAAATCCAAGAACGACATATCTGATTCCGGCGAAGACCCAGCCGAAAATTCATCTGAGCTTGAGGAGAAAACCAACGAGGGCGTCTCCGCCTTGATTTCACTGTTGTTCGAATGATCAAACAGGTTGTATGCATGAATACAAGTCGTTGGTTTCGAATCGACCACAGCAACATTGGATGATGATTTCAATTTGGGTTTGGCTGAATTCCAATTCCTTTTTTTTTTTTTTTTTTTTGAATTGGTAGCCAAGCCTTGGCAAATAGCTTGAAGTTTGGCGTCGACGGTGGAATGGAGAAGCTTGTAATCGGAGAAATCTTGGGCGATTTGGGAGTCTGATTTCGGTAACCCATTTGCCCAAGTCGAAGGGGAACATACCATGGCCTACTGATTCAAGTAAAAAAATTGACACTTTAACCCCCTTTGTTTATTTTTCTGGACATATCTATTATTGGTGTTCTGTATATAAGGAAAAAGACCCAATTGTCCCCCCCCTCCCTCGTACAAGGCACATAACACCTGTCACGGTCAGGGGCAAAAATGAGATAATTAGTAACATTGTGAACCCAAATAGAAAATATTTTATTTTTGGTACCATTATGAAATTAAGTAGATACTTTGGGAGTTTTTTCATATTTTGGCCTAAGATAAAGTACTTTTATATGTTACACTACAAGTAATGAATCAATTTCAACATAGATAATCTCAAACTGCCATCCTTTTTTCTTCTTTATCTAGAATCGCGGAGACCTCCAAGTTTTTCATACACAAAAAGACTTGAAATCAAGATTTCTTGTTTAAGCGACTAGAGTCCCTTCCACTTAACATAACCTCTAATCAGTCTCAAATTATCGTCAAAATGAGTTATTGAAAGACTCAGTATCCATGAACCACATGCGACTATGCGAGTCTATGAATTAACGTCGGTAGTTATCCTAGTTACTCGAAATCATCTACTACATCAAAAAGTTACATATAAAATGATAATTAAGGATTCGTAGTAGAGACAAACCATATCAATAAAGCCATCATCAGTGGACTTAGTAAGATAATTAGAGGCCTCAGAATCAATTCAAGCAATATGTTTATTGGATTAAAAATTGAGGTTTGCTATTCACACCCCCAAAAGTTATTAGTACACCCCCTTCATATATTACAAAAATGTCATTATAAATTTTAACATAAATATTTATATAAATTCTTCATTTTTTTTGGTTAAAAAAAAATATTTTGGACTGTTCGGCTGGCCCCCAACGAACACATCAAAACTTCAAAAACAAAAATTGCTCGTGATTCACACCCTAGAAAATCCCAAATTAGATCCAAGGTACAGAGAGAGATCTTCATTCATCACTATTCCCCTTATCGTCTCTCCAAGATAGATCTGAGAAAGAAAGCACTTCTCTTCGCTGAATTATTTGAATCCGAGAGCAGCTCTTCTATCTTTCTTTCATCTTCTCAAGCCAAATTCTTACCGGGCACAAAAGTGGATAGAAGGAAAAATCTATGTTAATGCCTCATTCTATCTTTCCAAGGCCTAAAATGAGCTAGATCAGAAAGGGGGGATGGGGCAATGACAGCCACATGCGGAGATGGGAGGGAGGAGGGTTGGAGATGAAGGGTAGTAAATTAGGTTTGAGTGAGGTTAATTTTGGGGAAAATGTAAGAAGGGGTTAAATAGAGAAATAGGGGGTGTAGTTAATATTTAGGTATGTTGAAAATATTGGGGGGGTGTACTAATAGCTTTGGGGGGGTGTGAATAGTAAACCTCTTAAGAATTATCTCGACGATATAAATGTAAATTTAAAAGTTTCCCTTCTACTAACTGTAACGCCCCGAGTCCGAGGTCCGGTGTTGAGCCCCAACTCGGTACGCTAAAGTAACAAAGCAACTAAGTCCACAGATGTGAACGAGCTACACGAGCTCAAAAACCCAAAACTAAGCAGCGAAATACTAGATAAAATAGGAGTTTCAAAAACTTGAATAACAAAATCCTAACAACATAATAAAACCTCCACGGCCAAACACGAACCGGAGAAATAACAACACTGGAAACCCACGAGCTAACATGCTCGGAAAAACAACTAAAAAAATAAACGGCTCAAGCCTCAACGGAAGTAAATAAAATTACAGCTAATACAATAAGGTACAACGGGCCAACTCCACAAGTCGCCACCAAAATACAACTAAATAAAATATAACATTCGTCACGCTTAACAAGCATGACACCTCACTCTCCGAGGGTTTCAAGGTCAATATCGAGAGACTACGAGTGAACTAGGAAAGAAGTTGGGTCGGGGTGTTACACTAACAAAGTAGCTATGAGAATTTGAACGATTTTTCTCAATTGGACAATTTCGACACTTATTGCAAACTTTGGTGTCAAAATTTGAAATTATTTGAACTTTAGGGTGTGTTGTGTAAAGTGAAAATTACTTCTATTAACTTTTTGGATCAATTCACCTTGATTTTTTAGGGTTTGGCTTTGAGTTGCTTTTGTTCACGGGGCGTCGAGGTGGATGGCGGGATTGAGGAAGTGAATGAGAGGCCGGGCAAATGATTTAGAAATTTTGACAGATGCAGGTTTTTCTTTTTTGGTTTCTTACCACTTTCTCCTTTGAAGTTGCGTACTTACATTTGGCTCCCATTTAATAAAAAAAATATATAACGGATTGTAACAGAAGGGGTGGCACTGAGACGAGTTAAACCTTTTTGGGTGGATACTGGAACTTGGCCTGACCATAGGGGTGACCCTGCATTTTACCCAATAAGGATATGACAATAACGGTCGAAATAAAGGAGTACAAAACCATTTTTGAAACCAGTCAGTACAATTAATTGATCAGCGACTAAAGTACCACACCTTAATGCGGAGAGTCCAGGCAAGAGACAGAATGTGTGTGTATGACTGTGGTGGGGCCATGCTACTTACTTTTCTCACTGTACTTAATTGGGTGTGAACACAAAACAAAATTGGGCAGCTGGATATCGGGCAGCCAGCTTGCCGATTTTTTCTGACCGGCTTTTCGGGGCAATAGCAATTGTTTCTGTTTTGTATGCTGGAGTAATTTCTATTAAAAAATATATATATACAAATTAATGAGAGAATTAGGACTTTTATATTTGAGCTTATGATCCAAAATTTACAATTTACGCAACAGAAAGGCTAAATTTCAAATTAAAGCAAATGAGTGCTTTTTCTTAGGAAACTTTGAATGAATGAACGAATTTGATAAAATATTTGTAAAGGGCGTAAAAGTAATTTAATATTATATATAAGCTTATTACTTACAAATGTTTAAACTCTTTAAATTTATGCTAAAGTATTTTTATGAGTATTATTTTTTGAAAACTTAATATATGGCATGACAAGTAAGCACTTGAGTTAACGAAATTGGATTTAGTTAATGGTCTTGGCTAAAATAAAAAAGAGAAATTTGTGTATTATGTCAGAAATAAAAAAAAAAAAAACAATGGTTAAGTACGTATTCGTATCTAAGTAAAGTGGTTGAAGACGACATTATAGCATCACCAATGCAAATGTGAATATGAAATAAATTGAGAGCCACCTAGAATTTCAAACTTTTTTGGAAAAAAAAAAATAATGTAGAAATGATGTGTCAACAAAATTTTTTCACATTTTTTATGAGATTCTTAATTTTTTTTACATTCATTAACGAGAATTTTAGATTGGATCGGATATTTTTTCGGATATATCAACTAGTAATGGATTCGGATATGAACTGTCATACATATAATCCGTCTGATTATCAGATCAGATTGGATCGAGTTGACAAAATAAGCTTTTGGGTTGAATTCGAATATACCAATATCCGATGCATATTCAATCTATTGACAGACTTAGGTCCAATTACTTTTCTATCTCACAAACCAAAAAGCACAATAAACAGTTGACTTAAAAAAAACTTTTTAATAAAGAAAATGGAACAATTAATTTAGAACGTTTTAAAAAAGAATAGCATCACGTATTTTGAGACTGATTGAGTAAAACTTTAGCTTATTAATTTGGAGATTGTGTTAATCATTTGGTGCCCCCAAAACAGTTAGTGTACATTAAAACATCGTAATCATGCAATATGCTCTTGACCTCTAATTTGGACAATGTGTTAATCATTTAAGTGTTACTGTTTAATAAATAGAGTGATTCGATCCAATAGTGTTGTCATTTCTTCAAACGCTTCCTTAAAATAAAGAAATATATATATATATATATATATATATATATATATGTCATTCTTTCGATATCATATGGTAAAATGGGATGTATTAGATCTTTTGATTTCTTGATATGGATGGTAATTTCGAACCAAACCGCGAATACATGAAATGAATCGAATCGGAGTTAATGATTATTAACTGGTTTGACAGGATATAGGGCAAGTATCGAGGAATAATCTAATTCAAAAACTGGGGAATAGTTCGGATATGGTATTACTAGTACCTTCCCTATTCCTGCTCCATTCCCCGCCCTATTCCCCAAACCGTATAGTACTAAGTATTATTTTACTTCTATACATACTTATATTTATCACATTAGCCTAGCTATATGTATTAATATGTAAATTTTAACAATTCATCCTTGGAGATTAAGGCTTTTGAAGTTAAGAGTGACAATTGTTTGAAGTTTTAATTTGGAGTACTTTTTCAAAATTTGAAGTTGTTTTTGTATTGGGATCCTTTTTCCATTCTCGGTATTGTAATTTGTTTGTGACTTTGAATATTCTCTCTTTTCGCACTCCTCCTAACAGCTTTCTATCTATCACTCTTACTTTTTTTTACAATCATTACAAACAGAAACTCAATATTTAAAAATAAAATTACTAAATCGCAATAACAAACACCCTCTAGACTTTTAAGAAGAATTGTTGATGGTATTTCTATACTTATAATCTCAATAAGTTCTCATAACTTGTGGGTGTTTTTTGCCATATACACACTTGCCTATGTACAGAATTATTTAGACATATTAGAGCCCGTTTGGTTATACGTTTTAGCCAAAACGCAGGGATAAAACAAAGTTTAGTTGTAAAAATTGTATTGGAATGCTGCGGCAAAAAAAACTGTATTTTCAAAGCGCAGCTGCGTTTTAAAACGCTAGAATTCTTAGTTTTTTCCCAAAACGAGGTCTTAAAACGATAGGAAAAAAAACTGCGTTTTGAAGCGATATCTCAAACGCATTTATAAGAAAAAAGCTGCATTTTGAAAAATATGCGTTTTTTAAACGCTTCATTTTGAAAATGCTGCACCAAACGGGCTCTTAGTTTCAATAACTTGATTATGATGAGGTTTTATATAGAAATAAGTCTTTTGAACTTGATTTTTAGTTTTTTTGCAAGTTTCTTTTTTTTTATATTTTACTAATTATTAATCGTTAGATTAAGTCTATCTAAATAAAAATACTTTCAATTTAATGTTAGAAGTTTAATAGCAGAAAAAAAATTAAATAAGTCTCCACATGTATTCCCCGATTAACCTTTACCCATAGGGATTGGATATGGAGGTAGAAATTAATTTTTCCGATGGGGAATGGGGCGGGTATGGGAAATGAAACTGAATTAATGAATGGGGATGATATTATGTATAACCGCCCCGAACCGCTCTATTGTCATTCTATTTCCTGATGTTCAAGATGATGAACATTTCCATGAATTTCAAGATTTTCACCGAACAGTAATTTTCTTAGAGAAACCAACTAGATCCATTGTTCCACCTATTTATTCTATATCTAATAACACATCCAAATGCATTTCAATCTTGAAATTAAACAAGAAATGAATATATATATATATATATATATATATATGTACATATTACGAAAAGAAGATGGAAGCATACTGATCCTGCATTTTAACCCAAATTCACTTATCAACAAAAATTAACCCAATAAAATTGCATTCTTACGTAAATAAATAAAACTGATCAACTTGCATAAATAAAAATAAAAGTCAATTCATCTTTAAACAGATCGAAACAAGAAATTGAACTGTATTCCAGATATAAAAAGCAAATTATAATTCACAAATTTATTTATTTTTTCTTCTTATACCAACAAATTATGTTAATCAAGAATTGAAAAGATTTCATTCTCTCTAATTTTATTTTTTTCTTGAAACCTTTCTTGTTCGACAACGACGATCATTCTTGTTCAAGGCAATTGCTTTTCGCCCAAATTTTTGAGCTTAATCTTAGGGGAATACATGGACTGGCGTTCCCATCTGTTCCGATCACTTCTATACAAGTACAAATGATCCGCTATTCTCCAGAAGCATTTCGAACATCTTTGCCTCACCGCATAGGCCCAGAAGAACCCGTTCTTTTGGTCGTTGATGTAAATGTAACACCAACGCAACGGGAAACCAAGTTGATTAAAATAGAAGGTTGTTTGATTCTTGGGTCCAAGCACAAGCAATCCAGCTTCGGAATTATTCATCCCGCACATGTAAAGCACCGGGTTGTCCAACTCGTTGTACAAGGTGACTTGAATCTTAGGGAATATCTTATCCTTGAAAGACTCGGCCGAAGAGGGGGAGAAGAAGAGGAAAAGGAGAGAGGAGAGGAGGAAGAAGATGGTGCCATTTTGTTTGCTTCCGCTAATTCGCTCTCCTAAGGAAGCAAACATGGTGGCAGCCGGTGGAGAAAACGATTAGGGCAACGACGTGAAGAGGGTCAGAGTTACGGTAACAAATGCGTTTTTATTTATTATGGTTGAAATGAAAATTAAAAGACATTCTTTTCTAAGATTAGATGTGAAATGTGAACTATGGGTGGTTGATATTGGTTGAGGGAATTTGAGTCTAATTTCTATACCTCTAGTTTATTTCATGCTCATGCAAAATTGTTGGAGGTAAGGCCATTTTTTAGCTTGGAATAGCCCTTCATCCATCTTTTGCCATATATATTTCACACATGCTAAATTACACCCCCATTAAATGCTAAATCACACACCCTCCCAGAAAGTGTCTATTCGCCTCCCCGCCGGATGTCCCCCTCCCTTTACTCCCTTCCCCAGCCCCCTTCCCTTTCCTCCCCACGGACGTCCCCCTAATATTCCTACATTATAGGCCATTTCTCATACACCCGCGCCCATGCATAGTCCACATCTGCACAAAGAAATACATACGAGCTTCACAAACCTGTTTACTTTTCCATTGTTTTATGTTATGACTGATGAGTCTGTTTAAATATGGATAAAGCAAGTCTGGAATAAAAAAGATGTTTCATCTCTTATTCAAACTGTCGGATCATCGCTACATTTGTATCAAAAATCAAGTAGTAATTAATGCTATTTATTTACACACACGTGATGAAAATCCAAAAATTAAAATAGGAGATAAGCACCTTTTTAGTACAGTGAATCTTATCTACTAAAAGTTGGCTTAGACCTGATAATTTTAGTTAAAGAGATAGGTTGAGTACACCCATACGAATTCTGCACACTTTGAGATTACTGCAATGAATTTAAGTGCCCGTTTGGTCGAGCGTTTTGGCCAAAACGAAGAGATAAAACGCAGCTTATTTGCAAAAAATGTGTTTCAATACTGCGGCAGAAAACGCAGCGTTTTCAAAACGCAGCTGCGTTTTAAAACGCTGGAATTCCCAGCTTTTTCCCAAAACGCAAGTTTTAAAACGCTACTAGGAAAAAAAAGCTGCGTATTAAAGTGATATCCCAAACGTATTTATAAGGAAAGACCTCCGTTTTTAAAACACTGCGTCTTTTAAAACGCTGCGTTTTTAAAACACTGCGTTTTATAAACGCTACACCAAACGGACTCTAAGTTGGCATAAGTTTACATTGTGGCTTAAAAGTTTAGCAATATTCTCTCTTTCAAGAAATTATATAATCTCACTTTCTACTTTTATTTGTTCCCAAAAAAATATTTTTTTGAAAAATTAGTCTCATTTCTAGATTTTAACCTATAAAACTTCCATTAATTAAGTTTTCAAAATGTTTTCTTTCTTATAAAAAATATGACGTTAATAATACGTATAACACAAAAAAGTTGTCATGTTAGTGCAAATTATAGAAAGAGTACGTAATGCTATGGGTACCTAAAGATTATCAATTTTTTTGCACCAAATGATGTGTCAGCTCATGTGGCAACTGATGTGATGCATTAATTATGATTTTTAATTTTATTTTTTGTACCACATCAGCTGACACATTAATTGATACAAAAAATTTGATACTCTTTAGGTACTCATAGTATTACTCTTATAGAAAATATATAGAAGTAAAAGTACAACTTTAAATTTTTTTTGATTTATCTAACACTCCCTCCGTTCCTAAATTTGCTCGAAGGGACATAGCTCACTAGCACATCATAGATGGTAAATCTAACATCTCGTCTGCAATTGTTCTGTTTGACTTTTTTCAGTTAAATTGAAAGTTTTTTAAATAAAAATTTAACGTATATATATATTTTTTTTCAAAATTATAAAGCATGTAATACTTTTTTTGTATTATGAATTACGTATTTTATAATTTTTTAAAAATAAACATCAAATTTTCATTTGAAATACAATCAGTTTGACTCAAAAAAATTAAACAGAACAATAATTTAGGAACGGTGGGTGCGGTGAATTCATAAAGTTGGTTGAGCAAACGATTTAAATTTCTCTTTTATAACAATTAAAAAAAAAGAGTATAATAATTCTATCAAAAAGTATATTCGTATATGATGATGCACAAAATGGCACGGTCAGGAACTCTCTGGAATCTTCGTGAAACTTGGATATCTGGGCTTGAGTTAAGAACCTGAAATGGAAAGAAAACACGCTAGGGTGAATGCAGGGGCTTGCCCTGCTAAGACACTCCGGCGTGAGAATAAGAACTTGCTTATCAATTGGACAGAGTCTTAGCTTGTGAATAGTGAACGTACCTTGGACCAAGTACTGGCTTGGCTTTTATAATGAAAATGGAGTGATTCGTGGGCTGATTTCGAGGGGTGTCAATCCCTATAATTAAGGAGGAGTAATTGCCGGGCATGATTGGAGGCAATTCCTGATTTTTAGCCTGTGATCTCGGGAACGCGTAGATGTGGCCCGTGATTCTTGGAGACGATTCGGCCTGTTTGGGCGTGCTCGCGTTGTGTTCGCTCGTGTGTATTTATCCCGGAGGTCACAGGTTCGAAACTGGGTACGCCAGTTTCAGGGTGTGAGGAAGTGCAAAAACCCGCTGCCAGTGTGACACCACATGAACCACACTGCCAGGAGCGGGGAGACCCCTGTGAGCTTGATTAGCTAGCCCGAGTGGTACTCATGCTCCATGAACTGGGTATTTATCCTGGAGGTCACAGGTTCGAAACTGGGTACGCCAGTTTCAGGGTGTGAGGAAGTGCAAAAACCCGCTGCCAGTGTGACACCACATGAACCACACTGCCAGGAGCGGGGAGACCCCTGTGAGCTTGATTGATCGCCGGTCCAGAACCTCTAGCGGGTTCCCGGAACAATTATGTCTCATCAGTATAGTTGTTTTTTCTAAGAGTGATCTTTGAAGAATATATTAATAGTAGGTATACTTTCTCTCTTCAAATATTTCTATTTAATTTCTTGAACTTGATAAGCTCAACATGACATTGACAACTAATCTCATCTATGATATCTATCTATATATAACTCTTACTAATTACAGTACTAATATATTTACATATTAATTTAGTATCATTTTAATCAATCTCAATTTTTAATTGTGAGAGTTGCTCCATCAAGTTAGGATAATATCCTAAGGCTACATGCAAGGTATCTTTAACAGCACAAACCTAATATATCTAAATTGAATTTCTCAAAGAAAATAAAAACTGATATACTTTATGTAAACACTGTTTTCATGTATTAATCCGATAATTCATACTCTTTGATGTTCCTTTGGGGTCGAAATAATAAATAATGATTTTCTTTTTCTTTTATTTTGTCCATAAGATCTTTTTTTGGTTAAATTCAAGGGCTCACTCTCCTTACTTACTCTGTACATTTGAAAATTACCTTGGCCACAAGAATCAAACTCAGTTACACAGCTTATGAAGAGCAAATCTCTACATAGCTATGAGGAGCAAATATTTAGCTATCCCGCGAACTAACTCTTATAGTTATAATAATAACTTAATTATCTTGATCAATTAATTAATATTTCTTTGAATATTATACTCCCTTCGTCTCTAAATTATTATCATGTTTGACTCGATACATAGATGAAAAAAATATAATTGACTTGATTATTAATATTGGTATAGTGTGTAATTTTCTTAAATGTCTATGTGCATGTTGCCCATAATTAAAGTAAGAATAAAAAATAAGGGTAAAATGATAAAAGTGTTATCCTAAAAAAAAAAACTTGTGAGCAAGACAATTATTTTAGGACGTACAAAAAAGGAATGCAAGACAATAATTTAGGGACGGAGGGAGGGAGTAGTACATAATATTATATAACTATATGTTGGGCACCAAACCAAGTCTAATAAATTAATTAATTAGTTTGGACATAGTTAAATATTTATTAGTTTTATTATAGTTGAATAAATATCAATTCTTATTATAAAAGGATTAGTATTAGTTAGACAATCCTTTATAAGATAGTACTCCATTAAGTTGTCAATCCTTAATATGTATGGATTAAACTAATTGAGGTAATATAAATATGTTGACATTGAAATTGATTTTTAAGAAAAGAGATATTTCAGCCCTAATTTACTTAGTGCGGTCTAATTCTTTAGCCTTCCCTTCTGTCAGCGTGCATCGTCTCCTTGCTCCAGTGAGTGCCGCCTCCCTCCTCCTTGTCTATTAATAATAATTAAAACAAAAGTCATTATTTCTTCCCACCTTTCACGTGTTGTTTGTAATTTTTTAATTAACTTTAATCTTATCATAAATCTGTAAAAAAAAAAATTACATGTAAAATTTTTCTAATTACTATTATGACTTTAACATATGCTAAATCTGTAAAACTTTTTAATTTGTAATTTTTTTTACAATGTTCAGGTTTACTTATGTAACTTTTCTAATTAACTTTAACATTATGATAAATTGATAAATTCTTTTTTTTTAAAAGTAATTTTTTTCTAATTACTGTTTTGACTTTAACCGTATCCTAAATACTTTTTTCATTTATAATTTTTTTTCTAATCATTTTTGTATTTATATTTTTTTGTAAGTGCTATTTTGGTTAGTTAAGGTCATTGTATTTAAAGTGATCGGCATAGATTTTTATAAAAAATTGTAATTTAAATATATTGTATGTATTTGCTTAAAATATACTATATAAATTTTCTTAAACAACAATATGTACAATATATTAGTTATATCTTGATTTGAAACAAATACGCGTTAATTTAATTTTTTTTCACTTAGATATATATGAATTTATGTGATTACGCTAAAATATGAAATACATTATTTTAAAATTTTTCCACCCGTAGTACGGGTTTTAACTAGTTCTTTATTATTCAAGCAATTAAACCTCCCTTCTCTACCATAGAAGTGACGGTCCTCTCTCTTCTCAATTGTGTGTTCGCTCCTTTGTATTATTTTGGGTTAAGTTAACACTATAGACTCTATAGTCTCCCTTTCCACTCTTTTTTTGAATTTCTAGTTAGGCCAAATTTTCGTCGTCGACGGCATCGTATTGTTGGTGGCGGAGATGAAGAAGGGTTTGGAACCACCGGAGATGAAGAAGGGGGAGAAGGAAAATTTAATTTAAGTAATTTTTTTGACACTTTGACCCCCTTTAGTTAGTATTCTGTATATATGATGAAAAGACCTAATTGCCCCCCCCTCGTGCAGGCACGTGATGGATTCCCGTTACTTTTTTAACGGTCATCACGGCCAAGGGGCTAACTGGAAAAATTGGCAACATCAGACGGATTTCTGGGACAAACCTTATGTGGGGGGCACTTTGAAATTTGGTGGAAACCTTGGGAGGTAATTCATATTTTGGCATTTCTATATTCTCTTCATTTGGTTCATCTAAGGGCGTAGAACGTATCAACACATTATTAAAGTATCATTTAATAGTGCAAAAACTTTGGAAACAAAAATTACTAAATTTGCTTTTAAGAAGTATATAATATATCATAAGTACCAAATTTGCTATGAAAAATACTAAATTTACTATAAAAGGTAATATATTTTTAATAAAGAAAATGGAGAAAAACCTCATATGAAGAGGATTCGGACCGATAAAAATTTGCCCTCAATCTGGGGTACTTATGCTGATTGCTAACATAGATATATGTCATTTGCTAGCTTTAAATTTTCTATCTAGCTCTCGATCTCATTGAATCTTAGCCTTAAATGTGTCCGTGTCACACTTTGAGATAAAAAATTTGAATACGTCATTTGTTTTATCTAGTTTGAGGAAGTTCCACATCAGCATCTAATCAAAGTTTGTCTTGATAATAATAATAATATATCCTAAAATAATGCATAACTAACTAAAACTGAGCAAAACATGTCTAATTACGCGGCGGCTAGACTTCGCCTCTCTCTCTCTCTCTCTATCTCACACACACACACACCTACACATGGATGATTAACCTGTAGATAAACACAGATCCATTGCATGCCCATACCAAGAATTTGCTTTGTTTCCAAGAACAGCAAGATTTAGTGAAAGATAATTGGATTTGATCTTTCCATTCTCTATCTATACATCTTTCTATTAAAGCCTTGAAATTCTCAATATCGATCTATTGATTATAATTTAAATAAATCCCTAGCTAGCCCAAGAACACTTAACAAAAAAAAAACGACATGGCTCCTGCAGATCTCTCAATGATCCTCCCTAGAGTTCTCATCGTCTCCAGACGTACTGTTCGCAAAAACAAATTTGTCGATTTCGTTGGTTCGTCTCTCTCTCTCTCTCTCTCTCTCTCTCTCTCTCTCTCTCTCTCTCTCTCTCTCTCTCTCTCTCGGATTGTTGATTGTTTCACATGTATATAGTCAGTCTTGAAATCGTGAGTCTCCCTAATTAAATTCCTACTCAAATGACAGTCGATTATATCTCATATAAAATACTCCATCCGTCTCAAAAAAAAAAAAAGTCTATTTTTCTTCTTGGGGAGTATTTGTTTCTCCGAATTTCCTTTATTCTCATTAAAGATTAATTAATGCCTACAAGATGATTGAAAAATAAAACTACATTATTCGTGCATGATTAATGACACATTATGTTGGACACAAAATTATTGATCAGTTGTTTAACAACAAACAGGAGAATATCATCTGGACCTCATAGTAAGCTATGGAGCAGTACCTGTTATAGTCCCAAGAGTGAATGGAGTCCACATGCTACTAGAAAGCTTTGCCCCCATCCATGGTGTTCTCCTCTGTGAAGGTGAAGACATTGATCCATCCCTTTACGACTCCGAATTGTCTGAGTTTTCCCCTCAAGAGCTCGAAGAAATCAAACAGTTACATGCGAGTGATACCACCATTGACCGTGAGAAAGACTCCATCGAACTAAGGCTTGCAAAGCTTTGCCTTGAAAGGAACATACCCTATTTGGGGATATGTAGAGGGTCACAAGTCCTTAATGTTGCTTGTGGCGGAACCCTTTATCAAGACATTGAGAAAGAGCTCTCAAAGACGTGCCTGCAAGATCAAAGAGTGGTCCATATGAACTACGAGAACTATGATGGGCATAGGCATGTTGTGAAGGTGATTGAGAACACGCCTTTGGATTGTTGGTTTAAAGATTCTTTGAGAGATGACAAGAGGGAGATAATGGTAAACAGTTATCATCATCAGGGTGTTAAGAAATTGGCTCCTCGATTCGTGCCAATGGCTTTCGCTCCTGATGGTTTGATCGAAGGATTTTATGATCCAAACGCATATAATCCTGAGGAAGGTAAGTTTATCATGGGTCTTCAGTTTCATCCTGAACGCATGCGTCGTGAGAACTCAGATGATTTTGATTATCCAGGCTGCTCTGCTGCATATCAAGTAATAATTCTACATTAAAGACATTGTAGAGTTTCTATTGAGAAAATAAAATTGGTGATATATAAATGTTTTGTTTTTGGTAACCATATTGTGTAGGAATTTGTGAAGGCTGTGATAGCTTATGAGAAAAAGCTAAACGGCTCAACGTGTGTGCCCAAGGTTCTAAAGCTTGATCAAGAACTGGAGAAGAAGAGAAAAATCATCGTTCGTAGTTTCTCAATCGCAAAGAACATGTACAGCAGTGGACGAGGGGTGTTATCTTCCCAGGAATCTGAACTCGAAGCAGGAGCCGAGTTTCTTGAGGTACGTGTGAAGAAAGATAGATTTTAGTGTCGTAAATTTGTTTCCAGCATGAAATCATATTGCAAGAAACAGAATAGTTGGCAAAATAGTTTGTCACGGATGAACTCTGCAGGCAAATACAGTGTTGAGTAAGCAGCAGGAGAAGAGGCTGAAGCAGATGGGGGCAACTGTGAGGAATGCATCAGCATACAAAGATAGGTTGAAGATGAATGAAGAGAAAGAGAAACTTGTGAGGGCTGCGATTGTAAAGATGTCAATTGAACAGTTAACAGAGTTGATGTCTTTTTACCAAAGGATGGGTCAAATTTGTTTTGAGGCATTAGACATGAAGGTTAATGGCTTTGTGAACGATGCTTAAATGCTTCAATTGATTGGGTGTTCCAAGTTTTCCTTGTCAACTGTTTTATCTTTTTACCTTTGAATGAATGAAAGTCACCATTAAGTGTATTTTCCTTTGTCCCTCTCCCTCATCTAATTCGAGTTGGTCGTCGTAAAGCGAGTCAAGTTATTTAAATTCAACTTAGGGTTTGCTCCGTAAAAGTTTGGCTGACTCGAGTTTGAATAGTAAAAGTTCGGCTCAACTCGAGTTCGATAGTAATATATATTATCCCGTTTCAAACCAAAAATTGAGGCCATTTTTTCAATCAAAGACAAACACTCCATTTGAATTAAGTATGTCGTGTTAGAAATTTCACAACCATTTGAGTTACTCTACAGTACTCTCAATGTGTATTATGTTATACATTTGGCTATTTCATTTTCTAATTACAACGTCGATTATCCACTTCTCGTTTAAACTTCCCCAAAATTTTATGAGATTCAAAAACACGACCATTGTGGATTAAACTCTTGAGTGTTAATCTCTTATTTGATCATGTATAAATATAGATTAAGAGAACCTAGATTTTAGACGTAATAAATTTATTAGAATCAGTTGAAGAATGATCGACTCACATTTATGCACAATTTTCTTTTTTTCAAAATTTGGAACTCGAAAAATGATGGATTCAAACAAATTATTGATTAAAGAGCTATTATCAAGCTTATATTTTATGTTTTTCAAAATGAATATAATCACATGCAGTTTTATAATGTTTCAAAATACTGTTATTTCATTATTCCATAGTAAAAATTAATCCCTCAGTTCTCAGTTCACAAAAAAAAAAAATATATATATATATATATATATATTAATCTCTCAGTTCTAAGTAAAGAGTTTACTTTTAACTTTTTCCAGTCAACTTACCTAAATCTTAACCAACTATTTACATGAATTTATTTGTTTTATCAAGTCGTAAAAGTTGCAATTCATGGTATTCTTGATGTAGTTTTTGACAAATAAGATTTTATTTCCTAAAGTATAACTAAATGTTGACCAACTACTTACATGAATTTATTTGTTTTTACCAAGTCGTAAAAGTTTCAATCCATGGTATTCTTGATGTAGTTTTTGACGATTAAGATTTTATTTCCTAAAGTATATAACTAAGGTACATTGAAATTTGATTTAATTTAATAGCATGTTGACATTTAAAAATAAAAATTGGACTATTTGGTCAAAAAGGAGGGAGTAATAGTTAATGATGTAAGAAAGTTAGATCCTCAAGGAATTTCTGCATTGTTATTCCTATATTAATCACTTTTGGAGAAGAAAAAATAATTTTAAGAAGTTGATTTTTCTCTAAATAAATTATTGGAGCGGCTCCCTTAAATCCATAAAGTAAAGAAGTATTAGTAAGGAAACAATATATATATATATATATATATATATATTATGAAATTCTATGGATAGTTCTCTACTTCTCTGCAAAATTTTGAAATTTTGATTTTAGACTTTCTCTCTCTTCGGTATGGTAGCTGACTAGCTTCTCTTTATTTCTCTTTTTCTTCAATTATTACAAGACAATTTTAACATTTTAAAATCAACCTCAAAATTACCTTAACAAAAACACCCTATAAATTTTTATCTTTCTCCCATCCCAACAAAAAATCAAAAGTATCTCAATCCTGTGTTCTTGATAAATTTACAACATCCTGAAACATAATGTAGATGAATTGTCCAAGGGACGACTATTCTCCTTGCAAGATTTACTGCAACTTTAAGTTTTGATTCTTGAACACCCCCATTTTCTCTGTTTATCTTTTAGAGCTCATTTAGTGTAGCATTTTCAAAACGCAATATTTTAAAAACACAGCGTTTCTAAAACGCATCTTTTTTCTTTATAAATGCGTTTGTGATATTATGTCAAAACACAACTTTTTATTTTCTACTGCATTTTAAAATTTATGTTTTGGGAAAAAGCTAGAAATTCTAGCGTTTTAAAATGCAGCTGTTTCTATCGTAGCATTGAACGCGCAGCATTAAAACGCTAAGTTAAGGAACAAACTGCGTTTTAACCCTGCATTTTGGCTAAAACGCACGAACAAACGAACTCTTACTATTTCTTCGATTATTACAAAACAAAAATCTAAAACCCAAAAACTAACCTCAAAACATAAATAACTACAGTTAATGTAACATAATACAGAAAAAAAATGAAAACTTTCAAATACTGAAAATCATCCTCTCGGTCTCTGTGCTTCAAATATATTCAAGAAGAGTCCAAAAACTATATTCAAGAAGAGGCCCAATCATAAACATTCAATACTCAATAGTGCCTAGTGGGTGGATATTCAATACAGAAAATTGGTGGCTGGTCCACTTTCTAAAAAATATATATATATTTTTAGTCCATTTTTTTTTTTTAAACCACTAAAAAGTATTTTGAGAATTTTCTTTCTAAAATGCCCTCAACAACATCGTTGCTTCAGATTTGAGGTTCGAATTGATGTATAAATAATTTCATGTTATTTATATAGTCTTCCCTCATGTTTGGGTATCAATTTCCATGCATAGAACACGAATTTGATCAAATTCGAATTTTTTGAGTTCATCCCGTTTTTCTATGTTCTTGGGCTGTTTTGGCCACTTTAATCTATGTTAAAAGCTTCAAATTTGTTTAAAATCAATCTTATATTATTATTCTAACTTAATACTACATTTGTGCACAATTTTTCTACCAAAAAATACTATTTTTGATATCCAAATTGAGCTTGACAGTGTGTTGTCCAAAAACAGAGGGTGATGTTCTTAGACTGATTTTGGGACTTTAATCAATGATTTGAGTTTGAATTGTGTATAATATCAATATCATATTGTTATAGAAAGTCAATACCATGTTTGTATGTAAATTTTCCAATAAAAAATAATCATTTTGATCGATTTTGATATTATATTAAATTGGGCATCAAGATGCTTTAAATTAGGCATCGAGACGCCTTAAATTGATCATCGGGATGCCTTTAATTCACCAATCGCAGTATACTGGACAATGCAACGGGGATCGACCTGTGTTGCTCATCGCGATGCCTTGACTGCTCATCGTGATGCCTTGATTACTCATCCCGATGCCTTTGTTGCTCATTGCGATGCCTGTTTTGCTCATCACAATGCCTGTGTTGCTCATCGCGATGCCTTAGTTGCTCATCTCGATGATTAACCCACGCGATGCCTTGGATTACCCATCGCGATGCCTTGAGTTACTAATGCACGAGTGTTTTTCTTTCATTAATAACATAATCGTCTTTTCGTCCCAAAAATGTATTTATCCGGTTTTAAAAAATAAAAAAAATAATAAATAAACTGGAGCAATTACAAATGTTAAAAAAAGAATCAGCCTATAATTCACCTTATTCAATACTACTGCATTAACTTTGGCCTTCAATAATCATTACAATAAACTCTCTTCGTTCCAGTCAAAGAATTTATATTTAAAAATTTTAATAATTAAAAAATAAATAAATACCATTAAATTTGGTCATAGTTACAAAAGTAATTAAACATAATTAAAATATTTATAACATATGTGAAAGGTAAAGTTGAAAGGAATACGAAAATTATTGACATAGTTTTTTAAAATTAACTCTTTAAGTAGAAGATTTTAAAATAATATATTGGACTCTTTATCTGAAAGACTGAAACGTAAGGAGTATGCAATAATAAAGTTTAAACTCTGCTCATGTCGAATTGGAGTGAAGATAGATTGAACCGCAAAATGCAACCAAAACAAATACTGCTGCCCACTACCTAGATTGGCAGCAGCACAGAAGATTTAGATTAGGGGCACCTCAGAATTCTCGAGACACAATAGCGGTGATATCATGCTATCCAAATTAGAGAAAGGTCCGGGTAGGTTTGGAAAGATCATAAGACCTAACCCCTAAGTTAAAGGTTGCTATAGCAGCAGTTTCTCAAAGATCCATGGGAAAGCTTACTTGCTTTGAGATGTATAATCAACACACGCTCAGAGAAGGCAATAGCTGAGCAGAAATGTAAGAAACAAAGTTTACTTTTTCCAATCCTGTGCACACACAGACATTAGGAAACCCATGTGTTTGAGCTCTTGCGGTCTCCAACCACAAATCCAAAGACTATTTTAAGCTTACAAACGCAATTTTGCAAAAACTACAATATTCATGACAATGAAAAAACACCAGAAAGCAGGATCAGAAACATATCTAAACTTCAGTTCATTACCTATTCTTTTTAACACAAGCCGTCAAACAACAGTTAATTGTACATAGCATGGGGTAGCTAAATAACATTCTAGTACTCTATCAAAATCCCCATTATAAGTTAAAATAATATTTTACAACTTTTCAATAGATCATCAGGACAGTAAAAAAAAAAAAGAGCCTGTATTCTAGCACCCATATGAAGAAATAAATTAGGAAAGAACAGCGAGATGAATCTTCCACATCTTTATAACAACTCCAAACCATGTCTTACCCTGAATTTAGCTCAGTCATTTGGCTTTTTACTATCAACTTTGTGCTTTTTCAAATATCTTCGACCCTTATTACCATGCTCTCCATCCAAGCCCTATTCTTGGTCCCCCTTTTTTTCTTTTTTTTTTCTATTTTCCCTTCTTTTTTTCTTTTTTTTTTTCTTTTTTTGGTTAATTTTTTGGTTTTCTTGAAACAGCAACCAGATAAACTCCGACAACTCATCTTGCCATCTCGATCACCACCAAATATGATGAAGTTAGACAGCGCATCTACCACTAGGTGTGATGGGCTTCACTCACACAATAGTAGGAGTTATAACACAAGGGTAAACATCTCATAGTTTTATCTACGGGAGAAAAAAAGGAAATCTGGGTGATTGACCTGAAGCATTGTCAACCAATTATCAGCAGCCTGCAGCAGGGAGCTTACCAACTGGCGCTCACATCCTCCACTAGGGGTCCACAAGGATGTCCTGAACTTGTATGAAGCAAGACCAAAAACTGGTAAAGACATCTTCGGAGCACCATCTACCTCACTGGGATATACCAAATTCGGCGTGTTCACACTTGGAGTGCCTGTGAAAGGTCAGGGTTCAGAACTTACAACACATGAACATGAAAATGAGATTGCCAAGCATATAAACACAAGAAACTTATTTTCTTCTTTTACTTTACTATGGACATATATGTTGGTGAAAGCAAAATAAATATACTATATTTACAGAGTGCCAGTCTGAGTGCCTGAGAAGTCAGGGTTCAAAATTAAAAGACATGCACACAAAAGAAAAATTGCCAAGTATATAAACACAAGCAACTTCCTCTTTTCTTCTTTTATTTTTCACTTTGGACATATATGTTGGTGAAAAGAAAAATCCATTATAAATCTACTACCTCCATCCCAAAAGAGGAGTCCAAATGGAAAACTCGACCTTTTTAATAGTCTATATAACTTAAACATATATTCTTCAAATTGCACTAATGTGATACTTTCAGGGTCACCTAAAAAAAGGTCCCTATATGAACATCATTTTCTAAAGAACATACTAAATTCACCTTTGCTAACTGTCTTGTCCCAATGCGCACTTACAAATAGTGTAAAGGCATGTACTTATGTGAGTTAATAAAATTGCTTGAGAGCCAGCTTTCTTAAGTTAAGTTAAGAATTAAAAATAGACACTCATTTAGGGATGGATGGAGCATCTTTTCTGTATGCATAAGAGAAATGTCATGTATTCTAGAAGAAAAACATTAAAAAAAACAAAGAAATATATAGCTTACATTTTATAAATAGGACTCTTATTTTGGGAGAAATTAAAATGGGAACTCTTTGTTTTGGGGAATGCAGGGAGAAATCCTCCTTGACAAACACACAAACACATGAAAATACTCCCTCCATTCTGATCAAAAAGTCCACTATTCTATTTTGAAATGTTCAATTCTATTTTGAAATGTTCAATTTAAGGAGTCTACTTACAAATAGTATGCCACAATCTCCATATCCTCTCACCTTTATACATAAGCATCTACAGTATGCACACGCATTTTTGTAATTATGACAACTCCAAGGATACAAACATATTACATATTCCTTAATTATTAGACTTTCCAGACATGGGCTCCTCTTTGATATTAACAGATGGAGTAAGTATAAAATTGAGCAGATGAAGGGAAAACTTATTTCTCTTTTAAAATGACCTAGAAATAGGTATTTGAACTAGAAAGATTCAGCTTGTTTATATTGTCAATTTTCGGGATTCAGTATGCAAAAAACAAATTATTAAGGAGTAACTGCATTTTACAAGATTGGGTGGGGGAAGAATCAGATGAACAAATTGGCAGACAGCGGTACATATAGGTTAAAAGCAATCACAAACACCAATATACTATCCCTGTGGCATCGTTATGAAGCCATAAGAATACATGCATATCCAATCCTGAATTGCATGCAAGCAAATTATAACAATCCCACGCCATAAACAAAAGGGTGATTCGAGGGACGTAGGGTCAAGATGGAAGTGCCACCAAACATTCTTTTGTGTTGGAGACCAAGTACATGACAATACCCACAAGTACAATACTAACCCATCCGCTAAAATAACATACCTACCAAATTAAAATTTTCACATAAGCAGAAATTTTCAGTCACCTGTAATGGGTGTATGAAGAGAATGGAAGGTCAGAAAGCAAGCATCCAGATCTTTCAATGTTGGTCCCATTGGTATTCTATATATTGGGTACCTAAAAGAGAAACATTGAAGCTAGTTAGTCACAAATTCATATATATACTGACCAAGTACCACAAGACCAGATGCAAGGTTATAGTCATACCACGCCACAGAAATCCAACTCGAAGATAGTAAATCACAACTTCTTATTGATTTCAATTCTGGGAAGCGGCGGGCAAGATCCAATATCTGTACCAATAGAAATCATGAAAAACTAAAGAAGAGCATAACTAAGTCTTTTCACTTCACCGAGAAAATCTAAGATTTATAGAGTATTTAAAGAGGAAGGTCAAACCTTATCAGACAAAGGTTCCCGACCATAAGGTTGATCACGCTCTAAATACTCGAATAACAGGCAAGCTTGAGAACTACCGGATTCCCCCTCGTCACTGGAAAAGCCTTCCTGAAGAGCGACATGCTGGTCTTTCATGGATAACCGCTCTATAAGAAGAGAACTCTCGGCAGAATACTGCAAGGAGCCTCTTTCTTGTTCATAATCACTGCTTCCATCACTACTTGAATCCCTGAAATAGTCACCATCACTGTCCTCTCCTGGTCGCCTATCACATAAACCAAATATGAGCCATCTATGATAGGACAGAAAGCAGTAAATATTAACCTATGAGCACAAGCTTAAACAAGTATGGCAAGTACCAATAAATTATTTAAATCACGATAACATATATACACATACACACACTCCCATAAAATGAGGGTCATCGTTGCAAAAAGGCGTGGAGATAAAAACTTCATTATCCCAAAGATGTCTTCACTACGGAATCAACACAAGTTCAAACTTTCCACATCATATAAGTTTTGGGAGCTACAAGTAGGGAAGCACTACTGTATGAAGTAGTTCCATAAGCAATAAAATCAGGCATGAGACCAACAATTTAAAAGATAGATCAAGTGGAATAGACGGACACAGGTTAATAACCCGTATATACATACCCAAATTGCGCAAATCTTATTTAAATGACTGGAACAGTAAATAAGCTGTAGGAAAGACACTGCACAATAAGTACATATCATGCAATGTCAAAGTACCTGGATCTCATAATCAAATATCAATATCAAATTATACTTTAAAAAGCCTAATCTAAACTTGAGAAGGGGACCAAATGCAATAATGTACTATGCACTATGCCAAGGAGACAAGTACTGATTATCAATATCAAATTATGCTTTAAAAAGCCTCATCTAAACTTGAGAAGGGGACCAAATGCTATAATGTACTATGCACTATGCCAAGGAGACAAGTACTGATTTCGGGTACCAGCCAGATGATCTCTTTCTCCAAATCAGGGATACTGGGGCACAGAAATTATTCATCTTCCTGGCATTCCACATTCACTCCACAAGGTAAATTATGTTTCTCTAGAGAAAGGAATGTACTAGTATGAAACAAACAATATACCAAATATTAAGGCATCAAGTGGAACACTAATATTTCTGCACATCACCAGCACAAACAGAGGTTGGAAATCATACTCCTTGCCCACTCCTTGTCCAACAAGACCAGGTGACAAGTTTAGAAGAGCCAAGTCACATATTGGAAACCAAACCAGGTGAAAGGTTCAGATATGAAATTTTATTCAACCATGGACAACAGAGCGGCGAAATCCAGATTTTCTCGAGGGAAAAATGATCCCAATGATTGCATGAATACCAATCTGTAAAACTCCAATAGTGAAGTTTAGTAGTAGCACCGGATGTAACTAGGCTCCTCTAGATGGTAAAGCGACGGGGATGATGTTTAAGTTTAGGAAAGTTCATGCTATCTTTTAAATGAGGATTGCCATTTCCACTTACGAGAAGTTTAATGTTCCAAAACTCAGATGTAATGTAGATAAAAATCTTTTCAGAGAGAAATTACAAGAGAAGAAACAGACAAGATAAAGTGCATAAGCGCACATTCCTCTGCATGGTCATCCCTTCTAATCCCTTGTCTCAACGACCTTTTGTGACCCTAATTAATAAAAGATGAACACAAATAAAAGCCAACAATAAATAAGGCCCTGTCACAGATCTTGGGCAGTCATTTGCTTTTCTTGTTTATAAGCATTTTGGCTTTTCGTCATAAGACCAACAAATGGTAAAATTCAAAGTAACAATACAATTACCACACACGGATGTTTCCATATAGCAACCATAATTGCGCTTCCCATTTCAACATCCCAGAATGAAAACAAGAATGGATACGGGAACAAAGAGTAGCTCAGAGAGACCAAACAAGCCTCAACTTTTATTGTTCTCCTACACATTCAGTAGCTAGCTCCAAAAAATCATTTATGTACAGAAAATGGAATAATATGATTTACATTTCAGCCTGATAAAGAGAATTGATAAGTACGTCATCACAAAGGACATTTTAAATGTTTTCTTACTTCAAGCATAAGATTTGCATACCACGGGACAATTTGAAATTATCTTTTATTAAGGATATTTCAAGTTTAGGGAAGCAAGTACAAAAACTTCAAAGACTGATATAGACGATAAAATTTAGTTTCTTCATCATCTCAAGCACAATACAAGAACGTTTACTTCAAGCAGAAAAGGTTCATATTACATTGAATAAAGCATTCATGGAGCCTCATTTTCAAAGGAAAGATAAGCTCAAGCAAGCAAGTACAAACCCCTCAAAGAAAGAGATATATAATGTATTAAAATGATGCAACGATTACACTTCACTTCATCGTATACCTCATGGAAGGTTTTTCTTCGTTGAGTGATATATTTGACATAGCAACTCCTAAAATTCCAATTGATCATCCAAGAGCAGTCACAGCCCAAAAGTAAAGGCATTAACATGATAAGATCCACTACATGATTCTCCTAAAACTTTAAACAAAAATGTTGATTTTCTAGTACAAGCACATAGCTTTTATCACCAAAGAAAAAAGGATATCTAACAGAAGATTCAGTACCCTTATCAACAGCATTGTTAAATTAGTGCTCAAACTCTAAGCAACCCGAGGCACAAGGAGATTTCTGAAACCAGTGTCTGGCAATGTTAAATGCCAAAATTTCTCCCGCACTTTCCCACATTGTGAATACCCAAAATTATACAGATATTATTTCATAAATGTCCATACAGTTATTGGGTGCACAAATAAGTGTATGACATTCTTCATGGAACACATGATGAATGCGTGTGATCATGTCATTACTTTAGTGCTTTTGGATCTTCAACTGTATCCCACAAAATACACATTGCAGACAAAGTTAACAAAAGTTCAGAGGATAAGAATTAAAAAAAAAAAAGAGATTGTGAGGAGAACAAAAACCAATTAGTGCAATTTCAATTAGAAAAACTAAAACACCGCAACAACTAAACTTAATTCTCAGACAATATACATCCATGACTGAAGCTACAATCTTGTCATCCAGTGAAACCAAAATTCTAGAGAAGAACGTTAATCATCAGCACAGCATCACATGTACCTTAATTTCGCAGAAGACTTCAAAGGGTCTCCGTATAATTGAATACCAGACAAATAAGGTACATAATACTGAACAACACTGTCGCTGTCATTCAATATCAAAGGCACTCCAGCACCATAAGCACTCCACTCTTTAAACGATTCCCACAAATCACCAAGCACAAAGTATGGTTGAAACTCCACATCACAAGTCCTCCAACCCCTCATTGTTGTCTGTAAACATCCAAACCACATTAAGACCATAAACAAAAAAACCCCTTATATACTCTCAATTAAAACTAATTACTAAACCCCGTTTGAGTTTTTGAAATAGATCATCTTCAAAAGAATCACTAAAAGTTCTTCTACCATACTTCTTACGTTATCCCCAAAGAAAAAACAGAAGTTGTAGTTAAAAAGCATTTATTTGCTAGAAAATTGAACCAAAAAACAGGCATTAAATTGCTAATCAAGCTAGCTCTTAACCCATTAAACTAAGTGAGTATTCAATCAATGAAAGTAAAACCTTAGAGAGATACTGAGCAGGAACGGAAGGTGTGACCGATTCTAAAAACCGCTTCATATTACACAACGGGGACGCCGCCACCGGCTCCAAAGGGGTCACGGCAAGTGGCTTGGAAGGTTCGACTTGACCAACGCGGTTCTCCGGCTCCCTGTAAGCCGTAGTCGCTGCCGAAGATTGGCTAGCAGTAACATCACTTTGAGCTCTCCGCAAATTATCTTGATTTTGACGATTCCGTCTAGCCTTAGCCGGATTGTAAAAACGATCCTCCCCGCCGCGACTCCGTCCAAATTGCAATCCAGCCCCCAACATCTTCGCAAAAACCCTAATTTCACACGGCCACCCCTTCCAATAAACCCTATCTAATTTCCCTCTATACGTAACCTAAGCTCCGAATTGAAAATGCGTCAAATTTCAATACAAATTGAAACGGGTAACAAATTGGTCGTCAAATGAAGATTGCCTGGCTAATGAATTAGCCGACTGGGAAGATTGTCTGGCTAATGAAATTAGCCGATTGGTGTCGACGGATTGAGGAAATTTGTCGAGGTTGGATAAACCCTAGAAACGATTAATCGGATCAAAGAGAAGGAATTTGTGTAGAGATGTATAGAGATGTAGTAGTGTGTGTATATAATGGGGTTTTGGGGTATGCAATCAACAGAGAGGATTTGGGACGTAATTTGATCTTAAATGGTGACGAAAGGTGTGAGAAACGAGGAGAGAGAGAGAGAGAGAGAGAGAGAGAGAGAGAAATGGAGATGAAACGATGGTGAGTGTGTTTCTGTGTCTGTGTGTCTGTGTGTCTGTGTGTGTGAGAGAGAGAGAGAGAGAGGGTATGACCAAAAACCAGAGTGGGGGAAGAAATGGACGGGTAGGCGAAGAAGGAAACAAACAATTTTTCAAAACGTTCGGTTTAATTAATTGCTCTGGATTTTCATGAAGAAAAAAAAATTATATATATATATATATATATGTATATGGGCCTAGCTATTACTCCAAATTCTTATTTTTACTTTTATTATTTCATATTTTTTTACCAATTTACCTTGGTTAAATGTTTATTTTTTGTTTTTGTTTGATAAATATACCAAGCAACAATAAGTAGGGGCCCTTTGGACTTTAGCCAGTAAAAAGACAATTTTGCTCTCCTGAACAAGGTTTATTTGTTTAAGTGGGCACATATATACTCATCCCGGTGACCCTTGTAGGAAGGAATTTAGTTTAGTGAATAATGCGTACCTACTTGTCTTCATAAAAGTTTTTGAAATAAATTTGATTTTCGAGGTGCGTTAACACTTTGATGTTGCTTGAGCATAGATTGGATATAAGTTTCATCCATTTTCAATAAATTATTATGCTACTGTTTGAACATTTTGTAAACATCATTGCTAGATTTACAACTTATGTTACCACTATCATAAATAAACCTAGCATTTTTGTTTTACTAATTACCTTCTTGCTTTGAAAACGTCAAAAAATGAAATGCGATTGTTTGCACGATAAGTAATTTTGACATTGATGATGCACAAAATGTTGCGAGCAGGAACTCTCTTGGATTCTCTTGATTGTAAGGATATCTGGGCTTTTACTAAGTATCTAAAAGAGGCAAAAACACACACTAGGGTGAATGCAGGGGCTTGCCCTGCTAAAACACTCCGGTGTGAGAGTAAGAAATTGCTTCTAAATTTGACAGGGTTTTAGCTTATGAATCATGAATGTACCTTAGGCCAAGAGCTTGCTTGGCTTTTATAGTGAAATGGAGTAATTAGTGAGCTGATTTTAGGGAACGTCAATCCCTGTAATTGAGGAGGAGTAACTGCCGGGCGTGATTGGAGTTAATCCCTGATTTTTAGCCTAGGATCTCGGACACAAGTAGATGTGACCCCGAGATTCTCGAAGACAGTTACTGGCTTGCTTTGCTATGCTCGTCTGATAGTATGCTCGGGATTTAGTGCATGCTCGTCAGGTCGTTTGTTCACCAGGCTGAAGTCTATGCCCGGCTTTATCCTGATCACCTTTTCCCGGCGACAATATAAATATGTGTCATCAAAGGCCCCCTACTCCGTGTCCACGAAGTATTTATGCTCGTGGCGGGGAGCAATTAGAACTTATTAGTGAGGCCAGGCGATTTTTGAACGGTGATGTGACTGTACAGGCGAAAGCCGTCGTTTGGGAGGCTGCGTCCGCCTAAACTCGAGGCGCATTTAATGCTATAGGCTAGCCCAGGCCTATGGGCTTGTAGGCGCCCGTTGAGGGCCCACTGACTGTAGCGTGCGGGGGAAAACCCCTTTAAATATCTAGAATCCTCCCCCTACCTCTTTTCACGATTTTTATCTCTCTCGGATGCCATAGCTGCAAGAAATCTTCATTTAGCCTTCTCGGATCTTATCAGCTTTAACAAGTCTACTGCCTTCGTGATTCTGTGTCCTTCTTCTGCATTCCAAGCTCAGGTAACCGTTCGTCTCCCTCTTTTTGATTTCTCGTATTCTATTTGAGTCTCATTTGGGGTTTCGTCGAAGGGTGTACCGAATTAGTCATGGAATCGGTAGTGTGAGGTAGTTGTCCTGTGAATGTTGGCCTCTGGAAGAGGGTATTTCGCCTTGTGGGGTTCCATGAATGTTTAGGTCGTATCTCTTGATAACCCTAATTTTTGGGGTTTCTTCCCTTTCGGTCCCTTTAGTTGATACCATACTTAGCCGATTTTCTTTTTTTCCCCTTGTAGTGATGTCATCCTCCGTTAGCCCTCGTGGTGCCTCTGATTCGGAAGCCACCCACTCGGAAGAGGCGTACGATTATGATCGCGAGCAAGGCTTGAGCGAGCCGAGCTCCGAGTCTACCTCCCAACTTTCTTTATCGAGCGCGTCTTCAGGTTACTCGAGTAGTTGAGGGGGGTGATGTAGAAATCCTTAGTTCCCCGGAGGCATCGAACATGGAAAGGAGTGAAGGAGCAGCGAGCTCGAGCTCACCGATACTAGTAAAACAAAAATGCTAGGTTTATTTATGATAGTGGTAAAATAAGTTGTAAATCTAGCAATGATGTTTACAAAATGTTCAAACAGTAGCATAATAATTTATTGAAAATGGACGAAACTTATATCCAATCTATGCTCAAGCAACATCAAAGTGTTAACGCGCCTTGAAAATCAAATTTATTTCAAAAACTTTTGTGAAGACAAGTAGGTACGCATTGTCCACTAAACTAAATTCCTTCCCACAAGGGTCACCGGGATGAGTATATAAGTGCCCACTTAAACAAGTAAACCTAGTTTAGGCGAGCAAAATTGTCTTTTTACGGGCTAAAGTCCAAATGGCCCCTACTTATTGTTGCTTGGTATATTTATCAAACAAAAACAAAAAATAAACATTTAACTAAGGTAAATTGGTAAAAAAATATGAAATAATAAAAGTAAAAATAAGAATATGGAGTAATAGCTAGGCCCATATACATACATATATATATATATATATATATATAATTTTTTTCTTCATGAAAATCCAGAGCAATTAATTAAACCAAACGTTTTGAAAAATTGTTTGTTTCCTTTTTCGCCTACCCATCCATTTCTTCCCCCACTTTGGTTTTTGGTCATACCCTCTCTTTCTCTCTCTCTCTCTCTCTCTCTCACACACACACACATACAGAAACACACTCACCATCGTTTTATCTCCATTTCTTTCTCTCATGATCTCCCCACTTCTGGCAGTGGGTTTTTGCCTTTCTCACGCCCCTGAATCCCACTTGGAGATTCGAACATGTGACCTCCAAGATAAGTACACAGAATGTGGAGCATGAGTACCAATTGAGCTAGACCTTCCTTCCGAGGGACTTGCCCGGAGACAGGACTTGCTGCTCCCGGGAGCCGAAAGTCGGGTACATCCGTTTAAACTCATGATCTCCCCACCCTTGGCAGTGTGTTTTTGTCTTCCTCACACCCTTGAATCCCACTTGGAGATTTGAACCTGTGACCTCTAGGATAAGTACACAGAATGTGGAGCATGAGTATCAATTGAGCTAGCTAGCCCAAGTGGTACTCATTCCCCACAACCTATGTACTTAACCTGGAGGTCATAGGTTCGAAACTTGGCAATGCAAAAACCCGCTTCCAATGTGTCACCACTCGAACCACACTTATGTCTCATCAGACATTTATGGTAAAATTATATTTTCATGACTTGGATTTTGAGGAGAGAATAGTGGTGGAAGATTAGGGTTCACGAATGAGGGGGGTATATGTGGGAATTAGAGATTATTTCAAATAATGAAAATTTAATATTTCCTTTATTTTTTTTAAAAATAGTCTCGCTTTCTTGCTTTTTTTAATTTATTTTTTAAAAAAAGTTATTTTTTGAATTAGTAATAATTTTAATATAAAGAGCATATAAATAAATAAAATTATAATTTTAAAAAAATTAACTTCTAAAATAAAATTATATTATGGAATGGAAAGAGTAATCCAATTATACTTTATAAACTAAGCAAGCCGCCTTGATTCATGAGACCACAATTCATCTTATCGCGAAATTATTTGGATTTGGTGGAGGGTAAAAGTGGAAATGAGGATTACACCGACCATAGCAGGTAATCCAATTATAATAGTGATAATGATATATATTATCTGGAGTGGGAGGGGGGGGGGTGTGATGTGAGAGGTAATTGGTGGAAGAAGGGTCGTTGAGATCGTGAGGTGGTGGGCACGTGATAAAGGACACGTGTATGAAGGGTATGCGGATAAAGGTCATACTCTTATCCGTTTAAAAAAAAATAAAAAAAAATCAATTGTCTCGGTGAGTGAACGAGAGAGCCCACGACGGAGGTGGTTTGCTCTCGAAGGGCGGGACTCGGTCATGCGTGAGTAAACGCGAGAGCCCACGACGGAGGTGGTTGGCTAACTGCGAAACTGAAATCTCGGAGATGCATCTATCTATCTATTTATCTGTCTATAAAACGATTTTGATTTGTGTTGATTTATGTTAATTGGAGTTAAGATAGATTGGGAACTATCATGTTTTTATGTCGCTTCTTTTCAATTTGGGAAGCGCAAAGACAAAGTAAAACTACGAATTCTGTGTATCGTTTTGTTGATAATTTTTTTTTTTCATTTATGAGGCCTTATTTATTGAGCTATCTATTAGTAATTCTTTTAACGATCTTAACACTAAACGTTGGTTCCAATCCGATACAAAGAGGTCATACTTGACTATAAATAATAATAATAATAATACAATGAGTGTAAGAATTTTCATCTGAAGTGACATCGCGATAAAATGAAGAAATAAGCTGTATACAGTATTTGGCAATATATAGACCTTGTCCAAATTTACGCCTCTCAAATATGTGGCGAAGAATATTTCAGAAGCAACTTTTAAGAGTAAATATAACAATTGTATACTCAACTTCCTAAATATAAACACTTTAAAAAAGAAAGATAAACAATTGTAATCACAATAGTTGAGTTTCAAAATATGTGGCCAATTGGAGGATAAGTCACATTCACGGATCCACGTACCCGGGAGAGGAATGTAACTTAACTCCAAATAAACCTACTCCCTCAATTTGGAAATGTCATTTATTTATACAAGTAGTAATTTTGTCTTCATATAAGGAAGCACATTCATGAATTTAGAATTTAGAAGAATAAACGACAAAATTTAATTGTAGAAAAAAACATTTAAAAATCTTGGCTTTACTATGAAATTAATTATGACAAACTAGTACAACTTTCAAAACATTTACTTTCAATGCACACCTAAAATTATGGTACTACTTATAATAATTAACATATTTATGTTTGTTCATTTATTCAAGTACCCCCATGCAATGTGCAAGCATTGTTTGTTGACAATAAAATTTTCTAATATTGTGATTGGAACTTTTGATGCAAAATGAGCAAAGGCCAAGAAACCTAATAATGAAGATTAAAATTTGAATTTTAAAATTTTTTTATTTATAGATAATCTCTTCTTTTGAACTATACTATTTGATTTATCAAGATGTACATGTCGTTGCTTTGATCGTGTTTGTGTTTGCCCTCTCCTTGTTATATATATCTTCGAATACTCCGTAAAGGATGAATGAAAGAACGAAAAAGGAAAAATAAAGGGTGACTCATACGTTTAGGAATCGCGTCATGATGACATGATCAAAAAGCTTAACACCGTAATCAACGAATGGGTAGGTGAGTTACCTGCACCTCTCGCCTAAGTAGGGAGTAACTGGGTAGGTGAGTTACATGCATCTCTCGCCTAGTAAGGAGTAATGATACGTGTCTCCCTCCTTTAATATAGAAGTAGTACAAGACCCCTTTCGGCTTATACAATATTGCTAATGCATTTGATTTTATGAGTTATGATAATATTACTGAGGAACGTGACTTTGCTTACCACTCCTAGATATTAGAGAATAACCAAAATACGAAAATGAGGAATTCAATACGTCTTCACATAAGAAGTTCTTCTCCAATTGAAGATTCATGTAATACCGTAAAGTTGTTAGGTTTGCAGCTCTTATCAAGATTCCATGATTCAATTTGCTTGTAAGACTTTCTTGAGGATTGTAGGCAGAAAACATAGATGCTCCGAAAGCATTTATGAAATAATCGAGTTCCTATCACTGAAACTAGCAAACGTATTAAGCCAATCCGATCCAAAGCCAAGGACATTTCTTGACTTTTGCTTCGGCTTGTGATCAACCTAAGCCCATTCTCATTAATATTCAAGTTGTTGATCATTTGTCTACATATCCCAACGTCACGTACACGAGGAAATGAGAAATTAGTTTGTCATAACAATTTTTAACATGATATAGAATGCTTAATTTTGTAGTACTATACGTAGTTGAAATTGTTCAAAACTTTTATACATGAAAAACTTAATTAGTTTAATTTTCTAAATACGATACGTAACCAAAGGAGGATTTTTCTCTTTTATTTCCTCTGTATGTGATTTGAAAACATAAAGGGAATTATGGAATTAACTCTGCAAATTTAACCAACTTCCGTTGCTTAAAAGTTAAAAGTGCTTCCGTTGCCGTTTTGTCCCTAGTTTCTTTAGGGGTGAGAAAGCTTTAAGCAAAAGAATAAAAATTAAGAAAAACGTCGCCTGAGAGATTCGAACTCTCGCGGGGAAACCCCATGTACTTAGCAGGCACACGCCTTAACCACTCGGCCAAAGCGACTTTTTTATTAAAATTTACCATGTAACATTAACAAATAAATAATACCTTAGGTAGTCCACTTAATCCACCTACCACCCTACAAACTTTTCCTTCTCAGGACGAATTTATTTAAGGGTTGATTACGTAAATTACTCCTTTAGTCACAAAATGATTGTCTTTTATAGAAAAAAAAAAAAATCCTAAAGTTATTGTTTATTTTGCAAAAGTTTATTTTTTTATAAATTTACTAAGGCTATATTTGACAACTTAATTCAAAGCTTTAGAATTGAAATTGAAGTTGGAAGAACAATTTGAGTTCTACGAAATTTGATTTGAAAGTTTATACAATATTGCTAATGCATTTGAATGTAATGGAGTTCAAATTGTTCTTCTAATTCTAATTTCAAGCTTTGAAATTGAGCATTCAAACATAGCCTAAATTCACTTTGCGAACTACCATGTCTCGATGCTCACTTGCAATACTATCGGATGGATACTAAAGATATTACTATATGTACTATTAAAATGACTCAAAATTTAATTTTTATAATTTTAGTGAAAAACAAAAAATGAACACTCATTATAAGATGGAGATAGTACATAATTTGTACTTATAATACTACAGTGTGGACACTAAAATGACATTTATGTAGATACACTAGTAAAGTGATTAAAGAATCATCTTCTTTAATTTACGAAAAACTAAAAAAAGACTAGACAAATGAGTAAAATTTAACCTTCCTAGATGTCCTCATATGTTCAAATCTCAAAGAGGAAAGGGAGTTCGGAATTACGTTTTCTTTACCAATGACATAAGTATGTTTTTCATTTTAGGTAAAATTAAAAATTATTCAGAGAATTCTAATCTTTCTGAACCCGAGTAAGTTCACAAGACAATAAATCTCCCTACAAAAGCTTTGCTTCTCTTCTCATACTTTATGGAGTCTGAGCATGTTTGTAATTGACTCGATGTAGAGAATTGATACATGCATGTAGCTTTAAATATGGGTAAATTTTAAATTATTGCTAGAAAATGTTGAAGAAGCATTTAAAGTAAGTGATCCATATTACTATGTGGTAGGGAAACTAATATACTATTATTAGTGGAGAGTCGAGGGGATATGCATGATGTCCTTTTCTTTTTAGGATTTTGTTTGATTGAAGAGCTTCTAAATCAAGCTCTTCATAGGTTAATCAACTACATATACATACACAAAGGGGTGTTTGGATAACTCCAAAACCGGATTAAGTTGGCATAGTTTCAGCCGAATTTGAGCTTAGTTTAGTAATGACTTAAATAATTACTATTACTAAGAAGTGCTTTATGTATTGACTTTTCAAAAAATACAAAATACAAAAGGTCACTTTGCCAATTCAAAAATTAGGTCATCTTCAACCTTTAGAAACATAGGTAGTATATCAAATCCTCCATCTCCATTGTCAAACCTTCCATCTCTCTTCAATTTCACCGCACCGTTTTCTTTAAAATATAATAGTCAACATGGTAACTTTAAAAAATATAGAGTAATAGTCAACAAACACGAGTCTAATTACTCCTATAACTTAAAAAAAACAAAGACACTTAGGCTCCGTTTGTTTCACGGAAAATGATTTTTGGAAAACGTTTTCCTTATTTTCCGGTGTTTGGTAACATTTGAAAAATGTAGTCAATGTAAGATGTTTTCCAAGTCAACGGAAAATGAAGCTTTCTTTCCGAAAAATGACTTACGGATTCATTTTCCGTAAGTCATTTTCCAAAACTTGTTCATTCTAATTTTCTCCTATCACCTTGCACATATGTTTTCCGTAAAAATTTCATGAGTTTGCCAAACACCGGAAAATGTTTTCCGACATATTTTCAAAAAATTTACCAAACGCCTGAAAATAGAACATTTTCATTTTTCGGAAACCATTTTCCAGAAATCATTTTCCGAAAGTTATTTTCCTTAAAACAAACGGAGCCTTATTTTGAAACAGTCTTCTTAAAAAACATGAACACTCGTTTTGAAATCAAATGCATTTTTTTTTTTTTGTAAAGAGTAGCTTAAGTTGCAACTAAAAAAGGAAATAAAGATAGATACAGGAAAAGTGGCAATGCTCCACCTTTAGACATATATGGCCCTACAATTTAATTAATTATAGTACTCCTTATAATAATGTTTAACAAAGGCACAACTGAAATGAAATGTTATGGTCCGTTATGGACCTTATTGAATAATCGAAGAAGTTCGTACAATGATTAGGCTTATAATTTACAAAAAAGTTTGACCAAATATATAAACTTGTGACCTCACCTAACCCCATGAGCTCATCAACACAGCTAGCTCACAACTGATCCATCTCAACCACTTGAAAATTGGCAGCTCAGTTTACTCCACCATTGATCTTTATGTTGAAGCAGCTGGCCGGGCCGGCCAGGGTAGTGTCATTTCATTTGTATTTTATTTTGATTTGAAAACGGTGTCCGAATGTAATCGGAATCTCTAGAGTTAAGGTTTTTGAATTTTCTACATTTCATAACTAAGATTTGGCTAACACCACAAAATTTGCTGATCTCAATCATTAAATTAGCAAGTTTTGTAACGTAGTAAAATCTTGACCATGAAATTCATCAACTCTACCTATACCTAAATATAAAAGTAATTCTGTTTGAATTACATGGAAAAATAAGTAGATGTAATTTGTAACAATCTTGGGCTTGTTATAAGTTTCACTTGGCTTATTACAACTTACTCTTAATTTTGCTTTAAATTGAAGCTAAATTGTTAACTGCCGTTAACTTTTAACAAACTTGTTAACGTGACACATGACCACGTCTCTCTCAAGAGAGGCTCCATTAAATTTTGAATGTTCGTTTATGATTTGTGTTCATTTTATAGCGCCAATTATTTATTCGTTGGTCAGATTTGCATATATACTTAAAAGTACAAGTGTCAACTAGATAATTTTCAAACTATATGATGGTTAAAAAATTATATTTTTCTTATTAAGGCGATAATTACCTATTCTATATATATATATATATATATATATATATATATATATAAACTTGGTGAGGATGCCTATATGTGCCACCTCATCCAACTTTGGTTCTTTTGATTCTCAAGCCTCCAAGTAAGCATGACCTTTGGAGTGAAATGACTTTTCATTTTTAAGTCATTAGCTAATAACAATACCTAATAATAATAGGTTTTACAATATGTATTAATATTAGTTAATACTAATAGGAGAAGGACTTTAGAAAATAAAATAATGTTGTCATTGAGATTTGAACCAACACCTTTTAAATATGATTATACACCTTAAACCAACTCAACCAATTATATTATATGTAAAGATTTTAAAAACATATTATATTATTCTATAAATTATTTTATAATATAAACCAACTAGATTTTATTTTTATATATGATACTCTCTCCATGTCAAATTGAGTCTCATATTTTTATTTAAAACGTCCTAAAATAATGTATATAATATGTGATCCATATTAACAAAACTTTAAATTATTTATTCAAAATTGATGCTTATGTTTTATTGATATTTGTGTAAATTTCTTTTTCAAACTAATAGTGTATAAAAAATATGTAAATATATATAGTATCCAATTAAACATTTTTAATCATTGAATGATCTTCAAAAATTATTTCAATAATATAATTATATTCAATTCTTAAACAATTCTCATTTGTTCAAAAAATGTTATATTTCTTCAATATGTCCCAAAGTAAATATTTTATTTTTAATTTTGTAAATTTTTTCAAATATTTGTCTAAAATATCTTTACTAAGTGCAAGATGAAAAAAGAGATAAAAACCCAATAATATAATATCATTAAAGGGTACTAAAAAATTTAAAAAATGTATAGAAACAAAAATATATGTATTGATTACCATTAAAAAATACTTATTTTGAGACGAAAATATTATAATAAACAACTACCAATTTATATATATTGATAACACTTAACTTTTGTCAAACATGAAGTAAACAAACTTCTATATTCAATAATGATAATTTTTTTAAAAATATTTTTAAAATGTATCAATTGAACACAAAAATTAAATTGCACCCGTACATTGCACGGACTCTATAACTAGTTTATACTTATTATAATCCGGGTGGAGTAAGGCTTCAAAATGAAGCCCTGCCACGCTTTTTATGACTACCCAAACTACCCATGATTGCAAATAACAATCACTACATATAAAATAACCGTTCACTTCTTAAAAGTAACTAATAGCTCCTTCCACTATTTCAAATTAACTATTTAAAACCATCTTAATTTAAAATAAATATAAAAAATAATTATAAAATTATAAATTATAAAAAATATAAATAAATATTTATGCACACGCACTACGTGTGTTGTAGCCACTAATTACAAAGAGTAGTGGAATCAAAATATAGCTATACTAATTGAGTTATGGGAACCAACAAATATTTGAATGTTTTAATCTGGGATAATTATGCTACTTATATCCTAAATTAAAGAAACTAGGAGAAACAAAAAATAAATGGTATAAAAAAAATTAAATTAAATATATATATACAAACATAGCTAATAAGTTCAATTAATTTAGAAATATTAATATTGATTAGATATAACAGTATCAAATTTCGAAATACGAGTAGCATGGTTTTAAAAAAACATGGTCCTACTCATCCTATTTTCCTGTTTTTACTCGAATTATTATTATTATTATTATTAGTATTAAGTTGTTGCCTTCTTCCAGATTGTGATGCTCTACGAGCTGATAGATATGGCCCAATGGGTATGGCCCAGAAGTTGATTGGTAAAACCATAAGTGAGGCTGGTGATTGACTAAAAGAGAATTTGTCCAATAGATGAATAATGACTGTCTATGTTATGACTTATGAGGCCCAGTTGGAAGAGATTTTATTTATGCAACAGAATATCCATACGGATAATCCTCCTTTGTACATAGACTTAGAGGGGTCTGCGTCTGTCTCTGTGTGTGTGTGTGTGTTTTTTTTTAAAAGGATTTGGGCCCATTATTCGGAAATTTATTTAGTCCAAAACATAACTGGTACGCAACTAACATGTGACTAGGATGTAGTGTTTTTTTTTTTTTTTTTGATATCCTAAATTTATCCTAAATCTTCAAAGTCCCTAACGAGATTCAACTTGGGACCAAAAGCAACTTGGGACCAGTAGAATAAACACTGAATCTCACACTTATATATATATATATATATATATATATATATATATAGACCCTAACGAGATTCAACTTGGGACCTTCAACTTGGGACCAACAGCAATTGGAGTGAGGCTCTAACCAGTAGAATAAACACTGAATCTCGGCTCTAACCGGTATAATAAATACTGAATCTCACACACACACACACACACATATATATATATATATATATATATATATATATATAGGATAAATTCCCACTTTTCCAAACTTTTTTCTCTCATAGCAACCTTTTTAACCGCTAAAAGGCATTTTAAAAATTTTCTTCCTAAAATACCCTTAATAACATCGTTACTTGATTTGAGATTCAAATTGATGTATAAATGATTCCATGTTGTTAATATAGTCTTTTCTCATGTTTGGGTATCAATTTTCATGCATAAAACACGAATTTGATCAAATTCAAATTTTTTGAGTTCATCCCGTTTTTCTTTGTTCTTGAGCTGTTTTGACCACTTAAATATCTGTTTTAAGCTTCGAATTTGTTTAAAATCAATTTCATATTATTATCCTAACTTAGTACTATATTTGTGCACAATTTTTTCTACCAAAAAACACTATTTTTGAGCTTCAAATCAAGCTTGACAGTGCTGTCCGAAAATAGAGGAAGATGTTCTTGGACTGATTTAATTCGTCAATCGCAGGGATAAATAGGATTCTATACAAGTCATCACACTAACTCCACATTTGTGTGATGAAACTGTGGTTATTACCACAATATGAAGTTGCTCTATATTTTGAAGTGAAATGTACGATAACAAATTCAATTGTCAAAGTCTCATTTGGCAAGACCACCATTTGCAATTCACCCTAACTCAGAGGAAGTCTGCTGGAAGAAGTTGATGCTAGTTGCTAGTTAATAATGCCTTTTTGCTTTTCTCTTTTTAATTGAAAAATATCAATAATCCTTGCACTTCCATATTGTGGCTTGACTGTTTTGATAATCTGGAACATAACCATTATAGTTGCAGAGCCAGCTCAACAGTCTTTTAATGTTTAAAACTGACTTGGTGTAGCTACAGTCCTTCATACTTTTTCTGTTGATAAGTATGCTGAAATTACTCAATTGTTGTTGGGATGCTTGCCTTTTGTAATACGAGCTTAAAGTTGACTGCATTGAGTTGAAGTGATTGCAAATTCTTGCACAAAGGTGGTTTATTTCCAACCTTCCATCTAGAGTCAAATACCATTATTTCATCATTTACTTATTTTTGAGATAACACAACCTCTCTTCTTTCTACTTTTCACCTTGACCAAAGCGTGTGCACATATTCTTCCCAGGTATTAGCTATATGCAGCTGTTAGTTGCAAGTGTTTAGTGGTGACAAATGATGAGATGAGAGATCATTTGTTCCAATTACTGGGTACTAGCTTCTTCCCAAGGTGGAAAGAAAAACATCAGGTATTACTTCTTTTTGAATTTCCAGCATTGAGTCCTTGAATCCCCTTCTTAAAAAGAAAAGAACAAGTGATTGCTCTTTGTGAGTTTCTCAGTTTTAGCTCAAATTACTTCTGTGCAGACAGCAACAGCGAATACCACTGTACTACCCCAGGGTTTACACCCCGTCACATTCAGGGCTCCGAGTCTCAATTTCTGCACATAAAGTCCCACGGTGGCATTTCGGTGCACGTGGGGGCCATAAGGGGCTTTCTGTTAAGTTTTGGATGGCAAATCATCTTGTGCCATCCACCATTAGTTTTTCAAGCGTATTTCTGTTTTTTCACCCTTGCATATGAGGGATTATAGTGTTAAATCATTTTAAAATTCAACCTTTTTATTTTACTCCCCCAGCCTCTAAAGCCTCTAAATGAGTATTCATTTTTTGTTTTTCACTAAAATTAAGGAAGTTGATTTTTGGGTCATTTTAATAGCATATTTACATTAATACCCTTAATGTCCAAATATAATATTAGAAGTCCACTCTACGACATGATATATGACAAAGGTGAAATTAGTTAACTTATACAAAAATCGACACTCATTTTGGGACAGTAAAATTTTAAAAATGGACACTCTTTAGGAAGAGGAATTTTTATTTTACACCCCGAACAAGCTATAACCCTAATTCTCTATCTTTCCCAAATTCCCCCTTGCACATAATGGTATCGACTTTCGAGAGTGCTCAATGTCTCCAACACCATTGACACCCCCAATAGCAACATTGCCACCATTGGTTGTTACTCCCTCTCCATCTGTTTCCCTTAATTATCATCCGACTCGATAATAGACCTTATAAAACCTCACCACGCATTGCTCAATCAATTAGATAGAAAAATTAGAGATTAGAACCTCAACACACAAACACACATAACCTCCCTTCTCAAACCCCTGCCTCTTAATTCGGTGACCTTCAAAACATTTACTTCCTCAAAACAAAATCCAAATCACCACCACTTTGCACAACTAGCTCTTCTTTATTGCCATTCTTGACTTATGATTCAGCCTCCTTCACTGACGGTAGTGTTGTTGGTATTTCACAATGTCACTGACGACAGATTCAATAGAGAATTCAATAGAGAATCTGGGTTGGGTTGTCACGTCGATGCCGCCCCGTTGAAGATTTCAGCTTCTTGGGTTTGTGTTAGGTGGTATCATCGGCTAGAACTGGTGGGTAGGAGGTGGTGGTGAACAACGTTTAACCTTAGTTTGGTTACATTAAGACATTTGGAGACAAAAATACCCTTGAAAAATAGATGGTTGATGGTACATGACCCTTTTCCTCCCAAAACTTAACTGAAAGCCCCTTTGAGACTCAATTGCCCTGAAAACGCAACCTTGGGACTTTATGTGCAGAATTTGAAACACCATGCCCTAAATTGCTGCAACCTGTAAACCTTAGGGTATTTAAGTAGTATTTAGCCCTAAATTTATTTGTCTTACTGTTACGTGGGAATTGAACAGATTCAGGAGCAGCGTGAGTTAGTGGCCTAGCAGCAGTTCGTGAAGTATCTATCATGATTAGTTTATTTTATGCATTATGTTAAGTTAGTGGCATCGTGTCTTTTCCATTCCTAGTTTGTAGGCCTTCGTGGTTTTGTTTGTTAGCTCAAGACTCTTATAAATGGTCTTCTCTTCATGGAATAAAATATATTGAAAATTGCCCCAAGTCCTCTTTATCCAGTTTCTCTCTTTACTTAACATTACAGTTTCTCTCCTTACTTAATATTGGTATCAGAGCCGGTTCCAATCATGGACACTCGGGGAAAGACCAATGCCGAGTTTCGTAACGACGTTAACGAAGCTTTAGCCCGCCATGAGTCAAATTTCGATCAACTCCATGCTTCCATGCAAACTGTCCTCACCGAACTCCAGTCCCTACGCATCAACCGCAACATTGACGTCAACCCATTTGGCCATGCCGAAACATCCACTTCCATAACCCCCAACACTGGCCAAACCACCCACTTGAAGCTTCTCTTCCCGAAATTCAACGGTGAAGACCCTAGCGGTTGGATCTACAAGGCGGAACAGTACTTCGACTTTCGATCCATTGAACCCGCGCAACAAGTGAATTTAGCCTCTTTCCATTTAGAAGGCATAGCCTTACAATGGCATCGCTGGCTTACCAAATTTCGCGGACCACAAAGCTGGGCGGAATTCACTAAGGCTTTATTGGCTGGCTTTGGACCAACGGATTACGAAGACCCTTTAGAAGCTCTTAACCGCCTCCGCCAAAGCTCCACTGTCGCAGCCTACCAAGATTCCTTTGAGCACCTATCCCACCAAGTCGATGGCCTTCCCGCAGCTTATCTTGTGGGTTGTTTCATCGCAGGTCTCCGCGACGACATCCGTCTAGACGTTAAAATAAAACAGCCCAAGACCTTGCCTGACGCCATAGGAGTTGCAAGACTGATTGAAGAAAAAATTCTCCTACAGAGGAAACCTACTGAAAACCACCAGCGTTCGCAGACAGTAGTGCACCCAAGGGTGACCTCCAACTTAGCTCCAGGGCTGCTTGGGCCCCCTCCAGCCTCGCGAAGCAACCCAAGCCCGCAACTGCCTGCTGTCCGCCGACTCAGCAATCAAGAAGCGCGAGAACGTAGGGAGAAAGGTCTTTGCTATTATTGTGATGAAAAGTTCGTTGTCGGTCACCGATGCCAACGACCCCAGTTATTCATGATAGAAGATTGTTTCCCTTCTAACCCGAGTCAAGAACAGCAAACAGAGGTCGAACTCGATCAATAGGTGGTCCTCCCAGAGATCTCTTTCCATGCCATCTCGGGCACTGACCACCCTCGCACCATCCGCGTCGTGGGTAAGCTTGGGAATAAGGAGGTGACATTATTGATTGATGGTGGTAGTACTCACAATTTCATTGACCATGCCATAATCACCAAGTTTGGGTTACCAGTGGAGCATAATAGGGAGTTTCGAGCCACTATAGCCAATGGGGATCAAATTGAATGCATGGGCCTCTGTCGTGCACTTACCATCCATGTACAAGGTACACCAATTACTGCTGATTATTATGTTCTTCCTACCGCAGCCTGCCAACTTGTTCTAGGAGTACAGTGGTTGCAAACCATCGGGCCTATAGAGATGGACTATAAGCAGTTAACAATGACTTTCAAGGTTGACGGAACAGCTCACACGTTCCATGGTCTCAAGCCTGTAACGGCAGTAGCTCTCACGGACAGGGACGCAAATGGCATCCAAGGAACTGGGTTCTTTTTGCAGATTTCTCTCTCGACTGACCCACCTCCTTCGTTGTCTGCTCCATTGGAGATATCGCGCATTTTATCGGAATTCTCAAGCATCTTTGCTACGCCCACCAGTCTACCGCCCAACCGGCTGCATGATCACCGCATTCCCCTACAACCAAGAAACCCGCGTACCTCTCCCGAAGGCCACTATGAGTTCACAGTAATGCCGTTTGGCCTCACAAATGCTCCTGCCACCTTCGAGCCTCATGAACGACCTCTTCCGCCCGCATCTCCGGAGGTTTATTCTAGTTTTTTTTTGATGATATCCTGATATATTCACGCACATGGGAGGAACATCTGTCACACATTCGGACCACTTTCACCATTTTAAAAGCTAACAAGTTATTTGTTAAAGCAAAAAAATGCAGGTTTGGGGTTACCCAAATAGACTACTTGGGTCACATAATTTCAGCTCAGGGAGTGGCAGTTGATCCGGAAAAAATCCAAGCTGTTCTAAAATGGCCAACTCCAACTACACCGAGAGAGGTACGCGGATTTCTTGGTTTGGCAGGCTATTATCGCAAATTCATCCAGCATTTTGGAAGTATCGCAGCCCCCTTGAACCGTCTCCTATCTAAGGATGGATTTAAATGGGACGAGACAACCGAGAAAGCCTTCCGCGAGCTCAAGGAAGCATTGACCTCCCCACCAATTTTAAGTCTCCCAGATTTCTCTCAGCGATTTGTGGTTGAATGTGATGCTAGCGGCAAGGGTATTGGAGCCGTACTTTCCCAAAATGGCTGCCCCGTTGCCTATTATAGTGAAGCTTTGAAAGGATCTACCTTGCTGCTGTCTGCCTATGAGAAGGAAATGTTGGCCATCGTCAAGTCTATTCGGAAGTGGCGGCCTTATCTTCTCGGGAAACCGTTTATTGTTCGCACTGACCAACGAAGTCTCAAGTATTTATTGGAGCAGCGAATTACCACACCAGCTCAAGCCCGGTGGCTTCCAAAGCTCCTTGGGTATGACTACGTGATTGAGTACAAACGTGGGGCAGAAAACCAAGCTGCTGATTCACTCTCCCGCTTGGTTGAATTTCAGTTTATGTCCATCTCCACCCCTCATGCCGACTGGTGGCCTGCACTGCAGAAAGAGGTGCAACACGACCCCTTTTACGCAAAAAAAAACGCACAGACATCCACCCACTTGCTCCACCGTGATGGAGTTTGGTTTAAAAATGACCGAATTTATTTAAGTCCTGCCTCTACCTTCATTCCCCAAATCATTGCAGATTGTCATTCATCACCACAAGGAGGTCACTTCGGGTTTCATAAAACACTTTCCCGCATCCAGCAAAGCTTCAGTTGGCCCAACATGCACCAAGCAGTAAAGCAATTCATCCGACATTGCGACATATGCCAACGATACAAAACGGATACCATGAAACCAGCAGGCTTACTTCAACCTCTTTCCATTCCCTCTCAAATATGGACTGAGATCTCTATGGATTTTATTGAAGGGCTGCCACCATCAAAGGGGTATACTGTCCTCATGGTAATTGTTGACCGTTTAACAAAATATGCTCACTTTGTTCCCTTGAAACACCCTTACACTGCCCTCACGGTGGCTAAGGCTTTTGTTGCTAATGTCGTACGACTCCATGGGTTTCCCACTTCCATCGTAAGTGATCGTGATAAAGTCTTTCTCAGCTCTTTTTGGCGGACATTGTTTCAGTTGCAGGGAACTAAACTTTGTATGAGTTCCAGTTACCATCCCCAGACAGACGGCCAAACAGAGGTGGTAAACCGCACTCTCGAGCAATATTTACGTTGCTTTGCTGGTGACCAACCTCGCCAGTGGTGCGAGTGGATTCCTTGGGCAGAATTTAGCTACAACACTTCCCTCCATTCAGCTACCAAAATGACTCCCTTCGAGGCTGTATATGGCATACCCCCACCGCACATACTAACTTACATCCCAGGCACTTCTCGTAACCAAGCAATAGAGGAGCACCTCCGCGATCGTGACACAATCTTGCGTGAGCTCCGCCATAATCTCTCTCTTGTAAGAATAAAATTAAGGAGATAAACAGGAAGAGATAAGACAGAATGAATGAGCAGAATTCCTTGCTTAACAAAAGAAAGGAGAGGCAGCCTATATATACAAGACTACTGACCGAAGAGAGGTCATAAAGCAATGAATGACTACAACTAAATACAATGAATAATCTATCAAGAGTCTCATACATCCTTTGACCAAGAATGAAGAGAAGAATAGAGTATATGGACTGTATACATATATATACACTAAAAACTGTTAGTATACATATATTTACACTAAAATCTGTCACCCCCCTTCAAGCCAAGCATAGTAGAACGAAGCTGCAGCTTGGACAACAAGAGAGTGAGACGTGGTCGAGAAAGACTTTTGGTGAACATATCTGCAAGTTGGTCAGTAGTCGAGACATATCGAAGATTTAGGAACCCACGTTGTTGAAGCTCACGTACGAAATGATAGTCGATTTCGATGTGCGCACGAGCGTGAAAAAAGATTTTTGACATGTGAATTGCCGACTGATTGTCACAATACAGAGTGGTGGTGAAGAGCTATCCCTAACTCACGATAGAGATAATCGAACCACTTGAGTTCGCCAGCAGTGCGCGAAGGCGCCGCTACTTGATCGGAAACTGTTGATCGCTTCTAGCGGTCCAAGCTACCGATGGCCCGATAAACACGCATGCTCCAGAGGGATCGACGATCGTCGTGAGCTCGCCAATAGCATCCGAAAGCCCGAAGAGAGAGATCTGATGAAGAATGAAACGTGAGGCCAACTAAAATCGTACCTTTAACATAACGAAGTATCCGTTTGACTGCCTGAAGATGTGATGTGTGTGGATTATGCATAAATTGGCACACTTGATTTACAGAGAAGGCAATATCTGGTCTCGTTAATGTGAGATACTGTAGTCCGCCTACCATACTTCTATAAACCGTGCTATTTGGAAGAGGATCTCCTTCATGAGCAGATAAATGTGAACCAGGAATGAGAGGAGTAGGTGCAGGTTTACAATTGTCCATATTGAACTTGCGAAGTAAGTCCGATGCATATCTTGATTGCCCGAGAGAAAGAGATGTAGACGTCCGAGTTGTTTCGATACCCAGAAAAAACCCCAAATTGCCTAACCGACGACTGTCAAATTTGGCACAAATAGCGTCAATAACATCAGAAACCTCCTTAGTTGAACTCCCTGTGATGATTATATCGTCAACATATACTAGAATTACTACCGTAGAATGCAATGAATGACGAATAAATAGAGAACTATCAGATTTACTATTAAAAAATCTGAGAGTCAGAAGGAACTCATGAAGTCGCTGGAACCATTGCCGCGGCGATTGTTTGAGCCCATATATAGCACGGTGCAACTTGCAAACATAATCTGGAAAGTTTGGATCAACATGACCCGGTGGTTGAGCCATATAAACATCTTCGGTTAAAATGCCATTTAGAAAGGCATTGCGAACATCGAGTTGCTGAATGGACCATGATTTTGCTTGAGCAATAGTGAGAACAGTTCGGATAGTCAGAGGTTTGACCACGGGACTGTAGGTTTCCGCGTAATCAACCCCTTCCTGTTGAGTGAACCCCTGTGCGACAAGTCTGGCTTTGTAGCGTTCTATAGTACCATCCGCTTGACGTTTAACTTTGTAGACCCAACGACTCCCAACGACATTTATTTCTGGGTTGCGAGGAACGAGCGACCAAGTAGCATTTTTGTGAAGAGCTTGAAGCTCTTCATTCATTGCCTGTTGCCAATGAGGATGAGACGAAGCCTGCTTGAACGTATTTGGTTCATAAAATGGAGAATCAGCAGGTATAGCAGCTAGAGCATGTGGCATGGGGTGTTTATACACTAACTCATTTATACTCTTGTAACGTAGAGGAGGAGAGGACCCCAAACTGTCAATAGTAGCACTGTGTGGAGATGACAGTTCAAAAGGAATTGGGCTGTTCTGGAATGCAGGCCTTAGAGAGGATGAACAAGGATTTGAAGAGTCTGATGGAGATTCAAGAAGAGCTGGGCGGACTTGAGCCACTGGTGTGTGAGCTGATTGAGTGTGTACCAATTCGTTATGCATAGGAACTGTGCTGAAGTCTGGGGCACGGAAGGCGTAGTAGGAATGGCTTGAAACGAGCTCAATACAGATTGAGAACAAGCGAATTGTCATCGAAGCCATACTCTGCAATAGAGACTTGACAGTGGCAGAGCCGACGGTAGCTAAGAGCCGTGAGTTAGCAATATAAGGATAGTAACTCTTATCAAAAAGAACATGTCGAGTGATGTATAGTCTGCCGGTGGTGTAATCAAAACATCTATATCCTTTGTGAGCAGAATCGTACCCCAAAAAAACACAAGGGGTTGATTTGGGTTGCAACTTATGTTTGTTGTATGGTACCAAGTGAGGAAAACAGACACATCCAAAAGCTTTCAAAAATCTATAATCAGGAATACGTTTCTGTAACTTCTGAAATGGTGAAATAAAACCTAATTGTCGCATGGGCAAACGATTTATGAGAAACACGGTTAGAAAAGCTTCAAGCCAAAAGTTTGGGAACTTTAGATTGAGCTAAAAGACACAATCCCATTTCTACGATGTGACGGTGTTTGCGCTCGACTACCCCGTTTTGCTGGGGTGTGTGTGGACAGGTAATCTGATGTTTAATTCCATGTTGAATCAAAAAATTAGATAATTGTCGATTCACAAATTCTCCCCCATCAGTTTGAATGGTCTTAATTGTGTGTATAGCAGAAATTTTCCTAGAAAGCTGATTTTCAATTTGTGTTTTGAATTGAGAAAACACTTGAAACACGTCTGATTTATGAATAAGAGGGAACAACCACACATAGCGAGAAAAATCATCAACGACAGAAAGGTAATACCGAAATCCAGATTTTGATACAACCGGGGATGGACCCCATACATCTAAATGAAGTAGATCCAATGGTGCAAAGAATGGAAATTTCGAATATTAAACTTCAAATTACGGGATTTTCCAAGAGGACAAAAATGGCACATGTTTTTATTCTTGTCCGCTAGCGGAATCCGATACTTACGAACAAGAGAATTAAAAACCTGAGACGACGGGTGACCAAGACGAGAGTGCCAAATCGCAGGAGATGCTCGTTCACCAACAAGAGCAAGAGAGTTGAGAGACGACTTAGAAGAGAAAGATAGCTGATAAAGCCCATCCGAGCTATTGCCAGAAAGAATCGTCGCCCTCGTACGATTGTCCTTAACACGAAATCCAAAAGCGTCAAGTTCGAAAAAACAGTTATTATCATATGAAAATTTACGGATAGACAACAAGGATTTATGCATCGTGGGGACACACAAGACATTATTTAAAAGTAAAGAATGACCACTATGAGTAAAACTAGAATTACCAACAAAGCTAATCGGTAATTGAGATCCATCAGCAATAACAACTTTATCGGTACCTGAGTAAGGAGAGTAGTTGTGCATGCCTTCTGTGGTGGAGGTCATATGATTTGTTGCACCTGAGTCGAGGACATAAGTCTGATGAGCCATGGGAGATGGAAAAGGAGATTGATATTGATTTTGTGGGTATTGGGCAGTGTATGCAACATTTGTTCTTTCAGCACATGTAGGAGCAAGATGACCTATCTTATGACATATTTGGCAAGGAACATTAGGGGCAGTAATTGCGTATGGGTTGGGAGGCATGTAATAGTTGGGTGGTTGATGATGGCTATGTTGAGTAACAGAATTTTGGCGAAATTGTTGATGATTTGGAGTGGGCAACAATCCGCGTCCTCGTCCTTTATTTTTCCACCAATTTTTGCCACGTCCCCGGTTTCCCCCACCTCGGTTCGAAGCTTGTTTTGAAAAAAATTCAGTAGCACCAAACTGATTTCTATCAACCAAAAAGAACTGAGGCTGAGAAGAAGAGTTACCCGGTGTTTTCAACTTTGTAGCCGAGCTTGAATCGACTTTATTAGCAACCAAGGCAGTAGTCGAATTTAGTGACAAATTTGAGAACTTTTCTTGCAAGGCCTCTTCTTGTAATAAAAGGTCCTGCAGATCACTCACATAAACTGAACCTTTTGAGTTTTGCACAGTGATAAACTCTTTGTATGATGCTCCAAGTCCTCCAAGAATCCTCCTCCGTAACGTGTCATTCGACACCGGTTCACCAGCACTGGCTAAGGCTTGAGCGAGAGTTTTAGCTTTGAGCAAATATGTTCGAATAGACATATCAGGTGTCTTATTCAAATCATGGAGATCATCCCGTTTACGCAAGTGAATCGTGGATGAAACTCCGAATTCTTTTGCCAAAAGATCCCCCGCATCGGGTGCCGTTTTGCAAGGATTTACGTGGGTTTGAATTTCAGCAGTTACAGTTGCCTTGATCCAGACCAAAACCAAGTCCGAAGCTTGAACGAAGAAATTGTATGCAGGATTTTCTGTTTCATTGTCTGCAAGAAGTTTAGATGGAGGAATTTTTTGAGTAATGGTGAAGGAGAGTCGATGGGTGTCAAGCACCGAGATAAAAAGAGAACTCCAGTTGATATAATTTTCATTGTTTAAGTGACAATGAGACATTACTGACTGGATGTTAAAGAAAAGAGGAAGAGAATGATTGTAGTTTGCCATGTCGAGCTGAGAAGAGGAAGAAGCGTTTTTAGAGTTTACAGATTCATCACCCATGGCTTTGGTGAGCTCTGATACCATGTAAGAATAAAATTAAGGAGATAAACAGGAAGAGATAAGACAGAATGAATGAGCGAGAATTCCTTAACAAAAAGAAAGGAGAGCGACCTATATATACAAGACTCTTGACCAAGAGAGGTCATAAAGCAATGAATGACTACAACTAAATACAATAAATAATCTATCAAGAGTCTCATACATCCTTTGACCAAGAATGAAGAGAAGAATAGAGTATATGGACTGTATACATATATATACACTAAAAACTGTTAGTATACATATATTTACACTAAAATCTGTCATCTCTTGCAGCTCAGCGAATGAAGTGTCAGGCAGATCAGCGTCGGCGCGAAGTCTCCTTTGCTGTTGGTGATTATGTGTACCTCAAGCTCCAGCCATATCGCCAAACTTCAGTGGCCTTTCGCGCCTCCACAAAGCTAGCACCACGTTTCTATGGGCCCTTCCGCATTCTCGAAAAACTTGGTTCCGTCGCATACCGCCTTGAGCTGCCTCCCGATTCTCAAATCCACAATGTCTTTCATGTCAGCAAACTGCGCCAACATTTGGGCCTTGTTCACACACCCCTACCAGGTCCCCTTCCCACCGTCTCCGAGGCATCAATCATGCTACCACAGCCCGAAGCCATCCTGGACCGTCGCGTCACCCAGAAAGGGAAGTATCGGCCCAAGCACGAAGTTCTCATTAAATGGAAGGGAACCCCGACAGAGGACGCGACCTGGGAAAATATGTGGCGCTTTGCCAAGTCATACCCCGATTTCATCCTTGCGGACAAGGATCCTTCCAGGGGGGAGGAAATGTTACGTGGGAATTGAACAGATTCAGGAGCAGCGTGAGTTAGTGGCCTAGCAGCAGTTCGTGAAGTAGCTATCATGATTAGTTTATTTTATGCATTATGTTAAGTTAGTGGCATCGTGTCTTTTCCATTCCTAGTTTGTAGGCCTTCGTGGTTTTGTTTGTTAGCTCAAGACTATTATAAATGGTCTTCTCTTCATGGAATAAAATATATTGAAAATTGCCCCAAGTCCTCTTTATCCAGTTTCTCTCTTTACTTAACATTACAGTTTCTCTCCTTACTTAACACTTACTCATTGACGGAATGCGTGTGGCCGAAATGAGAATGTTAATATGTGTAGGAAAGATAAAATTTGATGTGGCTAACGTATGTTCGAAGCGTTAATGCGTAATTCCTTTCCTTAGCTTGGGTTTGTAGTCTTAATAAGGTGGGGGTGGATCATAGATGTAGCCATGCAACCCCAAAAGGGAGTTGGTGATTGTTTCTACATTTGGTGCACAGGTTCGAATGAGTGTCTCCGAGAAAGGGCTCAATCTACACGTCGTCCACCATTTTCAATTGTTATTCAGGTGAATGGTTCTACCTTTTCATTCTTTCAAGACCGACCAGTTAGTTTCTTGTGCTTTCTCCTTCCCGAAGTCTCACAATTGCTTAATGAGTGTAATTGCAGAGTCGAAGAGGGGTGGCATATACCAAGCTATTTGGAGATGACAACCCAAGGAAGTGCATTTATGCCACCGAACCAAGGTTGTATCTCACATCCACGCTAAACGAGGGCGTCATCCCGTCTTGAACGAAGGACGGGGAGGGATAGTCAGGAAACTAATTTATCCAAAAAGCGGAAAAAAGGAGAGAGAGAGAGAGAGAGAGAGAGAGAGAGAGAGAGAGAGAGAGTAATTTAATTTTTGCCTTGTGAGAGAGAGAGAGGGCTCTGTAATTTAATTTTTGCCTTGTGATATAAGTTGATGGCCCTCACTAAAGATGGGGCATTATGATAGTATAAATGCACTGAAAGCGCAATGAAAAGTTGATAATAGAATTGAATAAAATTGCATTATCTTCTTTTTAGGGTTAAGTCATTATATATGCGTTAAGTTGTTTAGTGGATATCCTTCATCTTTCGTGGCCATTAGAAGAAAGGAAGTACATTGGCTAGGAACTTTCTCAGAGATTGACCGGTAATGCAGAGTTACCGTTATGCATATATGTTTTTCCAGGCCACACAGAAATTACTACAGCATGAAGTTTCTGGGGATGCTTGAAAAACCACTACAGCATCGAGGCTGGAATGCAATGGCCCTGCTCGTGGTTGGCCAAAATGTGGAGAACTAGCCCGGTGGTTACTGCCTCTTGAAGGCATTTGAAGCTTTGAGCAACTTTTGTACTTGTTTTGGGTGTATAAGCAAGACTATCCTAATGGTTCCTGAAAGTCTTATATGCATATATAATATGAGGTGTATAATGAATGTCAAATTGAAGCCTAAGGGTTTGTGTAACACTGTCAGAGAAGCTTTCAAGGTTAAAGCCTCCAAGAGTCTTGACTCACTTTTGGTACCTATAGCCGTGCAAAGTCCGTGCTTTACAAGAACTAAAATCTTGCAAAGTTTTAGAAGAAAGATACTCCCTCGCAAATCGGATCCTCTATTCTAAAATGGTGTTCCATCTCCTATTCCAACCGTTGGATGTGTGCCACATGTGCATAAAAAATCACGGGGTAATTAATGTTGTTTATTCACATGCATATGTGGCGCACATCCAACGGTTGGAATAGGAGATGAAACACCATTTTGGAATAGAGGATCCAATCCGACTCCCTCGGCCCTCCGTCCAAAATTGTTGTCCTGTTTTGGTTGAAAGTTTTCTTTTTAGGATATTACTTTTATCATTTTATTCTGACTTTTTTTTTATACTTTAATTATGGGTCACATACACATGGACTTTAAAAGAAATTACACATTATATCAATCTTAATAATCAACTCAATTATTTTTTCTTAATCTGTGTATTGGATTAAACAAAATAATAATTTTGGGATGGAATGATTACAATATTGCAACAAGAACTGTGTATCATTTTTTCTTTCTATTCCATTCAGATTTAATATTATTCAAAGCGATGATAGACTTATTGCAAACCATAATCTCACTTTTTTTTGAGATATAATTTCATTTTTCATACACAGTAATTAGGGGGTATGCACAGGTCCAACATATACGATGCCAACAAAATTTGTTTTAGCTCGTTAGGGCCACGGGCCCTATACAAAAGGTCAAACTCAAGGGTTTTAGGCAAGCTTTGCTCACAAGCCTCAGATGAGTTTTAATTCGGACCTCGCGAGCCTCGATCTACCTAGTGAGCTATATAAATTTTTTTTTTTTTTCCCCTTCTATTATCATTAATTAAAGAGCTTATAAAAAGTGCATGCTTGATCATTTTAGATGTGTGATGAAAACAAAGAAAAAAGGAAACAAGAATGTCTCATATTTTATAATTGAGTAATGCTAGGAACACTTAAAGTGTACTCAAATTTTTATACTTAATGATGTGACATGAGTTGGAATCTAATTAATCATAGTTATAATTTAGGTTAGTGAGTAAAAACATAGGGTCAACTAGGGTTACAATACATGCCACATTATTGAGTCTAAAAATTTGAGTACACTGTTACTCTTTATAATTTCAGTTTGAATTTCTTATGCCTTGTAGTTTCCTACTTTCATTACAGGCTCGCTAGATAAGATACAGTGGATAATATCACTTTTGGTATCCTAACTTTTTATTTTTGGTATCCTTTGTACTAATTTCATCAAATTTTATGAGACCAATGTTTAAATTTTATCAAATTACGCATCCGTCACAAATTTTATGTATGAAAGGCTAACGGGTGAGCACCATCCGTCACAAATTTTATGTATGAAAGGCTAACGGCTGAGCAGCACACATTTTTATCAAGGGAATTGCTATTCCAATCCCCAAAATTGCTAAATATACCCATTTATTTAGTTTACCCCCTTCCAAATATTATACCATCTATATTACTAAGTATACCCCCATTTTTTTCCTATTTTACCCTTTAACAATAAATCCCCAATTCTCACTCACCCAAATTAAAACACTATCTACCCAACCCACTTCCCTCCCAAAATTAAAATACTCTCCATTTCTCACTCATTCGTCTAATCTCTATCATCTTTCCATTTGTTTTGAAGCTTCATCCACTTCAATTTAGCTTCCTAAAAATTGCACAAAGTCAAGCCACTATTTAGGCTTGAAACACGCATTTTGGTTAAATTTTTTAATGATTTTTTGAATTTTTGGAGAACTGACGTGTGCGACCTAGTCGCACGCCTAAGGAATGTGTGGTGGCACATTCGTTGAGTGCATAAGTCAATAATGCAATAAGGGTACATATCTTAGAGTTCTCAAAAATTTTAAGGATAATATAGTCATTTAAAATTGTGACAATTTTGTAATAATGATAAGGGGTAAACTCAGCAATATCGGGGGTGAGAATAACACTGCTCTTTTATCAATTGAGAGAAACGGGTTTTACTCCCTCTATTTCAAAAAGATTGACGTTTTAGAGTTGTGCACACATATTAAAAAATTTTATAAGTTAACAAATATACCCTTATTAAATATTTTTAATTTTTGTGTTAGGAGTAGTTAAAAAGATAAATTAGAAGGAAATAGCTATTGAGAGAAGATAAAGTAGTTAATGAAAAGATGATCAATTATTGGAACTTGTGAGAAGACAAAAGTAAATTAGGTAAAACATGCATTGAAAACCTAAAACGATAATCTTTTTAAAATAAATTCTTAGGGCAAAAACCACAAATATTTTGAAAGAAGGTGTGTACTCCTTCATTTCTTCCCCAATTCCTCCCCCCCATCACCACCATCACCATCACCATCATCACCTCTACAAATTCTTCCCTCTCCTTCTCCATATCTCTGCATACCAACTCAACCTCGTTGTCTCTCTTCAAACCCATCTAAAACCCACCTCAATCTGATTTGGGTTTCATTGATTTGGTCTTCATCACAGTTGTAGGGGCGAGCAGTCGGTTTGTGAAGGGGTTTGGGATTCCACCGTCAATGGCGAAATCGAATAGCTTTCACCAAAGGAGGTAGGGAGAACAGAGAGATGTTGGAATTTTATTAAGTTGGGATTCCACCGTCAATGGCCTCGCGTAAGATTAACATTGTGTTAGCATTTATTTTTGGATGAGAATGTGGAAATGATAGAATTTGACTTTGATTTCATGATGAACTGTTGGGTTTATTTTATTTTATTTTTTTTGATTTTTTGGAGTTATATTACGGTTTATTTACTCCTTTTTTTCCTAAATCACAAGACGACGACTTATCGGTTTGTTTCGCTAGAGAATCAATTTTAGCAAGGGGTATGGGTGTTGGTTCTTGCAGTGGCAGCCGCCATTGATGAGCAATTGAAAAGTGAGTTTTAAGGTTCTTGAAGTGGGATGAAAGGTAGGTTAAATTTGTGAAAGAACAAGATGAGCTCATTGCCACCATCAGATTTCTTTGATGCGCAGTTGGAGTCACATGTTTTAAGTTGTATGCTTGTTCTTTGAAGCGAGATTTTTAGCAAGAGGGAGCTGATTTGGTAGTTGAAGTGGTGGAGCTGGAGCATTTTGGGATTGTTACTGGATACAGGTTGGTTGTCTTCATACCACATATCCTGGGCCCCTTTTGGGGCTAGTCATAACTTCTCCGCTATTGGGATCCCATCATTGACAGATTCAGGAAGAAATTGGCTGGCTGGAAAAGGAAATACTTTTCAAAAGGGGTAGGCTTACTCTTAGAAATACATGGTCTGACCCAGGTCACCTGTCTTTGTTTCCAATCTCAGTAATTTCTAAAGCTATTGGGAAAGATTCAATGAGATCTTCTTTGGAGGGAGGAAGGTAGACACTGCTTCTGTGGAAGAAAGAAAGTTAGAAGTAGTAATCATAGATCAGTTGAAATGTTTTGCCATCTAGTAGGATGCATTTTTGGTCAAAAAGGTAGAAAGTTTTGAGGAGAAGGCTTATACCTTTCCTTTATACCACATTAGGAGGGAGAGGGCGGGGGAGGAGGGCCACTGATGTGGGAGAACCAAAAATTAGTGGCTACCTTTAGACTCATTAAAATGTTTTCTCATGTATTAGGATGCTTTTTGGTCCAACTCATCGTGCATTTGGCAGAGAGATGGGGCTTCATAAAGTGAATTCTCGAGTTCGATCCCTTTCTATGCCCTCTTGGAAAAAAAAAGAGAAGGGGTAAAATTAAAAGAAGACTTATATCGCTCACAATTTAAACCTACCTACATGTATAATTGGTGTTTGAAAATAATTAAATGAGTTACTATATCAGTTATTAAATGTTACCGAGGCCTCATCTTTTATCAATGATGTGATAATGACTTGTATCTTTGCTGACATTCAACATTTTGAATAACAATTCGTTGTGTTGCTTGTGAGACTTTTATGTAGATGGTCGAGAAGACAATCATGTGTATGTCTCAGAAGCCTTCATGGCAGGAGCTGTGGCCGGTGTTGTGGAATCACTCATAATCTCTCCGTTTGAACTTATTAAGACTCGTGCACAGGTGACCTCCGCATCTCATATTCCAAACTCTAATCCTGTATGGGAGTGCTGTTTCACCATCAATCGCAAGATTATTACGTGGATATTTTCCAGATGTGAGGGCACTGAACCATTCTGTTGGTTTATTGACCACCCTAAGCACTAAATATCCAAATTTGATTGGTTCCCTGAAAGAGTACCCATGGATGATAACTGGGTCTGGGAAGGCACCACCTGTCTACCATGTTAGAAAGCCCTCAGACATCATATCTTTGGAAGGATGGATTACTTTATGGAGGAATCTCCGATCAGGACTAGCTCGTGATTCCATCTATGGAGGCATCTTCTTTTCAAGCTGGCAGTTTCTACATCTGGCAATGCTTGACTGGAAGGCTGTTGGGATGGACCCACCATCCAGGTTTGCATCCATTCCCCTCTTGTCAAAAGTGTCCATTTTGCATAGGCTTAGCCCCTGCTGCATTAGTGGGAGGCACTCGTCCTGAAATTGTTACTTCTGTATATTAACATGAATGAAGAAACATCTGTATTTTAGTAATTCTACTTTTTTTCTTTTATCAGATTAATTTTCCCGCCATCTTTCTGGGAAGGAAGAACCGAATATGCTAAGAAGTCAGTGGCATAAATTATATCTTTGTTCTTTCATGTAAATGTTTATTAAAAGATCTACTGTCTTCCCTCACCATCACGTGCAAATATACACATTGATTTTTTCTTAAAGTTACGCGTTGTAGATGCTTGTGTTTCTACGATTGCATGAAGTCCATCCTTCATGCAGCAGCTGTCTTCTATTATCCTCACTTCTTGAGTGTTGTCTCTTTCCCTCTATACTATCATCTTCAACAAATATAAGTATCAAAACTTCTTTCACGTTGATCTTAATGGAGGTGTAATAGAATCTTATTTATGTTCATCTTTCATGCAGCTAGTCAATGTATTTATTACTATTCCAGCCCTTGATTGATATCAATTACCTGTGTGTTTAAACCGTTCTTACCAAGTCCAACGTTTAAACTGTTCAATCCTAAGGATTCTGTTTATTTTGCTTAATTTCAGGTTGGACGAAGAAATTGGCCCATTATCTCCTTTAGCTGTTAGTCTTGCAGCTGGATTTTCTGTTTCAATTGCTGCCGCTGCTTCTCATTGTTTTGACACTGCCAGAAGTCGGTCACAATGCATCGTGCTGCCCAAGGTACGTTGCTTCTTGAAGATATCTTTTGTATGACTGATTGCTTCTTACACTAAACTATTTTGCTCCAGCGGGTGCAGTGGTGGTGAGGGGAATACACCATCTTAGTTTCTGATATTGTTGCATCATACTAGTGATTAGCATTTCCTTCTGAACATAAAGTAGGGATATAGGATTCTATTGTTGGAATTCCTTCAGCAAATCCTTATTTGTTGGTATTCTGATTTATGGATTCCATTCTGCTACTATGCCCGTCCCATAGAAAGAGGTGGACTTTTCAATTTGACCATTTTTCACATGAAGATTTGATACAGATTTACTTGCTTTTATTAAACTACTAAACTTGTGGTTGATATTATTTTTATGTAGTTGATAGAGGCATAGTTATTAAAGGCGGTCGCCTTAGCCGCCCGAGGCGAGAGGCGAGGCATGGCCGCCTTGATTATGGACAGGCGAGTCGTTTTTAGGAAGGCGGTGTAAAGATGTTCGCCTTCGTCGACTGCGAGCAAGGCGAGCGGCGGTGAGAAGCGACGCCTTCGTGACAACTCTAAAACCTTCTTTTTTTCTTAAAGAAACGTCATAGTTTTGGAAAGTAAGACAACAAAACCCTTTGTCACTCGATCTCTTTGTCTCTCCAACCATGTTTTTTACCAAACGACGTTGTAAAAAGAAAACCCTTGATCTAAATTATCGACTCTGTCACTCACAAATACCTTAATTAGACGGATTCGACTTCCACATCTTCGAACTGCTACTGTGACTCTTCTACTTCAAGGTGCGACTGCGATTGCGACTTGGACAGTCGACTTTGCCTTTGCCGGCGACTAGGGCTTCGAATTTCTTTTGATTTCTTGGCCAACTCTTTAGTGCGACAACATCGCAGTCTCCTAGACCTAATCGAGTCTTCAAACAATTTGCGTTTTGGGTCTCGACTGAAACAGGTAACTTTCCTTTTTCTTTTCTTACTCTGTTTCTTTAGTCCCTTTACTCTTCTTTCAGCCCAAACTTAAAGATTTTTTTTTCTTTGTGTATTTATTTAGACTTCTTTTTGACATTTTATTTTTAATTTGGGACTTTTTTTTTAATCCTGACTTACTCTGTTTTTGTTTTCTATTTACTTTGTGTCTTTGTTATTTTCTTTTTTGTTTCCTCGTAGTGTCATACGATACTCTTTTTTTTTTCCTTTCTTTTTTACTTTGTGTCTTCTTTTCTTCTTTTCCTTTTTGCTAGTTGCAAGTGTTACTGGTTGAATTTGTGTTGTTGACTTGGTGCTATCATATTTGAACTTAATTTGATATATTATTCTCATTTATACATACTTTGAAATTTGTTATGATAAAATAAATAAATATATATACTATTTATTTAATTTATCGCCTTGCTCGCTCGCCCGCCTCTCACCTCGAAAAGGACCACTCGCCCGCCTTCCGCCTTTAATAGCTATGGATAGAGGTTATAGTTTGTTTCCTCTGAAGCCAAGTAAATATATGTCTGAGTATTAATTTAAAAATTGGTCAAAATTGACTTTGAAGATCAAAGCATGACTCCTTTTATGGCACAAAGGAGGTAACATATTTGAAGGCAAAATCTACACTTGCTATTAGGGCACATGTTAAGAACCTAAGTAGAGTAAATTTTGTCTCCATAACTACTCTAGTATTGAAACTTGTAAATTGTTGAATTTTAAGACAAAACATACTAGAAGTATGTGCTAAAAATGTGACACATGTTAGCCAGTCCCTTCTTCTAATACCAAAAACATGAGTCATGATACATATAAGCTTGTGGACTCCATTAATCATTGATTAAACTTAGAATTTAGTAATATAAGATATACGCAGACTAGAATTGTAGTCACCTTTCATGATTAAGATTGTTTGTGCCTTTGTTGTGGAGTTTACTATTTTCTTTAATTTTATTACTCCCTCCGTCCAAGATAAATGTTCCTAGTGGATAAAACACAGCAATTAAGAAACATAATTAGTGATATGTTGTAAAATGTGTTCTGACAATAATATTCATAAATATTAATTGAGTTCAACTATTCTAAATAATTGAGTTTTACTATTCTAAATAATTGAGTTTTTTTGAGATGTGTTATATTAAATGAAACTTTAAGGGGTCGTTTGGTAGCAAAGGGGGATAACACTAAATAATACTGAGAAAAGTAAATTATTTTATCCATCATTATTTTATCTCGCTTATAGAGTTATCCGACGTTTGGTAGAGCATAGATAATATTAATTTATCTCGCATAGTTATCTTATCCAGTGTTTGGTAACTAGTAGTAATTTCAGTATTACACTATTTTTCCAAAAATACCCTTATATTGGATTAAGATAAAACATAACTTTGGTTTATCTTACTTGTGTTCTTTTCCCCAAACTATTATGGTTCTAAAATTTAAGAATGAAAACAACTAGCATTAATCTTCTAGCACATTGAAAACAATTACAATTCTCATTATTTCATGCAACATCAATATCTTTCACTTAGAAAATACTGATTTTATTTTTTGTATTTCTTTGGTATCACTTTTTTATTTTACTTGAAGAAGTCTATATGTCAACAATGTGTCAAATAACAAAATTCAACATTAAAAAACAGTCATCTGTCTTGATACCATTAAACACACAAGTCTTTACTCAAAACAATGTTAAACATCCAAACAATACTAATATTAGTCTGAAAACAAAGTTAAACATAAGCAAATACTAATCGTAATTAAAATGTATTGTCAAAAGATACTTTTACTAAGTACGAATGCCAAGTCCTCCGCAAAAGACTATGTGGACCTAAGATTTCCATTCAATAGCCTGCGAACCCATTTCACGCGCTGAGATTCAGAAAGTCCCATGAATGAATCAATTTGACTATCATTCGTGCCCATCATCGATATTACATCTAATTTTTCATCGTCACTCAAATTAAGCTCTTTCAACAACTTGGGAAAGTTACACCTCTTCTCGCTCTTATCGACCTCGTGCCCGAGTCGAGTACAAATAGCTGCCATGTTCTTAGTTTGTGTATCAGCTAGCATGCTGACACCTGTCATAATTGTTTCACGGAGTTGGTTAGCCATAGCCTCAACAACACCATCTCTTTTTCTCTTCCCTTTAATATCACTATCCCTCTTTCTTTTCCCTTTAGAACCACTAGAACCACTGTCAAATTATTGTTCTTACCATCTCGAGATTGCGTGGATCGAACAGATGGAGACATGTCTTCAAGACCATCGGCTTCCTCCACACCATCCACATCAATTATACCAACACCTCTTCTTATTGCTTCATCTGCACGACTGGGTGTCTCAGAATCAACACCGGTTGCTCGATCAATCCCCCATATCTCCTTCCATTCCTTGTACAACTCGAATGACTTCCCCCTCATTCTCTTAGCATCCGGTTCTTTCTACAATTTTCAAAAATAATCATAATCACAATCACATTATGCAATAAAATCTATGAGATATTTTTAAGTAACTCCGATCAAAAGATATATAAGAAATCATTTACCTTTAAATATACTTGCCAGTCCTCTTCGTTATCAACAACTATCATATTAGCATTGTCATCCCACCCAACACCAGTTTGACTAGCCAAGCCATTTATAACTCTCAATGTCATTTGCCAAGTCTTTATCTTGGACTCAATGTGAGGTACGGCCTTTATATCAGTCCCTGGTAACAACTTAGCCAAATCTTTCTCCAATTGATAAATATAACCCTTTTTAAAGTTACGTCCTCCATTAGTTGATTTCCATATTGGGTCGGCAGACATACTTTTTAAGCATGCTATGAGCTTCAGCTTTTCAATTCTACTCCAGACCCTTCTTTTCGCTTTGGTGTTGGCTGATTCCATCTCTTTCAAATAACTACAATATAGAATTGAAAAATCATTAAAATATATAACCATGCATACATAACAATAATAATCAATCCACTATAAATCATGTGGACTCAACGAGGTCATTGTGCATTGTCAAACTACTATAGATTAAAAGTAATACACCAAAGATTAATCGTTGAAGTGCCATATATATTAAAAATGTTAACATGCTATTCAATGAATAATGTCGTAAAGACAAAATCTGCAAATAAAAGACAAATAAATATTTGACAAATGAAAGAAAAGATACAAAACTCGTTTAATACAAATAAAATCAGCCAATCCCTCTCCACTCATTATATATTCTATGAGCTAATCCATCCCTCCATGCTGTCCACTCGTTGGTTGTCTCAACTGCGTCAACATACTCAATTTCTTCATTTTGTTCAGCAATGAGTTGAACATTTTGTTCAATATTTTGTTGTTCTAATTCGTCATATTCCGCTTCTACCGGATCAACATACATTTCTTGACGAATTAGATTGTAGATATAGGCACATGCCATAACTATCCTACTATGTGTGTTGATAGAGTAATGGGATGGTCCTCTAAGTATCACCCACCTCATCTTCATTATCCCAAAGCATCTCTTGATTACGTTACGTGCTTGTGCATGCCTCATATTGAAGTACTTTTCATGATTTTGTGGCTGATTTACTCCACCACGAAACGTTGCGAGATGGTACCTTTGACCTTTATATGGTACTAAGAACCCTGGCCCATTGGTGTACCATGCATCGGCCAAGTAGTATTGACCTAATTGATATAAATTATGGTTAGTTTGAAATATTTAGTAGTATTACTCTGATTAACATATTCTGAAATGTGAAATTAAAATTTACCGGTTGGAATTTTCAATCCATCCATTCTAGTTATGGCATCACGCAAAACTCTACCATGTGCTACTTATCCTTCCCACCCAGATAATATAAAGGTAAAGTTCATATTCCTATCAACCACTCCTAATACATTGATGGCTATCTCCCCCTTCCGTGATCTATACCTCACCTTGTCTTCATCCCCTACACGAACCGGTATATATGTACCATCTAGGGCTCCCAAACATCCCTATAATGAAAATTGATTACAAGGAGGATTAGTACAATTAATTAATATGTTTTAATTTTAACAAATTTCTTAATATGCTTAAGTAATTAAGACTATCATTACCTCAAATATATTCCACCTTGAATCAGGTGAGTTTGGAGGAACTGGATCTGGTCTTACTAACAATTGATTGTGTAGCATCAACACAGCACCAAGTATCTCATGAAAATAGTGACCGATGGTCTCTCCTGACCTTTGCATTATGTATTGGAGTAAACGGTTCTTTGTGTGATGAGCAAGTACGAATAGAAAAATAGCTACTTTTTCCTCTAGGCTAATATACTTAGAATGAGTTGCCCCTCTAACATTATGAATCATCTCGCACAATATCTTAAACGTTCTCATATTCATACGCAACTCGTCGGTGATACCTTGTCACTATTACCAACTAACCTAGAAAGATTACCAACCTGAAAACGTATCCGCACATGCATGCTATATTTGGTAGCCTTCTTTCTCCTAGATTTGAAAAAATTTTCTATCGTGAAGTTAATAACTGTGAGAATTAGTTGTAGCATGAAATGAGTCTCGGCCGTCATGTTTTCTACAACTATCATTGCAGCAACCTCTTCCTCATGATCATTGCCATGCATAGTGTCAATGTCCATTTCTATATAAAATTGTCACAAACATACACAAATAAGCTATGTTGAAACTTTATGGATTTCTATTAAAATGGATACCAACTCCAAAAGCTAACTAAAAGCAGCAGAGTATCAATTAAAACAATAATTGATAGTTCATCTAAAAATGGGTACTTCATATCAATTAATTACTTATAAAACAATTGATTTGCAAACATTGCATGAACAAGCACCATCAAAACTGATTATGGTTCCCCTAGCTTAAAAGAATTTCAATGCAGAATTACTGTTTATGTGGACTGTCACAAGACTTGCAATCCCTAAGACCACTGCAAACAGTCTCACCACCACCCTCTCACCTCGTAATATAATGTTCAGAACATTAGGCTTCTTCTAGCACATTGGATATAGAGGCTAATAGTTACTGATGGTTGGTTGATGGATTCCTCTAATGACTCCCAAAATTAAAGAAAAAAGGTACCTTCTAAAGAATGTAATTTTTCTAACGAGCATGTCATGTCCATTATGTAATTGCTACTAACCCTTTTGTTATTCCCTTGTATATAGTGAAATGCATGATGATATTAGATTGAACTGAAAGAAAAAAAAAAAAACTGAAGAACGAACTGTAATAGGTATATCATATTCTTCCCCTACTCACTACAGATTTGATGATTCCATACAAGTTACAACTCAAGTACAATCACAAGTATAGGGACTTCTGTGATTATAATTTACTAAAGTTGCATTCTTCAAGAAAATCTGATGAATTCTTTATGCATGTAATTTTTGCATTCTATACAAACAGGTAGGATCTTTTTACCAAACAAGAACTTCTCAAAGTCCAACAAATATTTAAATCAATTAAAAACACAACATGACACAAAAGAATGAATTCTTTAGGATTTATCTTTCAAATCTGATCCTTTAACTGCCAATATAGAAAGCAAACAAGTATCATTCAATTTAGGTTTCCGAGATCCTACCTCATGACTTGTTACCTCTTAAATACGATATTCATAAAAATTCAAGGAAAAAAATTAATTAACAATAACAGTACCTACCTTAATAGGCTTGATATCCTCGAAATCGAATGGAAGATGGAGCCGCAGTCGATCGCCCAGATGTTGAAGAGAACTACGCTGCGTGAGAAACTATGAAAATGAGATAAAAACTAGGTTTCGTTAGTAATAGGGAGGGCAATTTGGGTACAAGAAAATTAGTCTCGTTTTTGTAATCCGAGATTAAATTATAACCGGGGTGAGGTATTATTTATTCCCGGATAAGGGAGTTATCCAGTATCTAGATAATTTTATCCATAACGCAAAAGTCCTACCAAACACCGGATTTGGATAAATTAGTGTTATCCCCTATTTATCCGGCTACCAAACGACCCTAAGGGTATATTAGGAAGAATGGTAGAAAATATGTAGATCAAAAGTCTTTAGGAACATTAGTTGGGACATCCCAAAATAGAAAGTATGAACATTTATTCGGGATGGAGGGAGTATTTTTGGTTTGTGGGAAGGCTTACGCTAGAAACTACAGAGACACTAATCTAGTCCTCATACCCTCTCATCGATTTCCAAGTCTTCTTGGATGCCTGTAGGAGCTTGCCTCATTTCAACCATTCCAGTGCCATGCCACAAAGTTTGCTTAGTCAGTCTGTCTGCACAATAGTTTGATTCTCTCCACACATGAACTACTCTACAAGCCCAGTCCCTATGGAGCAATTCCTTAACTTGAAGGATTAAATTATGACTTGGATCAAGCTCGTTCTCGGTTTTAAGAGCAGTCGCTCCCACTTGTGAGTCCGACATCACCACCATGCGAAAGCCTTTCTGCCATGCCCATTTGAGCTCCTTCCAGATAGCCCAAATCTCACTATTGAGCAATTCGTGACGCCCTATGTCCTGTGCAGGTCCAAGATCCTCCCTAAGTGCTGCGTCCAAGTTTAACTTTACCTGGTCCCACATTTGGAGGAGTCCATTTAGCATAGCCCTGCTGGTGTTCGACCCAAAGAGTAAGCTTGAACCTCCTGAACTCTAGCCAAGATTATTTGCGTAGGATTTCCAGGGTAAGTTCCTCCCCATCACGAGCCAGCTGATTTCAGCATAGTCAAATGGCTCTTAGAGCTTCAACAAAAACAAGCTCCCATGAAAATGTGAACGAGTGTGAATGGATTTCCTCAGAGAGATCCCAGTCTAAAAACTCAGTAATGTTCAGCCCAAAAATTTATTTGAGAACATAGGTTGTAACAAGGCTAGCCAAATCAGCTTTACCATTTTGCACCCCTCACCTCATGTGGAGATGTTTGAACTCACATTAACAAAGAGGGTATCTTCCATCATCTATAATCTGCCTATTGACTTTTAGCGCATTAGTGAGTAGGCTTGTAAGCAGACTTGACAGAAAGTTCCTGCATCAGAGCCACGCCAAGCTACTATATCGTCGTTACTCTGGTCGTCAACCACCACAGTCGACCTCAACCTCTCAATAACATCGCCGGATGATTATCCTCTAACTTGTCCCAGCTGCAGTGTTGCTGCTCTCTCAGTAGTCTGCCACTGCTCTCGTACCTTCATGGTCAGGAAAACTGGAAAAGCCTGGATAACGACAGTTAATAGGGCACCATCTAGGAGCCCTTTACCAGTCCAAAATTTTATTAGGCGCCCATTCCCTAATCTCCAATATAGTCCTTTCCAAAGCGTATCATTACCTTTAAGGACACTCCACACGTAAGAGGAATCCAATTTAGGAGGATCCCAGAGGCTCCTACCTCCGGAGTCAACTATTTTTGTGTGAAACTAAATCTGGTAGATTATAATCTCCAAACTTTTTCAAGGCTGAATTCCGTACTTGGTGCCAAGATACCATTGCAGGCATACTATCAAGAGCCACTTACTCAAGGTTATGAATTACGTAATAGTCTTGCAGGGAACACACTTTCCCAATATTTTTCTGATTTGAACGGATGAAACATCTATTATTCCAAGAGACAAAACTCCTAACATGACTAAAATGTTCCAAGAAAAGAACAAAGGTTGAAACTTTCATTTTCCAAACTCCCTAAAACAGCACAGAGATACACTTTTCATGCTTGCTGTCATGTAAGATGGCTTTGGGATGATAAAAGAATACGGATTTGCACCTATCATACCAAAATAAGCCACACGAAAGAGAATATTCTAATGGTGAGGATATAGATGAATATTGTCTGGCTGTTTTGGGTAATATTACTGGATTAAACTTTGAAGCAACACAGATCCCTATTTTATCGAAGGTACATCACTAATGTCGCCTTTTAACCTTTTCTTTCTTTCAGCCTAATATATGTGTCGTTTGAATATCACTATATGTGAAATAATGTAGCATAGTGATAGTCCTATGTGACATGTGCTTATATTGATTTTTTATTTTTTTCATTGACTGTTTACATGCAGTATATTACCATGGAGAGGAAATTCTTAAGTGGACACACCAGGGAAGACGTTTGAGAGATATACAGGGATCCACCGGGCAGATCGGAATATACTTTTCCGTGGCATCTGGTTGCGGATGGCTTGCAGTGGAGTTGCATCATTTTTATTTGTAGGTAGCTACTTTTTGGCTATTGATCACCTTGTTTCGGGATAAATTTTTGAAAGTTCACTTTCTTGGAAATATAGAGGTTTTACGAGTCCAATAAACTTGAATGGCATGTTATTTTGTTAGTATGAGAATGATATAAAATAGCTCAAAAACTAGTGAAAATTGTTCAATATTTTAGAGTCGTATTAAGTTTTTGTATTGAGGATGATCCGAACACATGCGTATAGATCACACTGCACATTGTTCAGTTGTAAATGGTGTGTAACATGTTCTATTCTCGATTGAGAATCTGCCACCATCAATTACCAGTAATCCATGCATGAACATGACCCATTCTCGAAATGATGAAAATGCTTTCGATCCCTTACAGTTATTCTACGATTATAAATTTTGGAAAAAGTTTCATCGAAGAGTGACAATCATCACATATTCCAAGATTCTTAACTACACGAAGTGGTGTTTCAGTATCATCCATGTGGATAAGAACTTGTGTAGTATTTGGCCTATAACCTACATAGCTCAATTGGTTAGTCATCTCTTCCAGCATCATGTGTATCTCCCTGGCTTTTGGATGATTGTCATCTTCCACGAGAAACTCATGAATCACACCATCAAGTTCAATCCAACTACATCCAGGATCTTTTCTTATGTCCATCTCCTTCATCTTCATCCTCACTTCCGAGACTCCCTCCCAATTTCCTGATGCGGCATACATATTTGAAAGCGCCACATAAGATCCACTATCATCAGGTGACATTTCCATTAGAAGTTCCCCCACGCGTTTGCCAATCTCAATATTACCATGCTTCTGACAGGCACCAAGTAAAGGCCTTCAATATCGCGTCATCTGGTCTGAAGGGCATGCTCATCATAAGCTCTTCAGCCTCTTGTAGAAGTCCTGCACGGCCTAATAGATCAACCATGCACCCATAATGCTCAATCCTAGGTATCACTCCATCATCTTGCAGCATTTGGTTGAAAATTGATCTTCCTTCTTGCACTAAACCTGCATGGCTACATGCAGTCAAGACACCAATATAGGTAACATCACTAGCGAAATTCCTGCTTGGTGCAGCTTTTGGAAATGATCTATCTTATCCTTTGCTCGACTGTTCATAGCAAGCCCACCAATTATAGCGTTCCAGATGATAACATTCCTTTGCGGTAACCTGTGAAATACACTTAATCCATTTTCAATGTTACCACACTTGGGAGTACATATCAATCAAAGCAGAACCGCGTACTGCATCAATCTTTATCTCGTTCCTCACTGCATAAATATGCACCCACTCGCCCAACTCAAGTGCCCCAAGCCGAGAAACTGCAGGAAGTACGCTAACCAACGTGACATAATTAGGAGACACATCCCCGATCTGCATTTCCCTGAACAGCTCTATAGCCTCCTTAAAATACCCATTTTGTGCAAACCCAGAAATCATCGAATTCCATGACACCACTTCTTCCTGGCATACTATCAAACAGTTCCTTTGCTGCTTTAGTCTCCTTAAGTCTGATATACCCATCTATCATCACATTCCATAAAACAACATCACCCGATCGCATATTCATTTTCATTGTCGTCTCACCACAAACATTTGCATTGAACAGTATATAGGCATCGTTCATGACACCACACATAACATACATTCTAACAAGATTACTCAGGATGAACCCATCACTCTAACCCATACTTCATTACAACTTCATGAACTTGCTTCCTGATCACGCCAAAAGGATGTTGGTGACCACTTTAGATCCACGTATATAGTAAGTCTTCAGTCAGGATGGCCGGCTCTCTAAAAGCGTCTGGTGTTTGGACTTGGCTGTGAAGAGCGAGCTCGTCTTTCAACTGTTTGACAAGGAGAGCACCATTAGCGGTTGTTGGGGGTTTACCCAACTATTACCCTCAGGTATTAGAATCAGTACCGTTACAAGTGTGAAGAGGGTAGTTTGTACTTAGTGCAAACTGACCTCCAATGATCACTAGTTGGTAATAAATGAGAGTGTATTGAAGACAAGTGAGTAAATGTAATTTGACAGCACTTGTGTATGTTTTTGAGTAAATGTGGCTTAATCATAAATGAAGGTAATACCTTACTATTTATAGCCGAAGGTGGCGTGTGAACAGTATGTAATTATTGGCCACTTGCATGTCAGGAAAGGGACTGCTCATTAATGAAGCCATGTCCATTGTCAGGCTAAAGTAGATAATAGAAGCTTCCATCTTGGGAAGAGGAGAAGCTCATAAATGCAGTTGGAAGGAATGTTTTCATCCAATGGGAATGTCTTGCTCCCTCCACACTCAATACTGACATTTAATAGACATTGAATGTCTGATGTTGACGTCTGCCGAGGAGAAAGCTGTTCGCTGCCAAGGTAAGCACTGTCATGACGAGGACTGCTTTTAAACTAGATCGGGCTCTGGCTGTAGTTGGAGACTTCGATCAGAGACCTCGGGTGGAGACTTGCTCTAAGAACCATGGCGATGTACCTTGTCTGAAGACCTCGACCACTCAGGGTCTTGGTAGTACCGGCGTGGATCTGGATCCGGCTAAGATTGACATGGATGACACGTAGGAGGGAATTTGGGAGGATCCCATTAGTAGCCCCCGAGTCCTCGATTGTAATGGATTTATCCTGAAGGAAAGGAATCTACTTCGCACTCATCACCCATACGTTTCGATGTTTGTGATGTGCTTGGAGGTCGCAGCATCAATTCGTTTGTAAGAGTACCAAAGTCTTTGCTTTCCGAGAGTCGCTTAACATAGCTCGGTTTACGTATTTTGGCGAGCTTCCTTCAAGTCTGCTACCAATAATTGTCCTTGGGAAAACGCAATTGCCTAGGTCACCTCAATGACGGGGAGACATGATGTTGTTTTGCATTTAATTTGCGTCCCTTCGGTTGTTCAAAATGCGGTTGCACGCGAATATAATCGCGCGTGAACACCACGAGAGGAAGCTTCTAGGAGGCTAAGCCAGGATTCGCGTGTTTTTACCCGGGTTGACCTGATGTCCCAGGTTATAAAAGGGGAAATCACTATTGCGCTTTCACTTTTACCTAAACCCTCAAAGCCCCTTGTCATCTTCGACGGACTGAGCGATTTCCGGCCATCTTTATCCGTGTGATCAACCTTCGTTTCTGTCCATTTCGGCTAATTATGTGCAATTTCACTCTATAGGTTAGTTTACTTTTTACTCCCTCTTCTTTTTCCACTGTTTTTGGCCAATAATAGCCAATATTTGTCCAGTGGAACTCTTCTGAGTCTCTGGCTTTTCGAATGTTGTTGCTGGTACTAATGCGGCGTCTTTTCATTTCAAGCGGATTGTTCATTTCTGCCTTTTCTCCTTCGAACTCTTCCTCGATACAAGTAATTAACTCGCTTGTTTTAAGAAACTTTTCAAACTTAAATTACTATGTCTTTTCTAGAAATCCAATTTGACCTCCCCCCTGCTGAATCTTTGAGCTCGACATCTTCGTCTAGTTCGGCTTCTTTGAGTTCGACTTTTTCGTCGAGCTCGAATCCCGAGGTCATTTTTGCTCGCTCTTCTACAGGCAAAAACTTGTATAAGCAATCGCAAGGTCGTTGGGTCTTCGTACCACGCGAGGACATACCTGATACGTTAGGGAGTCAAAGTAGAGGCCTTTTATGTAGTCACCGATGACCTCTATAGTATTCCCGATCTCCCACTGTCGACTCCTATGCAAGTACTTCGCCCGATGAAGGCGTAGATGAGCTCGGGACTACTATTTCACCATAGATAAAGTAATAGCGCATATAAGGCCAAGAGGGAAAAAAGGGATCGTGAGGCCATTGAGGCTGGGAAAGCTAAGACAAGTAAGTGCAGCTTAGTTGGTAAGACGCTTCACCTACAACCGATAGGTCGTGGGTTCGAGTCACCAGGGGGTAAGTGGGGAACCACTATTGATCCTCTTTAAAAAAAAAAAAAAAAAAAAAAAAAAAGAGGCTGGGAAAGCTAGTTCTTCTTGGTCAAAAGCTCATCAGGCTGGTAGAGTTAAAAGAGCTCTCTCTGGCCACAAAAGATATACGAGAATAGCCGCGGGACCTCTGTCTGATCGCCCATTTAAGTCAACTAATAAATCTGCTTCTGTGCAGATGGCAAGGACTAGGGGCGAAACTTCTACCTCGGACCTCTGTCTGCTTCTGTGCAGAACAACTTAAAGTAAAAACACGAAGAGCCCCCAAAGCCTGGACAAATCAAGCCAGCTCGCGAGATTTGGACCTCTGGAACACCAACTATAACCACCTTTTCAATGATTTTCGAGGATCACTTTTGCCTGGCCGTACTTTGGCCGAGCTAAGGAATTTGAAAGGCCGAGTTGGCTTCTATCTTAGTTTCTTCGAGGTGGGCCTGCGCCTGCAACTTGACCCATTCTTCTGCTCCTTCCTGAGCGAGATGTCGACCCATCCTTTGGACCTCTCCCTCAACATGGTTAGGATGCTGACGAGCTTTACAGCTGTTAGTCACTTGCTCGATTATGAACCCACCGTAAACCTCTTTTGCCATTATTTCCTTCTTTGCCACACCCAAGACAAAACCTACATCCATTGCAAATCCCACAAATATGGGATCAAGTTATTTAATGAGACCCCGAATAAGGTGAGTAGCGGGGCGGACAAGGTCATAGAGGTGGACAGTCAAAAGGGTTAGAACTTCCCCCATCCAACCAAGAAATACAAGATCCCTGCCCGTAAAAAGGACGAGCTCACCGCCTACGAGCAAGAAGCCAAGGCCACCATTGAGGGTGAGCTTGGATTTGTGGAAAAGTTTTCAACTCGCCTGTACGATTGGCAGAGAATTGTTCTGAGTGAAAAGCTGCTGTGGGCTGCAGGAATGTCTCAAAAAGAGATCAGAAGCGTGACCCCTTTGTACATTATGCCTGAGGTGAAGAGCTTTCCGGGCTGATGCTTGCGCCAAAATTTGATGTTCTACAAGGATTGCCTTTTGTGCCGAGGAGAATATGAGAAGGGATGTGACCCTAGTAATGCCCTCTTGAACTTTGTTCGCATTTTATTATTTTAATATAATGTACGACCTCGCTCAGTTTGACTGACTTCTTTTTCGGTATTTTGTAGCTATGTTTAACTTGGATGAATTCGTGGTCTCAAAGCGGCTGGCGAGCGACCAAGGTTCGAGCTTAGAGCTTTCCCGAGTTGAGCGAGGCTCGGGAAATCGGGAAGGCCGTGCCCATCCCACCGTCGACCTAGCTGCAGGTGGCCACGGCCAAAATGGCCGAGGATCACATCAAAACAGGTAAGAGGGCCAAGTCCTCTTCCTTCGAATCTCATCGTAAGAGGAAGAAAACATCCGTCGACCTCGGCCTGGTTGACGAGGACGAATCTGAGAATGTCGTGTGCTTTGACGATTCTACCGACGGCGAAAAAGAGACTGCCGTTGAGGGCAAAAATACAAATGAGGAAATATCCTCCTCTCGCGACCTCCAAGGCGTATCCTCCCTACTCAGACCTCAGAGCTTGAGGCCACCACGAGCCCAGTGCGGCACTACATGGCTCGACCGGACTTCAAGTTCCGAAAGTCAATCGACGGGAGCGAGCTAGCCAAAGCAATCGGAGATGTTCTTGTGCTCGAAGTGTGTTAACCACTATTGATCGCTCCTCCGATCTTTGTTGTGGTGGCGAAGGGCTTGTGCTTATTGTTTGGACGACAAGCTCGTGGGAAGGATGAAAGATATGGTCCACAAGCGGCTCTTGGGAATTCGGGCTTTGTTAGGCGATATATGTCTTCTCTACCCTTCTTCCTCGAAATAGCTTGGTCATTCCTTCTTTTCTTAACATCGCTATTTTTTTTTACACAGTGGCCGCTCTCCATACCTTTGCCACCGATCTCGGTAATTCTCGTGCCGAGGTGAAAAGACTCACCACCGACAAGGTTCAACGAACAATGAACTCGGCAAGGTGGTTAGTGACTTTGAGTTACTAAAGAGGAGGCCGGGCAAGCCAAAGCCCGGATCGTCGCTTAGGAGGCCGGTAGGAAGTTGGAAGGCGATCTTAAGAGGGTCGACGGGGAGAGAAATGGCTGGCCGAGGAAAGGAACATCTGGCCAGGATAAACAAGGGCTCGAGCAACGAGCTTCTTTTGCCGAAAATGAGCTGACTGATGCCAACCTGCAGATAGCTTGGTTAGAAGTCGAGCTCGCAGCAGCCAAGAAAAACCCTCCCTACGATTAGGTAATTGCCGAGTTCAAGAATTCTTCTTCCTGGGGTGAGGCGGTCATTTCAAATTACATCCGAGGTCGAGAACATATCGAGGGTTCTTCTTTTGGAGTTTTCCTTAGCCACTTGTTGGAGTGGGGTAAAACCAAGTTTTTTGGAGAAGAAGCGAGCGGCCATAAGATGGTTCTTTATGAGGAAGGCAGTGGTCACCCTTCATGCCGCCAATCTTTGAGAAGGGAAAGAATCGAGGACCCCGCCTACTCCTTTAAGCCATAATTTCGGGAGTGTGGTGCAAATTCTCAAAAAAAAAAAATGCTCCTTTCGACGACGATCTTAGGTGAAGAATTTTGTGGGTGATAAAACAAATCGGGGCGAGCAGTAGAAGTCTACGATGCTAGCAAGATTGCTTCCGTTTCTCTGTTCTCGTCGGACTTTGTTAGGCCTTGAGCCCTTGTCATAAACAATTTTTATTTTTGTTTATTATTTTGTTTCATCTTTTGAGAATATCGGTCCTTGTGCCTAGTTTCATATATACGACCTGGTTTTGTTTCGTTCTTATGAGTATTATTAATTTTTTTCAAGTAAAAGATAACTTATTACTTTCTTGACCCCGGTTTGAGCGTGGATTTTATTAGAAATAGAACTCTAAAATTCCACATTTTCGAGGAACATTTTAGATAGAGCTTGCATTCTCTTTGACCTCAAATTGACGAGGATTTTATTAGAAATAGAGCTCTAAAATTTCACCCTTTCGAGGAACATTTTAGATAGAGCTCGTATTCTCATTGACCTCGAATTGACGAGGATTTTAATAGGAATAGAGCTCTAAAATTCCACCCTTTCGAGGAACATTTCAGATAGAGCTCGTATTCTTTTTGACCTCGAATTGATATGGATTTTAATAGAAGTAGAGCTCTAAAATTCCACCCTTTCGAGGAACATTTCAGATATAGCTCGTATTCTCTTTGACCTCGAATTGACGAGGATTTTAATATAAATAGAGCTCTAAAATTCCACCATTTCAATGAACATTTCAGATAGAGCTCGTATTCTCTTTGACCTCGAATTGACGAGAATTTTAATGACACAATAACTAAAAGAAATTCAAGACTTTCACATATATGTGCTGCTTTACAAAAATTTACAAGTCTTTTATAAAAAGAAAAGATTTTTCCTTATTGATAGTATCGTCGAAGGTGATCGATATGCCAAGGATTTTTTAATTCCTTTCTGTCTTGCTCTGCCAACCTATACGTGCCTTCTCGGACCATGCCTATTACTTTGAAAGGTCCTTTCCAATTCGGGGAGAGCTTATTCATGTTCGTGGTTTCCCGTCACCTCTATTTTCCTGAGTACCCAATCTCCTACTGAAAAGGATCTCAGTCTTATTCTTTTGTCATGATGGCTTTTAGTAAGATGGTTATAGTTTACCATCCTCATTCTTGCTTCAAGCCTCCTTTCTTCGAGTAAGTCTAAATCAAGCCCTCGAGCTTCTTTGTTTGTCTCTTCGTTGAAGTAAGTAACTCTGAGGGTGAAAGGGAGGTGCACACGAAGAGAGATACGAGCCAGGATGTTACGTACAATGATTAACTCCTTCATAACCGCCCACCAATTAGTGTCACAAGCAACGTCCGGGTTCAATGAATTTGACACCAAATGAATAGAATCGAGACATTTGCCCAAACGCCCACGCCCAGCTTGGCCCAACCTTGCGAGCCGAGCCGAGTGAGTGCGCGTGTAGTGTTTGGTCCAAGTCACCTAACATGCTACTTGAACAAAGATCCTTTGAACATGTTTAGTATATATGCATCTTAAGGTAGCCCTTTCTATCCCATGGGGATTGTCACAAAATTCATTTAAATGTCTCTTTGTAACCCTTTTCAACTATCAATAATTCAACCATTAAATGATGTTAATTTAAACATGAAAATTCTTTGCTTACAGACACACAACACTTCTCATTTAACACTTTGATCTAAATATCTTTTAATCATCAAATGACACCCACCAAAGTGACCAAATCATTATATTTCCAACATGCGATACACGTCCCTTGAAGAACTCTTAAGCTTTTTCTCATCAATCATGATCATCATTATTGGCTTAATTTCCATATTCAAGTTTAGGAATTACACACCCAACAACATCTGTATTGTATTCCACAGCCTTCCCCTAGCTAGTAGCTAGCATGTGATGTCTTATTCAAAGTCAAGTGTCATATTTGGTACCACTAAGACTGCCCACTAGTAAGTGCTTGGTCCATCAATCAATAAATGTAGTAGAATTGAATTGAAGCCCAATAAGAGCTTTAGTGCGACCACAACAATACCTCTCTATATCACACTCTAAATACCTTATTTTTTATTTAAGTTTTACTTTTTCAACACTTTAAAAATAAATTCACTCCAACAAGCACTTTCTATATAACCCTCTAAAAATTAAATATTTCTCATCTCAACTAACAAACCATTATATTTTTTCTCTTTTATTTATATTTTTTCACCACAATTAAAATAAAATATTTTAAATTTTAAATTTTATATACTATGAAAAATATATTGTACTCTCTCCGTCCCTAAATTATTGTCTTGTTTGACTGGCACGGATTAACAAAAATAATTGACTTGATTATTAATATTGGTATAATGTGTAGTTTCTTTTAATGCTTATGTGTATATGGCGCATAATTAAAATAGAGAAAGTAAGGGTAAAATGGTAAAAATAATCTCCTAAAAAAGAAAATTTTAAACAAGACAATTATTTAGGAACCGACAAAAAAATAATAATAATAATTTAGGGACGGAGAGAGTATATTTTAATAATTTTTATTCTAAAATATTAAACAAAAGTATATTGTGTTCAAATAAAGTAAAGAAAATGTAGAGAATTTAAGTCATTATTCATGTTAAAACTCCTTCTATATTTAGAGGGTGATTTAATTGATTTTAGAGATAGAGGTGGACTAGAGGGACCACTGTTGTTAAAACTCCTTCTATATTTAGAGGGTGATTTAATTAATTTTAGAGATAGAGGTGGACTAGAGGGACCACTGTAGAATTAAAAAAGAATAAAAATCTCTAAAAAAAAATTTAATTAATTTTATGGGCGGCGGAAGGGCTCTTATTGTGAACGCCCTTACAAAGACGTTATGCCCATCCCAGTCATGCTAGGAAAATCCTATATCAACTTTGTGTTCTTTTTTTTATTAAATAAAAAAAGTCTTGTCTTTTTCTAAACAGCCTGCTTGTTTTTTCCTAAGCTGGCGCCTGGCGTATTATCTACGTACGGAATATTTGAACTTGTATGAGACGATCAGTAGTAATGCATTTTAATTAGAATAAGAATAAGAGCGAAAACAATGTTTCTAGTTCTTGAATACTGTTCCATTTCATATAATTTTGTATTTCTTCCGTTCCATGCAAATAATTCACTATACTATTTTGAGATATTTTAATTTAAAAGTTCACTTTCTAAAATTATGCTCTTACTCTCCATAAACTTTTAAATTCTATCCTTTAAATGTGATATAATTTTTTTGTAAATATGACTAACTCCCTTGGTACTTATATATTCCTTAATAATTAGATTTTTCAAACGTGGACTCTTTGAGTGTAACGGTGAATATTTGATACGTGAGATAGACAAATGAAATGAGGTTAAGATGCATTATAGTGATCAAAATACTAGGGATGTAAATGGTTCGGTTTATGACAAAATCATTAACCGAACCGCCTCCTAACGGTTCCATTTTTTTCAAACCGAACCGAACCTCATGAGGTTTGAAACCGAACCGAACCGAACCATTCGGTTTGGTTTGGTTTGGTTCGGTTTTATGGTTCAAAGTAACTTATTTTTTAAATATTGGAAAAGATGAAGACAAAGTAAATTTTTAAATATTGTAAAAGAAAAAGAAAGTTGAGACTAATTTTGTAAGGTCGAGAGAGATCTTACGATGGTTGAGAGAAAATTTTGGTTCTATGAGGTGTGAAAAAGAATGTCAGCGAGGTAAAATGGAGAGCGCTGGCGAGGTGAGAGGGACAATGGCGAATTAATGGTGAAGCACAATATTGCGTTGAGGTGAGAGAAAAAGAGAGAGAGTTGAGAGACTAAGGCGTGCAATTATCATCTTTACTCTTAGATTTTTCTAGATCTTAGTATAAAATTTTCAAGATAAATCAATGACTATTAATAATAAGAATATTATATATATGTATATATATATATATATATATATAACGGTTTGATTTGGTTCGGTTTGACCCTTAAAACCACAAACCAAACCGAACCGATCGGTTTATAAAATTTTCAAACCGTGACCAAACCACCCTAGCCTAAAACCAAACCAAACTGCTCTGTTTGGTTTGGCTTGATTTCGCGGTTCGGCGATTCAAATTTACACACCTACAAAATACCCCGATAAACTTTGTTCAATAAAATTTATACCAGCAACAACAATAATAATAGTGGTAGTGCGGTGGTAGGGTGGTGTTACGGATGGGGTTTATGGCGTGTACGGGATAAAGTCTTGAGAATATTTTCACACCATTTCTCGACTAAAACAAACAAGTACTCCCACTTTTTTTTTTTAGAAGTCAACATGTGACTAAATCAAATCAAAAGTTTATATATTTTATTTATATTTTAAGATATAAAATTTCATTAATAAAAAATTATCTTAAAAATACTATGGATTATAACTTTATAAAAATTACTAAATTTATGTTAATTATTAATCAAACTTTAACTAAGTTGATAGAAAAAAATTAAAATTAGACTCTTTGTCCGGAACGGAGGAGTATCTCTTAATGGGGAAAAAGAAGAAACAAAATTGCAATAGTAGATTCTTAATGACTAAATTAATTTGAGCCTTTAGATCTAAAATTACAAAAATGAGGAGGTTAATTTCAAGCCGTATATATAATATGCCAAGTTGCCAACCTAATAGGCTAATACCCACAAGTATTTCGTCAAACAAGAGAGGGTGGTTTTGGATTTTAGCAATCCTAGACTTGTAGTGGAATAGATTGTCACTGGTCCACATAATATTCGGGCTTTTCGTTGTAAAAGGCCCACTTAACAAAAGTTTCTGGAACAAAACTTTATTTATTTATTTATTTATTAAAATGATACTCCCTCCGTCCCTAAATTATTGTCTTCCTTTCCTTTTTCGTCTGTCCCAAAATAATTATCTTGTTTGAAACTTTCCTTTTTAGAACATCACTTTTACTATTTTACCCTTACTTTTTCTTCCTACTTTAATTATGTGCCACATACACATGGGCATTAAAGAAAACAACACACTTTTTTCTATTTTAATATTAATAATCAAGTCAATTGAGTTTTCTTAATCCATGTGCCGGGTCAACCCAGACAATAATTTAGGGACGGAGGGAGTATTACAACTCCCTTCATTATGGTCAATTTTATCATTAGTTCCTTAACAAAGACAAGTTTCAAAAATGCCCAAGAGTTTCAAAAATGTCACGCTATTAGTCTTTTTAATAGATGCCGATAAAAAAAATCTGTTAACTCAATCATATGCCTTATACGTGTAATTAGTTAAGGGGATGAATGTAATTTTAGTACCACCCTTGTTGAAATCTGTTAAGATTTGTCATTAAGCGGGGTTATACTGTAATTTCATAAATTTGATGGGCGAAAGATGATAAAAATAGAAAAAAATCTACCGAGCACGTCTCCTTCCTCTTTCCCTTTGCCGGCGATCAAAAGAGTTTCAGTTGAGGTGGGAATCGACGCCCCAAGTTCAATATCCAAACCCAGATTATTCAATTTTAAATCATTAAATATAAGACTACCGAATTCAAAACAAGTTCCAAAACTCCAATTCTTCCATAGACGTCATGAAATCAGAATGTTGAACTATCAGGGCATGAAAGAGCAAACACATCATCACGAACTTCAATCAATTGTTAAATCAAAGAAGAAGATCAACAGTTGTATAGCATGTGCTTTTGAAATGGGCCTTGTATTTGGCCTTTGCTGAAAGCTGTTTGGGAAACTAGTTGTCACCGTCGTCGTTCCCGTTGTCATTGCTTAGATCACCGTCGACGTTTAATCGGTCGCACAAACCTGTAAGAACTCTCATCAAAGCTATAAACTCTATGTCTCTCAAACTATTTGGGTTACGTGAGTGAGAAAGATGCTTTATGTGACTGATTTTGAATTTGATCTGACTTATTCTATTATTAATCGACTGCAATTTGTAATGTTTTCCAATATAGATGGACCAGGTTTTCTGCGCACGGTATCAGTATAAAATTGGATCAATATATGCTTAAAATTTTGTAAGGGATAAGTATGATCAAATGACAAAAAAATTAATGAATAATAATTCATTATAATTCATTAATTTCGTAAAAAACCAATAATAAAATATCAACAACAACAAAAAAAAAGACACCGTGAAATGCACGCTCGTCAGCATGTTTACACTTTGTCGAGTTTATGCTCCCACTTTACGATGGATGTGTCACATCTCGTGCCAAAATTCTACTTGAAGCAAAAAAGAGAGTAATTTGGTAAAAGAGTTTATAAGATAAAATTAGAAATGCTACAAATCAATATTTTTGCCTCTTCTAAACCACAAGTGAGTACTGAACCAATAATAAAATATCAAAATTGAAAGAAAAAAAAAACACCGTGAAATGTAGCAACAATGCATGCTCCTCAGTGTTTTTACACTCTGTCATGTTTATGCTCCCACTACGATGAATGTGTCATATCTCCTGCCAAAATGCTACTTGAAGCAAAAAAGAGAGTAATTTGATAAAAGAGTTTAAAAGGTAAAATTAGAAATGCTACAAATCAACGTTTTTGCCTCTTCTAAACCAAAAGTTAGTACGGAACCATTTCTGCACAGGGAGAGTCCAACTACGAAGACAGTCATAGACACATCACATAGATACACTTTCAAAGTAGTACTCAATCAATACAACTAAAACTAAGAAGTCATTTGTCTTGAGTAGAGCCACCAGTTAGTTCTGACTTTCATCACTGTACATCGCCCACAACACACGAGCCATTCTCATGTTACAGTCACCTCTTCTAGCGCTTGGGGTCCTCTGTAAACGAATCAAATTGCTGCCGAGTAAAATCAAGTTATATGCATGCAAAATGGAAGTAGATAAAACGGGTAGGGGAAAGGGTATGATTGCAATCATGCCTTTTGCCTTGCCATTGGTTAAAGCACTAAAATGGATGGGTTCAATGCTTAATTGCGTATCATATTGACACACACACACACACAAATGAAATGTGGAAAAAATAAACACACGCGCACACTTTTTCAGTGAGCAAAATCTCAAGCTTAACATAATTATAAACACTTGGGTTCTCCGATATCAATGATAAGACTAACATTAGCTACCAAAAAATGACTTTAACAATTGTATTGCAATATAGAAAAGGGAATTAGTAAGTAAAAACATCAATGAAACACACTTGATTAAAGATGACTTTACTACCAAAAAAGGTTTGGCTTTAGCAGCACTGTGACAAGAAAAGCAGGGAGAACATGGAATGAACTCAACGGTAGACATTTAAATCCTAAATGAACCGACTCATGTCAAGTTTTAATCGTGTCCTAGCCGATACTCAATAAGTCAAGTTTGAGCATGTTTATGAACAATTCACTTCAAACATTCTTAATCCAAGACACTATAACCTATTAAGTTCTTTTAGAGAGACATATATAAAGAGGTGTTTCTAACTTTTAGAGTCAAATAACGAAGTATAAGAAAACTTTTATCTTGTATTTTTCTTTGTTCAGCCATAAATATGATTATCTTGTAACTACAATCAACACAAACAAAGTTTTCCGGTTAAAGACCAATTTTTCTCTTTGCCAGTGTTAGCACCTTCAAGTTTACTACATATGTTACATACTGGCTAATTCATATTGCCAAACATTCCAAACATTCTAAACCTAGGTTGTTCAATTTACTTGAATTATACATTGCTAAGCTAGATTAAAGGTATGTCATTAGTATGCCTTGTATTTTTTATTTCAATTATATTGAGCTCAGTCCACAGTGTCAGAAGCAAAGAAAGTACAGAAAACAAAGGTTTAAGATCAAGTCAGAAAGTCAAAAACCCAGTGACCGAAATAGTAGAAATAGAATGACCAAGTTTCAATAGAAATCACAAATCCAAAATGTAATGATTGCTAGAAATATACATTGAACCTTCTTTTCATATCAATTTGCTAAAAACTAAAAAAAAAAAAACACTCTCCCTTCTCAATCATATTCATTTATTTTCTCCCATTGCAATCGCCTATGCTCTAATACTTGAGTCAATCAATTTTTTTTTATTATTTTGATAGTATTTATAAACATACTATCAAAATAACAAATATATATATATATATATATATATATATATATAACACAAAATCAAATCGAAAAAAGAAAAAAAGAAGAGATATTGCAAGCTCCAGGTCCTAAACCACCAATAAAGCAAATAAGAAATTAGATTACTTGACCAAAAAAGTACACTCAGATTCAAAGAATTCAAAAGGGATGTATACAAAGACTAAGTTGTGTAGAAAATGGCAATTCATACATTATGTTTAGGTAAAACCAATTACTCTATTTTCAATGACAGTAATGAAACCTCAAAATACTTAGTCAAGGTAGCATACTTCAACCCAGGCTAATAGCTAAACATCTTAAAGATCCTATACTTATCAACAAACATCTTCAACCCAGGCTAATATGCCAAAGAATATAATGGAAGCAAAATACATATGAATAGGTTGGAACTTAGTAAAGCAAAATAATTTAGAAGCATCAATACCATTTTGGTGCTTACTGATGTAATTTAAAGTCAGAGATGTTCACTTGGCCAAATAGCATAATTATGTTTTCAGGTCATCATGTAAACGGTAACAGATACCATGTCTAGAATACCATTTATGCTCCCACTTGGATTCTTAGTTCTAACATCAGACTCAAAAATTAGATATTATTCATCACGTCTTCTCTGCGAATACATGAGTTCATCCAAGATAAGTGGAAAGAACTATACGATTCTTTTTTAAAGAGTATTCTGGTGGTGAATTTTGAATATTCAATTTATGAGCTCTATGTAAAAGTTGAGCAAATAAGTGGACTTAAAGGAGCAAGGTGAGTTCTGTGACCACTTTCATCTTTTGAGCAGATGTCTATACTTCCAGTTTTGTAAAAAACATTAAGTAATAAAGTTTGGTGATGGAGCACTGACACTTAGATTATCTTGTTCTATATTGGTCCATTTTTGTCATCAAATCTTATAACATGTGGATGTGTGCAGAGGCAAATTTTGGTCCAAGTTGTTAAAAAAGAAGGACCTGGGTCATTGTATCTCCGGCATTGATGAGGTCAGTTGTTTAAGGATTTCTTCCTTTAGGCTTGTATGAACTGTCAAAATATTTATGTGAATTGGCCTTTGAGTCCAATAATATCTTCTTGAAGATTGCATCTAGAGTGCATTTGCCACTTTACTGACCGAATCCAGTGGAACTCCTAAAGGTATTCTGATGTAAAGACTTTCTGAACCCTTTAGACCTTGTCTTCAAATAATATATGATCTCTTAGTACCATAAAAATATGAAAGTAAACATACATTCTTAAGACGTTGGACTTGCAGTGTGGACTTTAACTTGTCAATAAAAATGCCTTTTCATAGGTTCAATTACAGGTGAACCCAAATGTAAAAGGAGGGGCTATTGGTGAGTTGCGAAAAATGGTTGCAGAAGAGGGGATAACATCTTTTTTGAAAGGGGGGTTGGCCATGCAATGGTCAGGGCATCTGTTTTGAGTACATCACAGCTCGCAACATATGATGTGTTCAAGCAGGTCAAGTTCTAAGCATGCAATTTGTAATTTCTTCATTAACCCAACTGCAAACTCATAATCACAGCGATAGTTCAATTTTTAAGTTTTATCTAATTTTAAAACCACGCAGTGATACACTCAAGCTTTAAAAGAAAGCAACAACAATACAACCAAAAATTCATCTAAAAAGTGTGTGGAATCAATCAGAGCAGTCCCGCATAAAAGATAAAGAAAAAAGGAAAAATGAAGAATGTAAGGGAATATAAATGTTACTTTTAAATCGAGATACAATCGAGAAACGGATTACACAATTGAAAATTTTGGAGGACTTGCAGTTGGGTGAAGAAGGAGATGAAAGGGACTGGGAGTGAGCCTTCTCTTCGGAGAGAATCCCTCTTCGTGGAAACTTTGGATTGTCATCATGGAAAACATAAATCCAAGGCCTTCTACGCCAAGTAGCGAGTGGCTGCTAAAGCGTGGTGGAAAGGGAGGGCGTCGGAGATGCCGCTGTGGCCGTGTTCCATGTCGGCCGGAGAAGAGGAAGAGGTCGTTGAAGGGTGTGAGGGGTAGAGTCAGTGGAGGTGAAGTGAGGTTTTGGTGGTGGGTAATCGGGTAATTATGGATTTGAAAGGGAAGGAAGAGATGGGTTTTCATGGATTGGAGAGAGAAGACGATGACGAAGGGAAGAGGTTGAAGATGAGGAAGGAACCGCAGGAAGAGAAGACGATGACGATGGGAAGAGGTTGAGGAGGAAGAAGGAACCGCAAGGTAGGAAGCGAAGATTAATCGCACTTCGCACATGTGCACTCCCAAATTCGATCGCAGCCGTAGAAATTTAGTAATTCGGTAAATCTGGGCCAGTAGTTAGCCTCGGTCAATTGCACACGAACGAAGTGAGCGCTATTGTATTATAGATAGCTCTACATCACTACATGTACCGAAAAAGTGAAGCGAACGTGGTTGGGTTGGGATGCTTAGGTAGTGTTTGGTACTCCCTCTGTCCCTAAATTATTATCTTCCTTTCCTTTTTTGTCCGTCCCAGAATAATTATCTTATTTGATAACTTTCCTTTTTAGGATACCACTTTTACCATTTTACCCTTACTTTTTCCTCTACTTTAATTATGGACCACATACACATGGGTACTAAAAGAAATTACACATTATATCAATATTAATAATCAAGTCAATTATTTTTTCTTAATCCATGTGCCGGATCAAACAAGACAATAATTAAGGGACGGAGGGAGTAATATTTATGTTTCTTCATTCTATTTCATCGCGCCAAAGTTGATGGATGACAACGTCGATTCCACGTATGTGCTAAGTGTGTAATCTAGTATGATGTCGGCTCTATGTTGCTGGGACTGTTCTTGCTAGGTTCTTGAGAAGAGATGGTACAGTGACCTGTGATCAACAAGAAAACACCGTTAGGGGAGCTGGGAGTGACCCAGCTATAACCCTCCGGTGTGAGAATCAGTATATGGGTTATAACAAAGGCTTTATCCACAGAGCTTGGTCTTTGAATGAAGCTAGATTACTCTCCAGCGGGCTATAAGCAGGAAGAGAGTAATGTATAGTGTTCCGGTGTTAAGATTGCATAGGGAGAAGAAGAAGGTTATACCTTTGTATTTATAGGCTGGAGCCTGGCTAAAATGACCATCTGGAGGAGACTAGCAGGAGACCAGTCCGTACAGCTCCCTTGTCCTCTTGCTATACTAGGTGGCGGTGGCAGGCTCAGGAGATCGTGGTCACCTGCCCGTACAGTGGTCCTGGTACTTTTCTATCAGTAAGTGGGAGAGTGGAACAGACTTCTGACATGTTGGGATTCGCCTGGGTGTCCAATAGGCTTAGTCCATGTGTGAGGAGCGGTTGCATGTGGGCTTGTCTAAGTAGAGATCGAGGGCTATAAGCAGGAAGAGAGTAACCTTGACTTATGGAGTTGACAAATCTAGTACCCTTGACTTATGGAGTTGGCAAGTGAGTCAGTTGGTCACGATGTCTAAGTCGCTACTAGTGAGCTCGTTATTTCCAGCTCGTGCTATAGGCGACCTTGGTGTTACCCATCTGGCTTACCTCGTGCCACGATGGCTCTACCACGTGTGATGGCTTAGGCGGAGCCTGTTCACTATTTCAAATGTTTTTGTTTCTATATATTTCATTTCTGATTTTCAACTGAAACAGGTAGCGTTTGTTAATCATTTCTATTTCTACTTGAAAATAAAAAACAAAAACATGCTAAGCAATCGCGACCATCACCGTCGCCATTCACCATGGAAAGGCATCATGCACAAATCAGACCCGATTTCACTAAACATCCAAGATTCACGATCGATCTTCTTGTTTTCCTTCCTTTTATCGAGATTAGATGAGTCGGTAATTACATAATCTATATTCATGGTTTATTTGGCTAGTTGATGGGCTTCAAGATCTCTTGTCAGATTCGGGAGACCACATGATCTAGGTTTTTGTTTGCAGACTATTTTAGGGTTTTTTTCCCGCCAAATCTCTCGGTATTAATTATGGCCTTATTTTCAATTTCAATCTTATTTCGCTGCTAATACTGTCCCAACTATCCAATATCAAAAGGTGAAAAGGATGAATGAGGATCAATTTAATTATTTATTAGAAGAAGTGACTCCAGCTTGGTTATTTTCGATTCCTCCAACTTCTAAGTTGTTGATTTCAACTTCAGAGAGAGAGAGAGAGAGAGAGAGAGATGGAGTTCCTTATGTTGACAACAGAGATAAAGGTGAGAGACGACATACTTGAGGATTGGGTGGGTTCTTGCTGTTCAAGATGCCATTGAAAAGGAGAAAGAAAGTTTTTTGATTTACATAAGTGGAGGAATAAAGGAGGTTCAAGATGGAAAATGTTGTGGCCAGAGTTTGATAGGGAGACCTCATTAAACTTGGGATTTTATGTTTTTTTAGGAGAAATGTTTCTCCTTTCCGAGAAACATATATTATTTGTTTCTTGAACTTAAGAAATGTTTCAACTCAACCTAGAAATAAAATGATTACCAAACGCATTTCATTTCTTGGATTTGGGCGAAAGTGAGAAATAGAAAAATATATATATTAGAAACGAATTGGTTATCGAACAAGCCTTTAAATTCTAAGTTATTCCATGCTTAAAAGCCCCAATAATTTCACATCCAAGACTTCAACTTTTATTTCTTACAAATTTATTTTTATTCTTATCTATCACTGCAATTTTTTTATTTTGTATTTTACATTTCTTAATTATCAGATGCTTCTCTGCTAGCTTTTTTCTTTAATTTTCTGAGGTTGAAGCTCCGGCGGCAACATTTTCACCGACAGGATGAGATATTCTTTGATAAGTAGTAATTAAGGTGATCTGAGAGCTCGGAGGGAGTTGCAGAAGTGGGAGTGATGTGTTTCAGCGCTTGTGACCGTCAGTAGGGTTTGTGAAATTCAATTCATGCCCTTAACCAAATGCATATGCGAGGCATATGAGCACTCAACGGAATTTTTCTAACGGTATCTATTAAAAGGACTGATTGCATGACCTTTTTAAAACTCTTTGGGACTGTGCTGGTAAAAATCTTTGTTAAGGAACTAATGATAGAATCGACCATAGTCAAGGGACTAGTAGTGTCATTAACCAAACAAAAGTTTGATAGACAGTTCATTTTGTAGTTTGTTTTATTTTTTGCGAAATAAAAAAATGCAAAATCAATGAAAAATAAAAAATAAAGAAAAGTATAAATTGCAAAAGGAGTGACTTGAAAACGGGGCCACAATTTTGGAAATTGATAATTCCTCCGTTCTTCCCAAGGAGTCAACGTTTGAAATCTAATAATTAAAGATAAATAATTAAGTAGTGTTAGAGTTGGTTGTAATTACAAAAATATTTGAGCATTATCAAGATATTTATAATTTATGTGAAGGATAAAGCTGAAAGGTTTCTGAAAAATTATAGACATAATTTTTTAATTAAATTTTTTAATAAAGTTATTAAAATAGAACAGTGAATTCTTTGTCCGAACTGAGAGAGTATTTGAGAAATTCTTTGTCTTAGGCTTTGGCTAGCCAAACATTTTGAGAAAAATAATGTTGGCCTTGTTTTTCCTAAAACGTGTAGGAAGAAGCGTTCAAACCTTTTTCAACGCACTGTAAATAAAGCGTTATCAAAAAGCTAGAAATCGGAGTTTTTGAACAAAATTTTGTGTTTACAAATTGGAGATTAAAAAAAGCCACAATCTATATTTATTCTCTAATGACATTTACAAAAAAAAAATTACGTTTTATAAAATATTATGTTTTGAAAAAGCTACACCAAAACGGGCTTTTATGTTTACAAATTACAAGAAAATATTTTCTAAACATGAAATATAATTACTAAAATAAAAAGTAAGATTAAATATGAATGTCAATATCTCATAATTAAAATTGCTATTTTTGCTAAATTTATTTTTGTGATATCAGTACTAAAATACATGCTAGTTTTAAATATGTGATTCATGACATGAATTAAAGAAAATAGTATTTTTGTTTATATAAGCTTGACTATAGTAGATAAGTAATTATTGTAGTGAAATAGACTCCATTACAGAAATCCTCATATTTAATTATTATACCATTATACTCGTGTTGATAATATAGAAATTGATTGTAATATAGTGAACAAATGTAAAACTGGGAAAAAAGATATTAAATGTAATGGTGATACCATGTCAATATCGAAATTGATTGTAATATGGTGAACAAATGTAAAATTGGGAAAAAGATATTGAATGCAATGGTGATACCATGTTAGTAGTATCCCCATCCATTTATAATATAACAAATCAATAATTTTGCTGATGAAGAAAGCAAAATTACTAATGCATCACACATCGTCAACCTTGCTTTCAACATTAACAAGGTTGCTAATTCATATTACTCCCTTCGTTTTTAAAATATCATCATGTTTGACCGAGTATACGGACTAAAAAAAATTAATTAAATTTATTATAAATATTCGTATAATATGTAGTTTTCTTTAAAATTCTTGTGCATATGGTCATAATAAAAGGAGAAAAAAATAGTGTAGAATGGTAAAAGTGTTTTCATAAAAATAGAATGTTTAAAAACAAAATAATTTTTAAAAAAAGACAAAAAAGAAAAATAAGACAATATTTAGGAACGGAGAGAGTATTAAATAATAAATAGTGATACGATCATAAGGCCGACACATTCACGAAACTGGGTAATAAAATTATGTGACTTCCAAAAATAATTTTTTATGAAGTAACCTGATACCTTTTTAGTAATCCCTCCGTCACTTAATTATTGTCTTGTTTGACTCGGTACACGAATTAATAAAAAATAATTGACTTGATTATTAATATTGGTATAATGTATAATTTTTTTTAATGAACATGTGTATGTGATCCATAATTAAAGTAGGGAAAAAGGAAGAATAAAATGATAAAAGTGATGTCCTAAAAAGAAAAAAAATTTAAATAAAATAATTATTTAAGAAGAATAAAAAAGAAAAAGAAGAAAATAATTTAGGGACGGATGAAGTAATTTTGTTATGACTTCCATACAGTAAACTTAATCACGAGTCAATTGTTCCAAGAGTCCTATAAATGGACGGAACTGATTGGTCAATTATGTGACTTTGACATATCCATTACTCACATTTCAGAACGCGATGCCAACTGGTAAAAGTCCATGATAAAACCTCTGTCTGTTTGCCTTATTCCAACATCACCCTTGTGGTATTTTTTCTGTTAAATAAAACCCTCTACTATACAGCTGTACATGTATCTGTCTACGGCATTTTCCATAGGGTTAATCACACCATTAGTCTCTTAACTATGGACTATTCTACGATTAGTCTTTTAAGAATGTTTTTTCAAATTTCAGTCCCAAGAGTATCAAAAAGTCACGCGGCTAGTTCTTTTGATGGATGTCGTTAGAAAAAATCTGTTAAGTCAATCATGTGTGTTGCACATGCCATTTTTCAAGGGTATTATGAAAAATCTCTAGTAAATAATTAAACAATAAAAAAGGGGTTAAATGCTCCAGTGGTCCCTATACTTTAACATTCTAGCATTAGTCTCTGATTTCAAAAAGTGAAAATCTGGGTCCAAAGTACGCTGTTTTTGTTCGCCCGTGGTCCTTCCGTTAACGACCGTTAGAAAATCAGCCGTTAACGGCCCATGTGCAAAGCATTTGAGATTTTAAGGGGGCGAATTGGTAACTTCCCTCCAAGCTCCCCCCCTTTCTACTTAACCTCGTACAGGGAAATCAAGTTTGGTTGCTGCCATGGCTAATCAAACTTCACATAATTAGCCATGGCAATAACCAAACTTGATTTCCCTGTACCAGGTTAAGAAGAAAGGGGGGAGCCCAGGGGAAAGTTACCAATTTGCCCCCTTAAAATCTCACATGCTTTGCAGATGGGCCGTTAACGGTTGATTTTTTAACGGTCGTTAACGGAAAGACTACAGGCGAACAAAAATAACGTACTTTGGACCCAGATTTTCACTTTTTGAAACCAAGGACTATTGCTAGAATGTTGTAAAGTACAGGGACCACTAGTCCATTTAACACATAAAAAAATTACTGCTCTTATACCTTCCTTCTTCCTCTCTCCTCTCACCATCAACGCCGACATTGCCACCCCTCACTACCACTTCGTTGTCGTTCGCCCCCATACCACCACCACCCCTACTTGCACCACCGTCAATTTACTGCTATTGCCATGAAAAAAACACTCAAATTACTTACTAGACATTATTTCAAACCCAAATCACAAACTTTCATCAGGCATTATTTCAAACTCAAATCACAAACTTCCATGAAAAAAAAAACACTTAAATTACTTCTATGAAAACTCAAGAAATCACTCAATCATGCATTATTTCAAACCCAAATCACAAACTTCTAGATCTAGGTTTTCTATCAGCCCAATTAGAAATAAGAGTAAGTCAAATTTTTCAAAGGTATTATGGAACTCCAAATCCAAGCCCTAGGCTCGGATTTTTAGCTCGCAGAGGAGAGAAAGACGGATTGAGGAGTGCACGGGGTTGACTGTCGGATCTGTGGGAGTGATGGGACCGACGGAGCTTTTGGAGATGAACAGAGAAGATGGCCAGAGGAAGTACATAGGAAGAGACTGTTACTATTGTGGCCCGACGGAGTTTGAGAGAGTAGGGTTCGCGGCTACTGAGGGCGAAAGGAGATGACAACTGAAAATCCTACTGCGTCGCTGTCGAGGATGGAGAACGTCGCCGGCGTTGCTATGCTATAATAGAGGAGGTCAAACTGGAGATCGACGCACTGGCGCTGGATATAACAGCCGGGGGCGATGGATGACGGTGGCTTAAGCGACTTGCTACTGCTGCGATTTTTGTGAAAGGGCAGTAGTTTTTTTATTGTTTAATTATTTACTAGGGACTTCCCATAATACCCTTAAAAAATGGTATGTGCAACACACATGATCGACTTAACTGATTTTTTTCTAACGACATCCATCAAAAAGACTAGCCGCGTGACTTTTTGATACTCTTGGGACTGAAATTTAAAAAAAAATTTTAAGGGACTAATCGTGGAAAATTTCATAGTCAAGGGACTAATAGTGTGATTAACCCTTTTCCCTATCATTCATAGTAGTAGACCAAATGACTAAATGCTCTAAGTTTTTATATCTCAATTTTTCTTCTTGAAATTTCTATCATGCCCCAAGATTGCCTCCTCTAGACAAAAGTTTCACACCTCTTTATATTGTTTTATGACATTTAGTCAAATGTACAACCACTACAACTGTTAGGTCCCTTTGGTTGTATGTAGTATGCTCAGTATATAGGCTAGAAGGAGGGTGAATAGCCTATGTTACCATCATTTAAAATTCATCCTAAATTAAAATACATTACAGAACAAAGATGAAATATTTATCAGGTGAGGTCAACTTTCTATAGAAGCGACATAGCTGATGTTGAGATCAGTTGATATGCTTCAGTAGACATCATCTACTCTATCACAGAAGACTTAAAAGACTGCTTGAAAGTTGAGAATATTACATTTGCTGAAGTATAAGAGTTATGCAGCGGAAAGATTAACAGCAAATGTAATACTTGAAGATCAAATTAGTTGAACATAAATAAGTACAAGTACAATGTTAACAACAAATTTGTATCTTCATAAGATGCAGTTATTCCATTCCATAAAACAAATTGCTTAACATATAAAACATATATTTACGGAAAGATAAGTAAAGACTAAATGTAGTAAAATATATTTTATATTAAAATTCAACAGAGGTTTACTTAAAGGTAAACATGCTTAGTACATCAACCTAGACTCTCTAACCTAGCAGTCTTCCGGGGTGGTTTCATGGAAAGGAAGTGGGATACCGAGAAGACTTATTACCAACCCTCAACCTTTGACTCTCACAAAGTACCTTAGGGAGAGGCAGATGGACGTGCTAAGGTGAGGTGGAAGTGAGAAGATAATATTATGGGTTGTTCAAATAGCAAGTATTTAAACAATCGAGTGCAAAGCACTCGACCAACTGTGATGACACATTATTGCACAACCGATAACTCTTACAATGAAATATAGGTCTGCCGGTATGAATACAATTAGGATTATTAGCTCAGGGTCTTCATCGGACATCTTCAAGGAGGTTCTGTCAGTAACGATAAGCTGAAAGATTAGTCTCTTGCTATGGATATGAAGTATAGCTACTGAAGAGACTGAGTCTTTCGAAGGAAGAAAGAACTCAAATCAAGAAGGAAGTTCTTGACTAAGCGAAGACTTCTTGCCTTGTGAATTTCAGATCACTCTCCCACAAAGTGTTTGTTCTTACACTTGTGTTTTTCCTACTCTTTGAAATCTCACAAACACTTTCTGCTCTTTTCTTAAAGGGGGATGAGAGTTTTCTTTTATAGGCTGAGAAGAGAAGAGATTCGTTGTAACTGAGTTGATTTTTTCTCATTTGAATGTTCGTTCTTCAATGTATCAGAGTACATTGTATGAACTGTTGGGTAAAAATCTCTATGAAGATTGCGTCTTGAAATTTATTCGTGAATCAGGCTCGGAGTGGATGGGATTTGTCATACAAGCCTGGGATGAAGTGCATTATGATTGGTCTTTTATAGGATGCGTCTTGAAGACTGGGACCAAGCACGGAAGAGGAAATATCTAAAGGATAAACGTGAGGGTTCAGACATCGAGGCATATCTTTAAGATGTCAGAGAGATCTGCAAAATATCTTTTACAAATCTTTGTGAACGTTATTGCTTGGAGAATGACCAATGTTCCTCTTTTAACTTAGCAGCACTCTTGCAGTGGACTTGAATATCCTTGTAGGACTGCTGGAGTGATGTCTACTGGGGAACATCTGCTAAAAAGATATTCTGCTGGTAAGACAACTGCTGATGAGATAACAACTAGTGAGATATCTGCTGGCACTTGTTGAGCTAATCCGTTTGTGAGATCATCATTTTGTAGGACAAAAGACTCAGACATGTACAGAGACTTCCTAGTCTAAATGACCTATGCAATATTCAATAGAGTTGTCACGCTAACTGGTATACAACCCTTTTAGTCACTTGTTGAATATGCGTTGTAATGTGAACAAGCAAATCAATGTGTTGGAATATGCTCATGAGTAAAATAGCTGTTGTGAAGGCATGTTTCTAATAACACGCCATGATCTCATTAGTCACTCACCTCAAAGAAACGTAATTATCTCTCTCTATCTTATACCTTTCATTCTATATGCTTGTGTGTGCCCTAGCCTCTCATTTCAACCTCCCAGCAATTTACAACCCTAATCCCTCAGCTTGATCAATGTCTTTCGATTAACTAGGTCACATGAGTCTATTAGTGAGAATGATGTGTCTCTAAGCCTCATGTAACTAGTGACTAATTAGTTTGAGACCCTATCGAGACACCTAGAGGAGGAAAGATAATGAGTAGGTTGAACTCAATTTTATCGATAACAAAACGATGATCAAGTTTAAGATGATTATCATCATCGTACTGAGCAATTACACAAGAGGAGCTACAAATATCATGACAAGTAATGATTATCTACGACCTTAAGTGGGCAGTTCTAGTAAATAGATAGCAGCTATTCAATAAAATGATGTAAATAGAAGGCACTCATTTGCAAAGGCCACAACTACGACACCATACCATAGATCTATCAATTTTAGTTCCTAAAATACCCTAGTTTAGCTCTTTACTTACCATGACTCTACTTTAGATTCTTTCAATGCTTTAGGTTGGAATCGATAAATTTAATGCACTTGGATTACATTGCTTCACTTATCAATTCGTATGAGTAGACACAAAATTGTAGTTATTGGCTTTCAAGAACCCCCTATTCCAGATCTAGCTATTTTTTTCATGGGTTAATGACACCACTAGTCCCTTGACTATGGCTGATTCCACCAGTAGACCCTTAACAATTTTTTTTCAAATTTTAGTCCCTTGACTATGAAAATTAGACACGGTTGGTCCTTTTGTTGGATGCCGTTAGTATTTTTCCGTTAAGTCCGTGATGTGCCCATCACGTGCCTTTGGTTAAGGGTATTTATGGAATTTCATGTGCAAAGATATTTTCTAATACTTAAAACAATATATTCTTTTCTCTCTCCCCCCCACCCCCCTAAAAAATGTCAATCATCCCAAACTTCTTTGGTCGACGATCCAATGTCTTTGATCGGGTTTCATTTGAAGGCTTCCCTTTCAGCAGCAATGTCCGTTCACTTTTCGATCAAGTCCGATCGGGTTTCTCCTTTGAGACGGCATCGTTCGCGCACGCTAACATAGACTGGAAGGAGACTCTGGAGGCGCACATGTTCAAGGCGAATGTTCCCGGGCTGAAAAAGAAGTAAGTTAAGGTGGAGTTGGAGGAGGACAGGATTCTGCAAATCAGCGAAGAGAGGATCCAGGAGAAGAAGGATAAGGGATATACCTGGCACCGTGTGGAGCGTAGTAGCAGCAAGTTTCTCCGTCGGTTTAAGCTGCCGGAGAATGCTAAGGTGGATCCGGTGAAGGCAGCGATGGAGAATGGTGTGCTAACTATCACTGTTCCAAAGGAGGAGGTCAAGAAGCCTGGCGTCAAATCCATTAAGATTTCTGGTTAATTGATGAGTCGGTCTGTCTCAGTGTTCGAATTCGAGTCTGAGTATACTAGTCTACGGTAGTATCTGTGTCTGGTTGTTGGTTTTGCTGGTCTGGGATTAATCTAGGATTAATCTGGGGCTAAAGTTTGAATCTCTTGGTTTCTTACCCAATTTTCTAAGTTGTTGTTGAAGACCTTGACTGGGATCCCCCGCCATTGATGAAACTTCGAGCACAGCGAGTTCAGAGCCCCGTTTGGGCGAAATCGTAGCTCCGGCGACACCAAACCAAGCTCCGAAAATGGGTGAAATCATTACTTTCATTATTTTTTTTAATTGATGTGATTTTTACATCAGAAAATTGGGTTTTCAAGTAGTGGATAGAATTGCTAGCAATTGACCTAGGATTATAATTGCTTTGTTCTTTAATTGAAATTGGGTATTCTGAAAATTAGGGTTTGAAGAATTATCGATGAAGATGATAAGTGAAATTTCATAGTGGGGCTGAGATGTTGTGGGGGGTTGGGGGGTGGGGGGAGAGAGAGAAAAGAATATATTGTTTTAAGTATTAGAAAATATCTTTGCACGTAAAATTTCATAAATACCCTTAACCAAAAGCACGTGATAGGCACGTGACGGATCGACTTAACAGAAAAATACTAACGACATGGAAATTCTATGGTCCAAGATATAAAATACTGAGGTAGATGTGGACAAACAAAGCCAACACCTCCACCTTCTACATTCAAAGTCAAGCACATAGCCATCTTCACACCTCCCCCTCTCCCTTCCCATAAACTATATCAATCTCCATTATCTGCATCTATATCTTCCAAATTTTCAATATCCACAAATGAACCAAAACAGCAGATCTACCATTCTTGCACACTTGAACCTCTGTATATTCACTTTAATCCTTTTATCAAGAAAATCTTCTAGTATTAATGATCCATACTATGAAGCGTGTGTGCCCAAAGGCTGTGGAAATGGGCCTGACATAAGCTACCCATTTTACATCCAAGGCCAGCAACAATCCTATTGTGGTTACCCTGGCTTTGAGCTCAATTGTACCTCTAATGGCTTTCCAATACTTCACATACCCCAAAACGACTACGTAGTTCAACATATTAACTACACCAACCAATCTCTTCGCGTATACAACGCCGCTGCCGTATCAAGTAATCGAGCATCTGGATGTTTCCCGCCAATTCAAAATGTCACACTTGACAGAAATCCTGTTTTTCGATTTGGAAATCATGTTTCGAATCTCGTATTATTATCGGATTGCGACCACGAATTACCTGATAGGTTGATTAATTATAGTGTTGGTTGTAATGGCAGTGGTTCGGGTTTGGCAATGCTTGAAGATGATGGAAATTTGGGGTTGGGGAAGGAGGAGTGTGGGGAGAATGTGGTGGCACCGGTGGAATTGTATGGTGGCGATGGGAGGAATGGAATTGTAGGGCATAATTATGAAGAGTTGTTGGAGAGGGGGTTCTTGTTGAAATGGACGGCTGCTGATTGCAGCATTTGTGAGAGTAGTGGTGGACGGTGTGGATTTAATACGACTACTAAACACTTTTTGTGCTTTTGCCCCGATAGGCCTCATGCTTCGCGTTGCAGAAATAGTAAGTTCTCTCTTTGTTTTACTCTGAATAATCACACAATTTGTAGTACTATGTGATTACTATTTTCTAACCTCAAAACCTGTTTCGAATGGAATCAGAATTTTTTGTGGTGTTGCGGTATTATTGGTTCGAGAACATGTTATGTCATCAAATAAACATAGGTGCTAAACCACACTCCCTCCCTTGAGAAAAGACTCTTTGCCCCTAATTCAATTTAAAAAAAAAAAAAGACTCCCAACAGTGGGCAGTCCTAATGAAGAAGACTCCCAAGAGTGGGCGGTCTCTTGGAGGAAGACTCCCAACAGTGGGCGGTCCTCATGAAATTTCGTTAAAAAATTAACGATTTCGTTAATTTTTTAATTAAAATGTTAACTTTAATATTCTAAAGTTAACATTTTCATTAAAAAGTTAACGAAATTGTTAACTTTTTAACGGAATCCATGAGGACCGTCTACTGTTGGGAGTCTTCCTTCAAGAGAACCGCCCACTGTTAGGAGTCTTGCCATTTTTCTTTTTCTTTATTTTTCAAATTTTTTTTTCATTAAAAACATGGGCAAAATAGTAAATTTGCCCAAGGAGTGTCATTTAGCATTTTTTTGGGGGGTGTGGTTTAGCAAGTCTCTTAAATAAATTGATTAGGCAATTGAGATATTTGAAAATAAGTCGTGACAAGGCGGTGTGGTATCCAATGCTAAAAATTCCTTCTCTTTTTTGAATTAATCTCAAACATCCAATCAACTCATTTAATAAGCAGCATCATCTCAAATTAAATAATATTCTCTTCGTTCTATCCAAAGAGTCCACGTTTAAAAAATTTAATAATTAAGATATATATAACTAGTATTGGAGTTAGTAATAATTACAAAAATATTTAAGTATAGTCAAGATGTTTATTACATAAGTAGAGGATAAAGTTGAAAGATTTATAGAGATTATTGACATATTTTTTAAAAGTGGACTCTTTATGTGAAACATCCTAAAATAATATAGTGGACTCTTTGCTTGGAACGGAAGGAGTATATCTCTACTGTACGAAACCGAGCACCAGAGAAATTTCGAATCCAGTCGTAAGTTAAATAATATGGTAGACCCAACTCTTTATCACATTGTCGAGAAGATTTAGACTGTCCGAGTCGTAAGTTTAGATCATTAATGATGCAGGCAACTTTGGAGTACTATTACATATTCATATAATAATTTATGATCAATTGGTCATTCTTGGCGTGGTGTTCCTTTTGTTGTTAAGCTACCAAAGTCTCAAGTAGTTAAACGACTCTAAATTTTTTATTCTTTTTTGTCTTATAATAAGCGGTTTTTTTTTTAGTTAAGATTAAAAAAAAGGTGACTTCTCACATATACATTAATATTTTTAGTGTTTACACATAACATTGCAAGTCCAAACATGAACATGATAAACGTCGAGGATGAAATTCGTAAACTTATAAAAAATTATCCTTATTTTAAAATATTTATTTCGGGACGGATAGAGTATTTTAATTTAGGTGATTAGTGCAAAAGTTGTTAGAAATGTTACCATTTAACGAGTCCAAATCCCCTGTATCACATGTGTGAAGTGATTACCCTTTATGATTTATCACATGCTTATCACCTATATTGAAATAAAAATTGTGGACAAGTTGGATTCTTATCATTTTTGCAAGTCTAGTGTTTTTTTTTTCACGATTTAGTGGCTTGATTTGTGGTTTTAAATTTTCTTTCTCTTTGATCCCACCGGTTCTTTTTATAGCATTCTCCTACTTTTTTTTTTTAATCGTTTGGAATAAAGAAAATGAAAAATCATAAACCAAACCAGTAATTCACAAAATCCATCAAACTAATTTATTTTTGTCAAAACTCAACTGGGCAGGCGTTACTCCGGGAAATAAGTTGCAGATATGTTGTCGACTACATAATACTTATACAAAAAGTTACAATTTTTTATTAGATTTTCGTACTCCTACTTTTCTTAACTTGGGACGACCAAGGTTGAAAATTTCATAGCCGAAAGTGATTGGTCTTTTCTTAATTATTTACTCACTCCGTTACATCCAAAAAGTACATGTTTGAAAAGTCTAATAATTAAGGTAAGAAATATATAAGTAGTATTAGAGTTGGTCATAATTACAAAAATATTTAGCATAGTTAATATATTTGTACCACATGTAGAGGGTAAAGTTAAAAGTTTTATAGAAATTGAAAGCATAATTTTTTAAACTAAATTCATTGAACAGAATATTTTAAAATAATATAGTTGACTCTTTGACTGGAATGAAGGGAGTATTATATATATATATATATATATATATATATATATATATATATATATATATATATATATCAAGGTCGTATCTTGGATTTCTAGTAATAGTACTACGTTAGGATCTTTTTGAAATTGAGGACAAAGAATTAATCAACACATGCAGTAAAGTTAGGCCAGCATGTGAGACATTGAATTTTGGACATGGACAATTAAGGCTAGTAGCCTAATACAATGACTTTATGGGTGGTCAATTTTGCAGCAATTAGACTAATTAAACAACAACAATAATATTTGGTTACAACATTCGAAGAATTTAGTTACAACTATTTCGGAGACGAAACTTTAAAGTGAGTCAAATTACGAGGATTTGACTTGAGATGAACATTGAGCCAAATATGAACATTAAGAACTTAACTCAATAGGCTCACTAAGCTTTGCTTGAAATAGGCTCGACTCATGAGATCCTCCGAGTTATTTTACTTGGTGTGAAGGTATTAGAGCTATGTAGTTAGGATCGGCCTAACACTTGTTGAAGCCTAAAGTGAACCTAAAATGAGGTCTATTTAGTCAGGATCGGCCCAAACACTTTGTGAAAGTCCTCAAATGTGAGCAAATGCAAGTGCCGAGGCCCGGCTCACCTTACTACAACAGTCTGGCCTTGAGCCGAGGCTCGTCTCAACTTACAGTAATGGACGGGCCTTGAGCCTATACTCTGTGGCAAGGCAGAACGAGCCCTATAGGACCCTACTATTCGCTTCTCTGATACCAGAACTCTTCTTTAGTTGTTAGCCTAAATTTTTGTCTGGTATGTCAAAAAAGGATATTGCATATGCTACGGCTACCAAAAGTGTACTAAATCTTGTACACATTGTAAATACCATCAAGCTCTAAATGCAGAATTTGGTTTGAAATATAGCAATTAAATTAGTTTTTTACTGATGGAGACATCATATTCTTGTAGCCCCTTCAAACTGGCCTTTTTAAAAACATCTAAAATATGCAGGATATAGTACTTCATGCTGAACTTTGATAGAGCTCAAGAAATGTATCAGTATTTTCTTTCATCCCTTGAGAATTTTATTCATTCTTCTTCAAATTTTCAATCCAAATGGGTTCCAATAAGCTGTTCAAATTCTCGGTAATCTTTCATGTGGGACTCATCACTATCATGTTTGACTTTCTTGCTCAAGTTAGTTCAATCTGTAGACTCGAGATTTGAAGCTTGCAAGCCAAAAACCTACGGTAATGCCCCAAACATGAACCCTTTCTCGATCCTTAATATTCTGTGACTAGCTGGGATTCGAAAGTTGTCTGCGAAGACTCTCGATCCTTAATATTCTGCTAAGTAACAGTTTATGCCACACTCCCCGGTACAACTTTTCACTGGATCACTCACCCTTCAAATTTTTTGGCTTGCCTCTTGCCAATCTATTCTTCTCTCATAACTACATCGCTATGGTTCCTATAAATCACACACAAATTTCTATTTCATGTGCCTCAAATGACTATAACTCCTCGTATCTCACATTAGTCCACGGCGATGAGGAATTGAGTTATGCTATGGGGATGTGCGAGTATTCAGTTCTTGCACATGGCCAGTTTGATGCCATGGTAATGACAATTGACTATATAGAGTTGTTTAGAGGGAGATTTACATTGGAATGGTCTGGGATTGCTTGAGATGAATGTGAAAACAGTGATGGCTACTGTGGGTTCGGTAGTCACTAGTCTGTGTTTCTGCCCTGATCGGTTCAGAAACTGCCATTACAGTACATTAGAGATTCCCTTCTTTAGCTTTCTTTCATCCTTCTCCTTTCAAGATACTTTAAACTCGAGCTGAAGAAATAGAGAAGGTTGAAAAGTTCTAATCAGCTCTTTTGCTACAGATGTTAAATGTTCACATTTTCCTTCCCATCATTTCATACACTCAGTTATAGGATGGACGAATTGCCATCATGGTGTTATTAGAGCTGAGGTCTATAGGTCTATGTTTGACAACTCAATTCAAGCCTTTTGAATAGGAATCAGAAGGACGTTTTGAATACCCTAGAACAAAAAATAGCACTGTATATAGACCTGACCTTTAGATAACACCGCCAAGAAAAGGGTAAGACTTGGAATTGAGTTGCCAAACATAGGCCGAGCATTATCAAGGGCTTGTTAAGGGATCACTCATCAATTAGGATCAGGGGTCCTTCGGTCGATCAATTCAAAACCATCTTGATCCATATCTCCAAGCGATTGTTAAAGGTTCCCACATCAACTATGTTTCGGGATCAAGCTCAGTTCTTGAATCAGGAAGGTACAATTTATGACAAAAGATGTGCATTTGCAAACCCGAATCTACAGACAAATCTAAGATGGTGGAAACCCGTCACGCCGTTCGGTAGATTCCCAATTGTATTGACATTGTGATTTCTGATACATCATCTTCATTTTCTTCAATCAGCTCAACCTATGTTCTGAGAAGATCTAGTCATACGTCCCTCTAGAGAAAACTGGTCACTGTCATGCTGCCTTAAAATATTTTCAACTTCATTTTCGCATTAGAACAAGCACTAAAGACAGCATCTTTTAAAAATTTCTGGTCTTTCTTCCCTGATAAAGATTGATTGCATTAATATAAGTTGAAGAGTTGTGAAGATGTAATCAACAGGGCTAGATACAATAAATTACTTAGTAATTGCAATATAAAACTTATAGCAGAAGACCGAGACCAAGTCAAATTTAAATATGGTTAAAAAAATTAGTGCTAATCAATGTACTTAATCCCCGAGAAAGCCTTGCAAAAGTTTTAGATAGAATCTAGTGATTATATGTTTCCACTTCTATGTTGTTGTTATCTTCAACCAGCCAAGCGTAATGGTCTTTCCCAAAAATATCAAGATTATATTTCATTTTGGGATCATCATGGTTGTTCGTGCGTTCCTGGTAAGCTCGAACCAAACAGTAGACTGGAAATACAACGTCTGCAAACCAAGGAGCTGTGGAAACGGTCCAACGATCAGCTACCCTTTTCAGATCATCGAGGATGGCAGCAGTATAGATTTCTGTGGCTATCCAGGCTTTGAGGTTAAGTGTGAAAATCGTACACCCATCTATGCAACTTCTTTCAGTAAATACATAATTAAAGATGTCTCTCTCAAAAACCAGACATTTCGGTTAGTAAATACTGATGTGATGCATTCCTGTCGTGTGCCTAGCAGAAACTTTTCTTTTGATCGATCTTCGTTGGATTTTGGCCCCAACTTTGTTGATCTCTACCTCTTTTACAACTGCAGCAATGAATTTCCTGTCAAGTACACGCAAACTCCAATTACGTGTCTTTCCGATTCCAATTTCACCCTGTATAATTCTTTTGCTGTTCTAAATACGGGGAAAGATGATGTCGATTGTACTAAAATGCCTTGTGAGTCGTATGTACATGCACCCGTTGAACTGGCGGGAGGAAGGCGAAATCAAACAGTTGAAGGATTAGATTACTTGCAGCTACTTGAAAATGGATTTACATTACTATGGAGTGGATTGAGATGTGGCGTGTGTAAGAAAAGTGGTGGCCATTGTGGGTACAGCCGCAGGAAGCCCGTATGTTTCTGCACTGATGGTGTCCACCACAAAGACTGCGATGACGGTAACGTCCATTGTCATTTTCCCGGAACTCTCTCTCTATCCATCTCATAATACATGTGACATACACGCCATGCGTGTGTGTCAGTGTGTGTGTGTGTGTGGTGCGCGCGAGTATGTGTAATGAATTTCTAGTTTAGATTAGCATTGATAACAGGAAGAGAAGAAAGATATTTTTTCAGCTAACAACCAACTTTTGAAAAGCTCTTATGGCGAAAAGAAAGGTGAAATTTCGTAACAGGAGTCTCCTTATTAATGTTCTCACACAAGTGGGAAGGTTGAATAGTCAAGAAGTCAAATCTTGCCACTGCCGGTCAATAAAGAAGGTAGAGATATTTTTTTAAAATTAAATAATGATTAGGTCCCTCTAGGAGGGTGCCTTCCAGTAAGTCCTCATGTTCAAAGTCTTCCCCTAATACAAATATTTTTCCAAGTCAACTACTGTGTACGACAGATAAGCTCTAAATAGATTGTCATGAAGGAAAAATCCCACAAAAGTGACATAAGAAAGAAGCATCCTTGATTTTAGATCACCGAATCCCAGCACTTAAGGTTGAGAAACTTTGAGATGGCTCTTGCCTTCATCTTGGCTGTGGCTTTTCCACTTCTCTCTCTTCTTCACTGTGCTTCTGCTCAAGAAAACAGCTCCAGGCCTATTTGCCGAGACTTTGAATGCAAAGGTCTCGGTTCTTTTGGGTTCCCTTTTTACCACGATGGCACAGACCCACGATGTGGTCTTTGCAGGTTGGATTGTAATGAAGCAGTTCCAAGAATCCAGCTCGGCGGGGAAGGTCAATGGTACGACTTAGAAGGAAGAGAACGGAATGATACTATCACTATTCGTGACAACGCTTTTCGAGATCTAGTAATTAGAAATAGTTGCGATGCTTTCAACAATTTAACTTTTCCCATGTCTCCTTCCATTAACTATACAATCTTCCCTCCTCTCACCTTATTCAAATGCAACAAGAGTCCTGAAGCCACTAATTTGACTGATACACACTTTAATGCCTCGATTTATCGTCGCTACAGAGACTGCAAAGACCACAACCTGTACTACAAATATCCAGCACATTATGCAGATGTTTCAGATCTCGCCAATATTCCTGTCCCGTGCTCAGTTATTCAGTTACCACATATACCACAAGGCATGCTTCCTCCTGGAGCAAATCAAAATGACTTGTTTACAATCTTAGCTCATGATAGTTTCACTCTTAATTTGCTTATATCAGAGAATTGTCTCAGTTGTCACTACAACAGAGGCCAGTGTCAAAACCAAGGCCAAGAATTCCATTGTATATATGCTGCCAAAGGTACCGACATATGTAGGCACACATACTGCTGTCTTACAACAATCAATAACTTCGATTTAGATATTTTGCAGCACTGAATCTTTTTCGAATTTTCCTTCCATGCTTGCTATCTATAAATCTTGATCATTTTTGACAAAGTTTAGCGTTACTGCAAGACTTTCTCATGTCTAAACTGACTTTGTTGTTCATTAATTGCAGAAAAAACAAGGAACACGAAAGTTATTATTGCCACAGGTAATGTGCTAACCCATCATATTTACTAATCGAGATCAAAAATACTTAAGAAAAATGTTAATCTTAACAAGTACCATTCTTTTTCTTCGTTTAGCCATAATTGGATCAGCAGTCATCCTTGCCATTTTCTTGGTCTTTTTTATAATCTGGCGCCGCTACAAATGGAGAAATATCTCTTCCTACTTGTCATCGAAGAAATCCCCACAAGACCAAGAAGCTGTCAGTCTCTACTTTGGGGTTCCCGTCTTCTCCTATAAAGAACTTGAAGAAGCTACTCACAATTTTGATCCTAATAAAGAACTTGGCGATGGAGGTTTTGGCGCTGTTTATTATGGTAAGAAGGTTGAAAGAAAAATGCATTTCTATCTTTAGTAACCTTCATAATCATAAATTTATCTTTTTTTCCTTATACGTGTATCTTTTTTGAACTAGGCAAACTTAGAGATGGCAGGGAAGTTGCAGTGAAGCGCCTTTACGAGAACAACTATAAGCGAGTGGAGCAATTCATGAATGAAGTCCATATTCTCACCCGTCTTCGCCACCCGAACCTCGTCTTACTCTATGGTTGCACTTCTCACCGCAGTCACGAACTACTTCTTGTTTATGAATACATTCCCAATGGCACTGTGGCAGATCATCTCCACGGTGAACGAGCCAAGCCTGGGTTACTCACATGGCCCATACGTATGAACATTGCTGTAGAAACTGCCAGTGCATTAGCCTACCTCCATAAATCTGATATTATACACCGTGATGTGAAGAGTAACAACATACTCCTTGACGAGAATTTTAGTGTCAAAGTAGCAGATTTTGGGCTCTCAAGGCTTTTCCCTAATGATGTTTCTCATGTCTCAACTGCTCCTCAGGGAACTCCAGGTTACGTCGATCCAGAGTATCATCAGTGCTACCAACTAACCGACAAGAGTGATGTTTTTAGCTTTGGGGTCGTCTTAGTTGAGCTTATATCATCAATGCCAGCTGTTGATATCAGTAGGCATAGGCAGGAGATAAACTTGTCAAACTTGGCAATAAACAGGATCCAGAAATGCGCATTTGACGAGCTGATCGACCCAAGTTTAGGGTTCGGATCAGATGATACAGTCAACAGGATGACTACTTCTGTGGCTGAGTTAGCCTTTCGATGTTTGCAATTCGATAAGGAAATGAGACCTGCGATGGACGAGGTATTGGGAGTTTTAAAGGAAATACAGGGTGAGGCGATAAAAGAGGGTAGGGATGTTGTTGGAGAGTCAAAAAGCGTGAAACCACCTCCTTCGCCAGAATCAGAAGAAGCAAGATTATTGAAGAATCCTAAGTTCCCACCTTCACCTATTTCTGTTACTGATAACTGGCATAGCGGTAACTCTACTACGCCTTACACCAGTGCCTAATTTTTCTTTAACATTAATTCGTGTCAAGTTCGAGGTAGATGTTGATCATATTATATATTTACCCAGCATATTCATGCACAAATGAGCAGATCAATATGATATCTATCTGCCTACATATGCTTTGTTGCTGATATAAAACATTACAGAAGGTATAGTGGGAATGTAGATACCAAACAGAGCTATCATTTTGTATACTGATTCAGGCTTTTGATTTCTTGGAGATTTTATATACACACACACACACACAGATATATATACATATACATATACATATACATACATACATATATATATATATATATATATATATATATATATATATATAATAGCTCAAGTGGTACTCATGCCCCAGTGCCCTATGACTACTCCTGTAGGTCAAGGGTTCAAAATCAGGTGTGCGCGCCGGTTTAAGGGTATGAGGAAGGCAAAAAAACCCTTGGCAGGAGGTCAAGGGTTCAAAATCAGGTGTGCGCGCCAGTTTGAGGGTATTTAAGGGTATGAGGAAGGCAAAAAAAACCCTTGGCAGGAGGTCAAGGGTTCAAAATCAGGTGTGCGCGCCAGTTTGAGGGTATGAGGAAGGCAAAAAACCCACTGCCAAGGGTGGGGAAGATCATGAGGTGAGTGTCCGACCCACTCAACCAAAAAGGGTGGGTTTTTTTGCTCTTTCTTACATTCTGAATCCACTTGGAGACTTGGGGATTCGAACACGTCCGACCCACTCAACCAAAAAGGGTGGGTTTTTTTTGCTCTTTCTTACATTCTGAATTCACTTGGAGACTTGGGAATTCAAACACTTGGGGACTTGGGGATTCGAACCCATGACGTCTAGGTTGTAGTCATAAATTGTGGAATATGAGTACCACTTATATATATATATATATATATATATATATATATATGTTGGGGGTGGGGAGGGGTTTGGTTTTGAGCATATTTACTTTGATTGCTGCAAGAAAGTCAAATGCTCATGAACCAGGTGGGAGAGTTGGTTGTGGCTCTTGGGACTTTGGTGGAGCTAACATAAGAAAGACGAATCTAATCGATCAAACATACACCCTCCAACACTCCTGCAAACCGCAATCATTAAAGTGTTGTACAGTAGAACCACTTCAAACTGAGGATTATTCCTAGATATTTGTTATCCTAACTTCAAACTGACTTTGGCTAAAATTCCTAGACAATTATGTATAACGATTGAGAGCCAATGCTCATTGTCCTCAATTCCAAACGGAAAGCAGTTGCCAAAATTTCAGAGATAGGCTAACAGGACTCCACAACTTCGTTATTCTTTAAGGTTCAGTTCAAGTCTAATCCTTAATTTTCAAAGTTAAAGTGACAGCTAAGATATCTTAACAGACCGATAGACTTGAATCTTATTTCTATATGACCCGACCCGACCCGACCCATCATTCGAGGAAACGAAACAAATAATACAGCCTCAGCTTGTTTGAATCACATGTGACCATCTTTTTTAGACAGGAGCATAACTTCAGCTGCTCTTTAAGTTTACAAAAGCAGGAATCTGAGCTTGAGCAACCCAAATCGGGAGTATAACTTGAGCTTCTCTTGAACTTCATAAAAGGCAGCAAACTGAGCTTGAGCAATCCAACCCAAACCATTTTCTCCACTTGCCTCATTTTACTCCCTAGGAGGTGATGTGGACAACCAAGCTTTAAAATTTCTAGAACATTTGGACCGGGCGCGCGGAAAGGGGCATAACTTTTGACTCCGGATGAATTACGGGGCCTATAATGTATCAAATCGAAGCTCTCTTCGAGTACTTCAAAAGGCACAGGGCAAGCCCTGTGATGCATTCATTTTTAGGCCAAAAAAACTTCGTTTAGTCCATGTTATGTGGCTCAGAAGTTTTAGAGTCAAAAATGTCTTTTTGTTTATTTTGCCTTTTGGGTTTTGGGCTCCTTCAAATACAGTGTTGGAAGTTGTTTTTGGGCAGTTTTTTGGTTGTTAAACATTAAAGCTTTCAATCCAATTCATGTTATTTTCTGAATTTTCGTGAATTGTTGCCCAAAACGCGCTAGGTTGTAAACCTCAACGCAAGTTTTGGAAGATCGACGTTCGGCAGTCGTGCGCGAGTTCAACGACGTTGATTCATTCGTTTCTCTCTCTCAAAGCTTTCGCTACGTCAGTTTGGTATCAGAGTCGAATTGTTCCAATTAACCATGGTTGGAAGGCGTAATCCTCGACAACAGCGAGTGGAGGAAGTTTATGAGCGTGATGTTGCAGCCCAGTTAGAACAGCGACTTGGGCAAATGGTGGACGAGAAGATGGACCAGATGATGACTGTGTTGACGGAAAGGATGGCCGAGATGTTGAGAAACCAGAATAGGGGTACTGGTACGCCAGACCAGAACAGACCAGAAGATTGGGTGGTGGGTGAGACGGACGGTGAAGATGAGGGGGAGTTCTATGAAGACGTCCCACAGGTTCGTCGAAGGAGGCCACGAGTCCCAGTGGTGGAAGATAGGCGGTGGGAGTCGGGTATGAGGACAGAGATACCCGAGTTCCATGGCAGCCTTCAGCCGGACGAATTCCTTGACTGGTTGGCGACCGTCGAGGAGATTCTAGAATTCAAGCTAGTGCCGGAGGATGGCGAGTGGCCCTGTTAGCAACTAGGTTGCATGGGCGGGAAACAACTTAGTGGCAATAATTAAAATCATCTCGCACCAGGTTGGGTAAGTAAAAAATCACCTCCTGGAAAAAGATAAAAAAACATTTGCGAGCTGCATTCTTACCTTACAACTATCAACGACTCTTGTATCAGAGGCTACAGAACTTGAGGCAAGGACTCAAATCGGTGGATGACTATACCACTGAGTTTTACCAATTGTTGGCTAGGAATGATGTCCAGGAAACTGAGGAACAACTGGTGGCACGGTACATTGGTGGGTTAAGGGTATCGATTCAAGACACACTTAACATGCTTGACCCCGGATCTGTTTCGGCCCCGCATCAGCGGGCTTTGGTGATTGAAAAGCAGTCCCGACGTATGAGCTTTGGTGGGGGAAGCAATGGTGCGAATACCACCAATGTTAGTAGCAGTGGGGGAGGCGTGGGTCGTGTTGGCAATCAGTTTGGTAAAGGGGTTGGCAGCAGTACCGGTACCAACACTATGAGGTGTTTTGGGTGTGGAGAAATTGGACACATACAATCGGAGTGCAAAAAAACTGGTAAGAGGGCACTGTTTGTTGAGGCCGATGAGCGAGATGAGGATGAGGTCAAAATTGCAGAAAATCCTATTTTTGATACAGAACCAGAGGAAGAGGAAGTTGTCTCGGGTGACGTGGGAGTTGCATTGGTAGTACGGAGATCTTGCCTGACGCCTAAGGCGAGTTCGGAGGATGACTGGCTAAGGAGTAATATTTTTCAGTCCACGTGTACCATCATGGGTAAAATCTGTCGCTTTGTAATTGATGCGGGAAGCTGCGAGAACATAGTTTCAAAGGAGGCAGTGCAGAAGCTGAACATGAAGACGGAGAAGCATCCAAAACCATACAAGCTAGCCTGGCTAAAGAGAGGAGGAGAGGTAATTGTTTCTGAACGAGCTCTTGTTTCTTTTTCGATTGGAACGAAGTATAAGGATAGTGTATGGTGTGATGTGGTGGCTATGGATGCTTGTCACTAATTGTTGATACGACCCTGGCAGTTTGACATGGGTGTAGTTCATGATGACCGAGCTAATACTTACAGCTTTGCGTTTAATGGGACAAAAATTGTCTTGTTACCGAGTAAGCCGATAGACATAAAACCCACAACAACAGGAACAAATGCAACTCTATTGACACTGCCACAGTTCGACGAAGAGCTGCAGCAAGCCGACACAGTGTTTGTATTACTGGGTAAAAAAGTTAGTGAACCAATACCGGTCCCAGAAGAAGTGTTGCCGTTGTTAGCAGAATTTTCTAGTGTTTTTCCTAACGACCTACCGGAGGGATTACCACTTCGCGATATTCAACACCACATAGATCTGGTTCCAGGGGCAGTTTTACCTAACATACCACATTACAGAATGAGTCCAGCGGAGCACGAGGAGCTGCGACGACAGGTTGAAGAGTTATTGGCGAAGGGACAGGTTAGGGAGAGCATGAGCCCTTGTGCTGTACCAGCTTTGTTAGCACCAAAAAAAGATGGAACTTGGCGTATGTGTGTAGACAGTAGGGCCATTAACAAGATTACTGTGAGATACTGATTCCCAATTTCGAGGTTAGATGATTTATTGGATCAGATTAGTGGGGCGATTATTTTTACCAAGCTCAATTTGAAGAGTGGGTATTATCAGATTAGAGTTCGGCCTGGGGATGAATGGAAGACAGCTTTTAAAACGTGGGAGGGGTTGTACAAGTGACTGGTAATGCCCTTCGGACTGTCTAATGCCCCGAGTACTTTTATGCGGGTAATGAACCAGTTATTGAGGCCTTTTATTGGGAAGTTCGTAGTGGTCTACTTCGACGACATCTTGATTTACAGTGCTAGCGCTGAAGAACATTTACAGCATGTGAGAGAAGTTTTAATAGTGCTCCAGCGAGAACATTTCTATGCTGCGACAAAAAATGTGTATTCATGGCTCCATCTGTGTTATTCCTGGGTTACGTGATCTCGGGTAAGGGACTTTAGGTTGATGAGGCAAAAATAGTTGCGGTACAACAATGGCCCAGACCGCGAACCATTACTGAAGTCCGTAGCTTCCATGGTCTCGCATCTTTCTATAGGCGTTTTATTCACCACTTCAGCAGTATTATGGCTCCGGTGACTGAGTGTATGAAGGGGAGTAAGTTTTTGTGGACTGAGGAAGCTGAGGCGGCGTTTCAATTAATCAAGGAACGACTTACCTCGGCGCCCATTTTGGTGTTACCAGATTTTTGGCAACCATTTGAGCTACATACCGACGCTTCTAAAGTTGGGATTGGCGCGGTGTTAAGCCAGCATGGTAGGCCAGTAGCATACTTTAGTGAAAAACTAACGGGTGCCAAAACTCGCTACAGCACTTACGACGTCGAATTTTACGCAATAGTGCAAGCTATAAAACATTGGCGGCATTACTTGTTTCACCAAGAATTTGTTTTGTATACTGATCATGACTCTTTGCGACATCTAGATCGGCAGGACAAGGTCTCCCCACGGCATGCCAAATGGGTTGCTTATTTGGAAAAGTTCACGTTTGTTGTCAAGCACAAGGCGGGGGTCACCAATCGCGTGGCAGACGCTTTGAGTCGCCAGAACAATTTTCTGGTAACCATGCGAGTTGAAGTGCCTGGGTTCGATTCATTTCGTGCCTTGCTCGCTACTGACCCTTACTTCAAGATGATACTTCAGAGCGTCGAGTCGGGGGAAAAATCTGAATTTTTGTTGCATGATAGATTCTTATTCAGGGGCAATCAACTATGCATTCCAGACTGTAGTCTGTGGCTAAAGATAATTCAAGAACTTCATGGGGAGGGCCACGTCGGTAAAGACAGGATGCTTCAGCTGGTTCAGGCATCCTATTTTTGGCCTAGTATGCGCAAGGAAGTCGAACGCTACGTGCAGCGGTGCCGAATTTGCCAAGTGTCCAAGGGGGCGGCCACAAATGTGGGGTTATATATGCCCCTTCCAGTTCCTTCTCAGCCTTGGGTGGACATCAGTATGGATTTTGTGTTGGGGCTGCCTCGAACGCAGCGAGGTAACGATTCTATATTTGTGGTGGTCGACCGATTCTCCAAGATGGTCCACTTCATCCCGTGTAAGAAGACTAGTGATGCTGTCAACATGGCGCAGTTGTTCTTTCGAGACGTATATAGACTGGATGGGTTACCTACATCCATCGTCTCTGACAGGGATACCAGGTTTCTCAGCCACTTTTGGCGCAACTTATGGAGGATGGTTAATCCCAGTCTTAACTTCAGCAGTGCTTACCACCCCCAAACGGATGGGCAGACGGAGGTGGTTAACCGGTCTCTTGGCAATCTCCTACGGTGTTTGGTTGGTGAACATATTAAAGGATGGGATCAGAAATTGTGTCAAGCTGAATTTGCGCACAATCACGTGGTAAATCGTAGTACTGGTTTTAGCCCATTTCAAGTGGTCTATTCAGTTCAACCGAGGGGGCCTCTTGACTTGATAACCTTGCCAACAAAGGGTAAGGTTCATGGTAAGGCAGTGGACTTTGTGGAAGGGTTGGTTGACATTCACCAGGCAGTTCATGATAACTTGCATTCGGCCAACGCCAAATACAAACAAGCAAGTGATGTGAAGCGCAGGCATGTCGAGTTTCAGGTGGGTGATTTTGTGTGGGCTATTATGACTAAGGACCGAGTTCCAGCGGCCTCGTATAACAAGTTGTCTGCTAAGAAAATAGGGCCAGTGGAGATCATTGAGAAAATAAACCCCAATGCCTATCGTTTGAAGCTATCGAGCCATATTCGTACTGCTGATGTGTTTGTCAAGCACTTAGTTCCTTTCCATGTAGATTCCTCTGATGAGGATACTGTTGGTGCTGGTAATTCGAGGGCGAATTTCCTCCGGCCTGGGGGGAATGATGTGGACAACCAAGCTTTAAAATTTCTAGAACATTTGGATCGGGCGTGCGGAAAGGGGCATAACTTTTGACTCCGGATGAATTACGGGGCCTATAATATATCAAATCGAAGCTCTCTTTGAGTACTTCAAAAGTCACAGGGCAAGGCCAGTGATGCATTCATTTTTAGGCCAAAAAACGTCGTTTAGTCCATGTTATGTGGCTCAGAAGTTTTAGAGTAAAAAATGTCTTTTTGTTTATTTTGCCTTTTGGGTTTTGGGGTCCTTCAAATACAGTGTTGGAAGATGTTTTTGGGCAGTTTTTGGTTGGTAAACATTAAAGCTTTCAATCCAATTCATGTTATTTTTCTGAATTTTCGTGAATTGTTGCCCAAAACGCGGTAGGTTGTAAACCTCAATGCAAGTTTTGGAAGATCGACATTCGGCAGTCATGCGCGAGTTCAACGACGTTGATTCATTCGTTTCTCTCTCTCAAAGCTTTCGCTACGTCAGGAGGCCTCCTACAGTAGCAGAATATTGCAGAACACAGCATGAGAGGAAAACAACGCTGCCATTCAGAGAATTGACAATCCAAAAAAACGGTGGCAAAGATTGTTTCACAAGGTCTGAAATACATATTGGCTATTCCTTCGAGGTTGGGGGAAAAGTAACTTCAGGAGGTCTTAAATACATATTGGCTACTGATTCGAGATTGGGGAAAAAAGAGTAACTGTGTCGGGGGTTCCATAATGCATGAAATATGGGAAGTACCAGGTGCATGAGTACTATGATTTGCAACTTATCACAGAAAGATACAAAGAAAGAAAAATTAAATAAATAAATTTCCAACTAAAAAAAAATCGTGTAAAGAACACCAAAGAATTCCACAGCCAGGAAAATGAGAAAGTTATAGTGAAGAAACACGGACATGAATAGATTGCCCCAAAAAATAAACAGCATAAGATAGAATCAAGTAGCAAAAATGTGAAGAATACACCTTCTTTTATTCATCTTCATATTTCAGAGTTCTCTTTTATGGAAAATTTCTTTGTAAGAGAAAAGCCTATTCATTGCCCGGTTTTTAGTTGATCCGGGTGCCCAAAAGGAATTAGAGTTCTTGAATTTGAAGGGGTTTCAGATCCTTGTAAATTGTTGTCATTTCCAGTCCCTTCAGTTCTCTTCTGAGGCTTGATATGACCATCAGATCTAGGGTGGGATTTTGAATGGTTCTGGTCTTGAGGTAAAACCCGCTGCATATATCTATTTATCATCTCGTAGCTTGTAAATGTAATGACAGCAGATGGAGTGGTTCTCAGCAGATTAGTTGCACAACCACGGTAAAAACCAGATAGACCTTCCTTTTGAAAAACTTTCTTTATGCAATCAACAACACCGTCATAATGTGTAGTGGAGTTCCTGACTTGCCCTTGCTCTTGAAGCCTCGATCGGATAACCTAGAGGACAAAGAAACTTGTATATCATAAGCAGAATCAAAACACACACACACACACACACAAATTCGAAGAAAATAGGAGAAATGAAAAGGGAGCATAGAAAGAGAGACTTGTTAATTAATAGGACCATCCCTACATGTGACTTTTAAGTTAAAAGCAGAGAGGTGCAATAGTTCAACTGGTCAGCAAACTTTTCATAATTTTGAAATTGAGTCATGGAAGTCCGAAGTTTTGCAATTAAATAAGTGAACTTGGAAAAATATCTCAATGTGCCCACTTTTATAATGGCCATCCAAACCTCCTAACCAAATAATGTTCTGCATGTGAAGTGGAACAGTTGAACACCAAAAAAAAGTAGATAATATGATAATATTAGTATGTAATACAATAATGCATATTCACCTCAACTCAGCCTTCATCCTATTTTCTTGACATAAATATTTTTGTCATTATGTTTTGTGCAAACTGTATAGTTATATAATACAACAATGCAAATACTCAACTCAGCCTTCATCCTATTTACTTGGGGTTGGCTACATAAATCTTTTTTGTCATTACGTTTTGTCCAAAGCAAGGCTATCGATCAACCCACACTCACATATATCGACAAAATATAATATGCTTACAATAATATCATATAAATATTAATTATAAAAATTATTACAACAATAAACCCATCATCTCTAAGTAACTAGAAAATGAATTTATATTTTGTTGTTGAGTAGCAACAATATGTTTTTTACCTTCTTTTTTCCGGTGCACTGACAACCATTAATGTCCACTTCTTGCCGTTTTATTTTTCTTTTTTCTACTATTTTTCCCTCATTCTATCTCCCATTCTCAACCTTCCATACCCACAACTTTCACCAATAAAACTAAGAGTTAACTACTTTTTTCACCCTCGTACTATTTGGGGATCATTAATTTGACCTTCATACTACTGAGATTGCAAACGTTACCTTCGTAATATCAACTTAATTGTAAATGTGACCTAAAATGATAACGGTTGTTAGGTATTTAACGGACTTTGCTAACATGGTAATTGTAGAGGCCATTTGAAAGTCTAGGTGAAAAATAAATGATAAGATAATAATTTTTAATAAAGTAACCAAAAAAAAATTCTAGGGAGATGGTTATTATTTTTAATTTCATTTTTTTGTTCAGTTATTATTTCAAAAACAAGATGAAAGTAGAAAAACCGTAAAGAAAAAACAATAAGAAAAAAAGGGAGTCTTTTACAACATTAAAAATTATTATATTATCATTTATTTTCCACCTAGATAGACTTTCAAATGACCTTAACAAATACCACATAAGCCAAGTCCGTTAAACACCTTAACGGTCGTTATCAATTTAGGTCACATTTACAATTAAATTAATAATACTCGGGCGACATTTGCAATCTCACTAGCACTGAGGTCAAATTGATGATCCTCAAATAGTACGAGGGACAAAAAAGTAGTTAAACTCTAAAACTAAGCTAAAGTACGATGGTTAGTTTTGTCATTTGGTCATGGTATTGGAGGCCCAATTTCTTCCTCCAGAGTGATAGACTCAGATTCCCATGAAAAAATATCCAAAGAAATGAGGGTTAGCCATACACCCTCCGTTTCAAAAAAACAAGTCACACTATCCTTTCGAGAATGTCCCAAAAACCTTTTGAAATTTAAGATACAATAATCATAATTTCTTTATTAAAAAAACAATTCCTTTTCAAAAACATGTATTTGTCTACCCTGTGTAAGTTTAGTGCATTTGAAGAAAATGTAAAGGAGTACAAGTACAATTTTATTAAGTTTGACTCTTCAAATGTGACTTTTTTTGGGACGGATTGAGTATATCTTTGGGTGCCTGGTGATTAAATTGGTTAATTTCCGATTGGAGGTGTCAGGTCCGTTGCAATAGTAGTGGCTGATAGGTTGTGAGGGGCACAAGAGAAGAGTGTGAGAGAGGGTAGAGAGAGAGAAAGTGTAAAATATATAATGAAAATTATACCAGCTTCATTTATTTAAAAAATATCTTCATTTCTTTTGCCACGTCAGCTCCACATTCAACAATTGTGTGTGGCATCTGTCTTACGTGGTACACTGGCATTAATTGGACGGACATCAGAATAATGAGGATATTGCAAGAAAATTGCCAGTTCAATTACCCAATTGCAATCAGATCAGAATGACCCACTTTCAAAATCACAACAAAGTACGGTCACCAATTGATCAATTTGGTCAAGCAGAAAATTAAAAGAGCATACCTCATGCGGATAAGTCATCAAGGAGGCAACAACTTTGGACATTGAAGAGGCAATTGCAACTTTGCCAGGGCTTAGCGCACTGGTGGTTGTATTATCTGATAACTTCAAAAGAACATGATCAGCATTAATTAAAGAACAAATTATATAAAACTAAAAAATTACCAAAGCTGTGTTTAACCAACTGAAAAAGGATCGACAAATGATGTATTACCCCTTTGTGCCAAGTAGCGTTTGATCTTCTCATAGGCTGGAAATTGGATAGCAACGTGACTAATCCCTGCTAGAGAAGGCAAAAGGCCACTGTAACCCATAAAAGAGTGGGTGAGGATGCAGTAAACCAAATGGAAAGGCTTGCACACAGTGTAGTAACCAGACTTGCACATTCTGGTCTGATTTAGCCTTAGGTAATATAAATACTGTTTAATATTGAGTATACTTTGGAAAAGTGAAGGACAAGCAAAGATTTCATCAATCAGAAAGGAGGTGAACCAAAATGATACTCCTATCAAATAGAGCCTAAAAGTACTACTCCCTCCGTCCTAATCGAAGAGGTACACTTTGACTTACTGCGCAAATTAAGAAAAAAGTCGAATAACCACTTACTTTCTAAAATAAACTATCATTTCATGGCCGCAATTTCAAGTTCATTAACTTGATATGACATGATTATTCTTAACCACAAATTCATAGGGTATTAAAGAAATTATGTAGAAAATAGTGAACATACCTGTATAATCCACGGATTCCTTCCTCATGGGCAATCCGTCTCAACGCAGATAATATGCTTTTATAAGGAACAACACCTGGTCTCATTCCCTGTGTCTAAACAAAAAGGATCTTAATAAGTATACAGAATGATGCCAAACCAAGGTTATAGATTGCAGTAACATATTGATTATGCAAAGCACCTCTTATATAATCATAATAATTTAGTATTAAGCTTTTCAACATACTGCATGTGAAGAGGTCCATTTATTGTGCATATTTAAAGGGCAAAAATAAATTAAGCTCAGCATATTGAGGTCACATTCTCTTCTAAAGTATCTAGCTAATGTTGTAGCATTGGCACGAAATGGTAGCCCAAACTTTTTGTCGTTCATAAGAAAAAAATATGATTTTAAATATCTAAAGATCCAATATAGTTTAGACGCAGTAGGTGTTTTCACCTGCAAACAAGTTAGATTCAGGGAAAATCACGAGGGCCATGACATCTTCGGGGAGCCAAGGAAGTGTCAAGCATACAATCGTCTTCCATTGACTTGGTTAGGAAACCCAACCAACTTGAACACCTCAAACAAGTTCTAAGAAGTGTGAGCATCCACTTGAAAAAGGAGAAGGCACATTTCTAAAGGCTTCTAATATGGCCAAATTCTTCAAGCATTAAATGCTGCTGAGGAAACGACAAGCAATAAGGGGTACTACCACAACTATAGGATATGATGCCCCTCTGCTTAGCTGTTAGGTTGGACATCAACCTAAAATATTTGCACAAGAGAGGGATAGGGGGCTCACGATGCCCATGAAGATGGTTTGGCAACAATACTTTTCTAGGTCACTGATAACAAGAAAAAAGCCGCCTTCTTGAAGCAGCAATTTATTGATTGGTTACAAATGGTAAGTAAGGCTGTTATGCAAACAAAGCTATTCACCATTCGGCTCAACTAAGCTCGAGTTTGAGTGTGTTCGATTAATTTGTCTGAGTGGAGTTCGAACTCAAAATTGGCTAATAAATACTAGAGCCACTCGTGCTAGTCTCAGCTCAGTTGTTCGAAAGTCCTGTTCATGTACAGCTTGTTCATTTTTGGCTTGAATGATCGCAAAGTACTCAATTTTTTTTATTATTAATTGCATTTTTATATATGATATTTTATAGTTGCACTCCTACTTTTAATCTAATAGCATTAAAATGTTGTACATTTTACACTGACTTGTAATGCGCAACGTATGTCCGCCGTTCGGCTCGACTATGCTCGAGTTTGAGTGTGTACAACCTGAATTCAAACAGCAATTGAATCATTCACAACAAGCTTGCAAACAAATTGAGTTCATACACGGTTTTGACAACTCAGCTCAAGCTCGACTAAGCTCAAGCTCAAATATTTTTTCTAGAACTCGAGCTTGAACTTCAAGCTCAGCTCGTAGTCATCCCTACAGATGGGAAGGGGGGGGACTTACATAGCATGTCATATGAAAACTAGGATATTAGCCAATAGATGTTTTCTTCATAAACAAGCAAACAAACAGCCGAATTTTAAATCATTAGGTAAAATGGATTGTAGAAAATTCCAGTCAGATACAACTACCTACTGGTACTACACAGCTGCTGGCCAATGCCGCACAGGTTTCCTAATCAAAATCCAGCTATCAGGTTCAGCAGTTGCCAGATTTCCAATTTCTCTCTAGAAACTTAGTTAGGCTTTTGGTTACTCCAAAAATATTCCCGTGAAAAATTCCGTACCGCAAAAACAAGTATCATGACCTAAGGGATGTTCTTGCTTCTGATGGCAAGGATTACTGGTCCATACACCACTGACTGCCCAATCTTCGCTAACCAGCGAAAGACCTGTTTCCTATTATATCATTTCAATATTTTATTTTATTTTTGACCTCTCTCTACTCGCATGTATGTAGAAAATATCAAGCACACTTTTCTACAAAGTCTCCTGAATAAAATGTAACTCCAACGCCAAGTGTTATAAATCAAACTTCGGCAAATTTATTGTACACGTTGAAGATTATTATTTTTAAAGTATGGACATGTAGAAGGAAATGGACACATGTCCAAGAGGATACAATGATGCCATATATGCCAACCCCAATACTGATCCTCTAAAAAATTAATGGTGCTTTCTAGGGCGGCATAAATGCAACATTATAGATCTAGACATCTGCAAAAGTTGGTCATCGCGAGCACAAATTTTCTTTCCTATTCTTGAACTTTCAATTTCCATACTTACATATTTACAGTATACTTACAGTAGATTCTAAGCACAATTCATCAGACGGCAAAAATAAAATAAGGGTGATCTCACAAAATATTTACTGCTTATTTTCATCAAATGAAAAGGTCAAGCGAAACTGAAGCTGTGTATAAAACATATTACATGCATGATACTCCCTCCGACCCAAAAAAGTAGTCCCACATTCTACTTTTGTTTGTCCCAAAAAAATAGTCCCATTTCTAAATTTTAACCTATAAACTTACATTATTTTTCAAAAAAATTCTCTTTTTTAAAAAACATGACATTTCTAATATTAGTTGCCATGTTTGTGCAAATTTAGTAAATATATAGAAGTAAAAGTACAATATTAAAAAGTTTGACTTGTCAAATGGGACTATTCTTTTGGTACGGCAGAGTACTTCATAGAAAACATTTGGGCATGCAATCATCAAATGCATAGGCTCAACAACCACAAGAAAACTTACTTGGAGTCTGGTCTTAACAACCCACAATGGATTTGTTGCAATTGCTGTGGCTGCGCCAGCACCTGAAGCAGCGACCATATTTGCACCAAAGGTAAGATGACCACTGCTATCCGCTGCATTATTACAGTATAATATGATAAAGAAGTACTTGTGAAATTCAAAAGAGACATCAGATACAAACAAGTAACAATCACATAATCACCAACCATGTGAATGAAGTAGATCTTTGAGATTCCCATAAACTGCGAAGTATACCTGCATATGGTATAAGCATTGCTGTCACACTGGAAGAGATTAAGGAAAAGTATAATTTTTCTTATTAAAACATAAGACAAAGAAAACAGGACAATGACTTTCAGCAAGAGTTCTGAAAGAAGAAAAGAAGTACTTTGAGGTTCAGTAAAAAGCTTCTTCCACTTCATTCAAGCAATCTGCTCAAAATTTTAAGGAATAATTTTCAAGATGGATGTAGCAAGAAAAGAAACTAGTGGCAAATTACCCTACCTAGGTTGACATGAAAAACCAGCACACAGTTTTTGTTTGTGTTGACTAAGAAGGAATTGGGTTCAACACAACCCAAAAACAAACTACCATATGGCAGCTTTTTACAAGGTTTTAGGTCCAAGGATTAATAAACCTTTCTCATTTTAACCTCATTTTTTCTAAAAGAACAGATGCCTCATTTCGACCTCATCTTTTCTCACAATGCGGTTTTTGGGGTTCTCACAAGGTTGTTAGAAAATATGAATTCGTGGGTTAAATGGAAACCATGGTAGAAATAGACTTGGACATTCAATAAAGACTTTAGCCTTAAATTTGAGAGTATAACACCTACAAATCGCACGGAAGCTCTGATGCGTCTCTTTCTATTAGTGGTTTCATTCTTCGTTTCCATCCTCACTGCTCCGCTGCTTACTGTTACAGGATTTTTGTCCCTAGAGTCTTCAACACTTTAAAGATGCATGTTGCTTACTCACTCCATTTCAAAAAGAAGTCACACTTTCCAGTTTTTGTTTGTCCCAAAAGAAGAGTCGCATTGACAAAATTGAAGATTCAAATCTTCATATTTGAAAAAAAAATGTCGTTCCTTTCGAAAACATGACAAATGTGTCATGCAAAAATATCTAACTATGATGCAATTTAAATGAAATATTGAGAAACAAAGTATGATATTAAAAGGTTTGGAGTTGTCAGATGTGATATTAAAAGGTTTGGAGTACGTCATAAGGATTGTATTACCTTCATCCCTAAATGAGTCTCACCTTTGCTTTTTGCAAGAAAAGTTAGGATATCTTAGCTAAGATTGAGATGCACGTATCAATTGATCCATAACATGACACCTACCTAGGGCACACTAAAAAATCCAAAATTGACACTCTCTAGGATTGAGGCAATGTAATATCATCTCTTTTTTTATAACGAATGTACTATTACCAATCAATATATTATTTACAAAAACCTCAAGAAATTGTTACAGCGCTAATTCCATTAATGAGCAAGTAGGCAAGCTTTCTTCGGCAGAAGAAGCAACAACCTGTGTAACAAAGACACTTCATTTCACTCTCCATACCTGTGCGACAGGACGGGCACATGGGAGTGGGATTTCTGTAGGACTATTCAAGGTGCACTTTGGACAAGGCAGGTAGGAAGCTCATGATTTCCAATCAAGTATTAGAAATTTTCAAATAATCAGCTATTAAACTATCAACTATTCTTAAATTATCAACTCGTGATTTCCAATCTTAGCTAAGATTGAGATGCATGTATCAATTGATCCATAACATGACACCTACCTAGGGCACACTAAAAAATCCAAAATTGACACTCTCTAGGATTGAGGCAATGTAATATCATCTCTTTTTTATAACGAATGTACTATTATCGATCAATAGATTATTTACAAAAACCTCAAGAAATTGTTACAGCGTTAATTCCATTAATGAGCAAGTAGGCAAGCTTTCTTCGGCAGAAGAAGCAACAATCTGTGTAACAAAGACACTTCATTTCACTCTCCATACCTGTGCGACAGGACCGGCACATGGGTGTGGGATTTCTGTAGGACTATTCAAGGTGTACTTTGGACAAGGCAGGTAGGAAGCTCGTGATTTCCAATCAAGTATTAGAAATTTTCAAATAATCAGCTATTAAACTATCAACTATTCTTAAATTATCAACTATTCTTAAATTATCAACTATTCTTAAATTATCAACTATTCATATCCATCACATATAATTAAAACAGTAGGCCATGTCCAAGTACCCATACCCTATTTTTGGATCTTTTTGAGCCGACTCCATGTATCCTAAAAATTCATGATTTCTGCAGATCCGACTTCTAAACAACTAGCAGCACCTGACACACCTGCACTCAAGTCCTTGTAACATACGCTACAACTGCTCTTAAGGGGGAAGAAGTGTTCTATTAGGTAAGGATTAGTCGGTAAATATTACAGTGCAGAGTTAATAACTTAATATATTAGAGCGCTAATGAATTTTTGTATTCCTAGAACCGTGCTGTCCCACTCATTTCCATGCATTTCACTGCCAAATGAATCTAGAAATAAGTACAATTTGAATTAGAGACATGATAAGATAATTTTAGAAAGAAATAATGCATCTGCATAACACCTAGTAGCATAATAAGCATGCTCAACCACTTTCAGATGGGAACGCTAGAAACAAAGCACAGGGAAACAAGGATTCAAACTGTAGCAGTGACAGTATTTTGAGAACAATATTAATCAGTAGTCTTCAGGATGCTAATATGAAAAAGTAATACTCACAGCCCAATTTGGAAGTAATGCAGCTAATGTTGGTGAAAGGCCACGGTATAAGGCTCTCAAGCCCTCAGTTCTTATAATAGTTTGAAGGCTTGTAATAATGACACTACCTGATTGCCATCAAGAAAATAAGGTCTTGATCAGAAGGGGATATCAAGGCAACAGACAGGAAAAGAAGAACATATGAGAGAGGCAGCTAAATCCAAACTAAATGAGAAATCTCTACATACATAAAAGGTGAGGAAAATGAAATAAATTGTTTACAGATGAAGTTGCACTGGGTCAAATTCCAATGCAAAAACAAAATTGTGGCAGAGGTTCCAAAATGCAACAGTAAATTCTGCACAAACTGAATTAATGGGGAATAGCTGAGGAAGCTACAAGAAAACTGTGTAATCTAGAAGATAAGCTATTACATTGCCAACTCTAGATCATCATATTACAATCCTCAATACCATAGTGACAAATAGAAACCAAGTTCATCATTATTCTGACAGGAGATTAACCAGGGTTCCCCAGATAATAACAGTATACCTATTGATAACTGAAATACCCCAAATGCTTTAAAGAACAGAACTCCATTCCCAAACATTACATTTTTACTCACTGTTGGTATTACAGTTGCTTTACCAAAAAAAAACACCATCAACAATCATAAAAAAATAAGTTTGATCAAGGAAGAAGCTAACATACCTTTGTGGCCACAAGGCACTTCAGGAAGGCCATGTACTTGCAGTCTTGTTTTGATCACATCCAATGGGCAGACAAAAGTGGCAGCTATAGCACCTACACCAGCAAAGTACAGATTCATTAACTAACTACGATCATTACTCGCCCCTTCACATGAATTAATGACATTTTGCTTTTGTCTTACCCATGTTATACTCCCTCCGTTCCACCAAAAGAGTTGAATTTTGACTTTGTTTTGGCCAGTTTAATTAAATTTTGACAGGTTTATATAAATTTTATGGTCGTTACAAAATTATAGAAGCTGTAATTCATAGTGGTAGTATTTGCAGTTTTCAGAGAATGACATTTTATTACCTCAAGAAAATAATAAATGTATGTAGAATATTGATTTGATATTTGCACATGCTAACTTATAGTAACTACAATAGAAAGTGGACTCCTTGAGTAGAACGTAGGGCCCTTTCCATTACAAAGAGTTCTAGTTTGAATTTTCAAGAAACAACTTTCACCAATTTTGGATGAAGATTTGATATACATTTATTTGTTTACAAAACCTCAAAGCATGCTGTTCCTTAGGTCATTTATAATATTTATAGTTTTATCAAATTGACAGTGCAACGTCCAAATCTGACTCTTTTAAGTTTTTACCAGCCTGAGGTAGTATGAGCTTTTGTACTAATATTTATAGTTATTGTAATTTCTTCCAATGTTTCCATCCCAAAATGATCATTGAACAAAAATTAAGACTCAATTTGGCAAGAGGGTATTAGAAGATACAAAATGCAAGTAAAATCGAGCTGAAGAAAAACCCTAGTTTAGTTGTAACAACAAAAAAGAAAAAAAATGCAAATTGAAGAGGAAGGAGGGAATATTTAAGAGAAAAAGAACAAGGTACCTGCAGAGGCACCGGCGACAGCGTCGCAGAGGATATCTCGGCTGCCACGACGGTCGCCGGCTGTCATCTTGGAAAAGCTCCAAACAACAAAATTGATGCCCGCTTAAATCAAAAGATTGAAATTCGCGACAACAGCAAGGGCTGAGATTTCTTTGGAATTTTACTAGTTAAAAGGAATTTAAATCAAAAATTAGAATGTAAAGTTAGTATGACTGAATCATTGTTGTTGAACCACCCTCTTCGGCAAGGTTACATTTATATAAGGGAGGGCGAGGGAGAGATGACCGAGATTGGGACGTGTTGGACGCTCGCTGTAGAGTGGAGAGAGGGAGAGAGAGCCGGGTGTCTGGGAAATTGACCGCCGGAATTTTTACTTTGGGTGAACTTCAACGGAACGTATAGATGGGGTTGGTTGTTTTGGGGGGTTCTAAAAATAGGAAATATTGTTGTCTAATTGGAGTACTTTAAAGTTTAAACCCACTTGAACCGTTGCTCGATTATGTCATCTTTTATTTAAAAAGCAGTGATTAATTTATTTTGATGTCTAAGTTTTTCAGAAAATCCGTTATAACTTTTTAATTAGGTTATTCTATTGATGCTTTATTTTAGGGTCAACTTTTTAAAAAAAAACCTTCAACTATGTACGGACATTTTATACACCCCCAAACTATCAACTTGAGTGAGTTAGTCCACTTGACTCAATTGAGTAAACGAAGAACACGGAAAGACATCAATACCCTCCACTTATTCTTCATCAAGAAACCCTAGAAGACTATTGCGAAAAAAGTTAAAAATTTCAATAGAAGCGCAGTGCTCTCTCTCTCTGGTTTCACCCCAAAAGCGCGGTGAGGCCCGCGACTCTTGTAAACCTCCATTAACGCCTCCACTCCTGCTACGAGATTTCGAAACCAAGAGAGAGCCAAAATGTTTAGATCTAGTTGTGATTTCATTTCTCTCTCTTTTTTTCTTTGTAAATATCAAACACAAAATATTGGGGGCATATGTTGAGTCTAGAAGTAAGATTAAACAAGATCTAGAAGCAAACAAGACATTCGATCGAAATCAATATATATTTATGAGATGAACAAGATTTAATTAGAAGCAAGGGGAGGGGATAGAGATAAATCGACGGGGTGAAAGACCTTCGGCTTTAGGTTCGACAACGAGGTGATGAAAGAAATCGAAGTCGATTTAGAAGGGATGGATGAACATTGGATCTAGGGCTTAGTTTATTTGATGAAGTCATTGTTCCTAGGGGTGCGCAAGTGGTTTTGGGTTTTCGGGTCCTAACCCGACCCGATCGGATAGAACTCCCTCGGTTCGGTTAATTTCCAAAAAATCAATTTTCTCCAAATACTCGAACCCGAGTTATATTTTTCGGTCTGATTTTCGGTTACCATCGTCATTACTCGACTCCCATTTGGATACCCGACTTTTCCTAGGACATGGCTAATATGGGGCATGAATCTATTAAGGCCTGTTGTGGATGAATGGGCCAATGTCTGCAATGGATATCAAATTGTATTGACCCATTTTAAATAATGATAAAAATTCCAAACAGCCTTGGTCCAAAACAAACCCAAAACCCGAATATAAAAATACCCGATATTTTTGTTACCCGAAGTGTCGGGTTTTGGCATCTTCGAATCGGTTTCAGTTAGCTTAGAATGACTACCCGACCTTCCGGGTATCCGCCCCGAAAAACCAACTACCCGAGTAACCCGACCCGATGCCCACCCCTAATTGTTCCTTCTTTTCTATGGCTGCCATCAATTCTTGATGGTGATTAAATTAAAGTGAATGATTAAAGTTAGGATTTTAATTTAAAATTTACGTATTAATTGATTGATTTTGTAAATTTTCATTCAATTTTTTTTTTCTTTGGTTCATTGACAGGTTTGTGGTGGTGGCTAGAGGAGTGTACTGTGGCTTGGTAATGGTGGTAGTTGAGAAAGGGTGGTGGAGTAGTATGTAGAGATTTTTATCATTTTATGTTCAAGTATTCTGAAATTGGGTTGGATTCTTTGGATCTTAATTTGAAGTTTATGTTTCAATTCATTGATTTTGTCTATTTTTATTCAATGTGTTTTTTTTTTTCCAAAGTTCATTGATGGGTTTGTGTTGGTGGTTAGTAGAGATGTTAAAAGGGTCACTACAGGCCCATTTAAATCGAAAAATAGAGGGTTAGAGCTCATTTTTTTAGCCTGTTTAAAATCAGGGCTTTTTGGCCTGGATTGTTTAACCCGCGGCCCATTAGGGCTGACCCGCTAGTTTTAGGGCTTGCCCATGCCCGTGTAAGATTAATTAAACCATAAAAAGTTAGGACATACATACATAAAACAACCACTGAGAATTAAACCCACAACCTTCTAATCCAAAATCAAACACACTTATTATTTGCACTACATGTCTTCTTTGTGTTCATGTAAATAAATACTAAAATATAAACAAAACTCTAGGAAGAGACTACTAAGTAGAGTTATTTCAATATTTATTTTGAGGTTAAACATGTTGAAATTTAAATACGGCGATGTAAAAAATAACTAATTTATATTTCTTATGAAAAACATATTAACCTATCTAAATTATAAGTTATAAATAACAATCACTGCCCACTTTTCTGGATATTTACAAAGATAAAATTAACATCCATCATATTTTTTAATTGTAACCCGATAGTAGCCCGAAGTCCGCTAGGGTTAGGGTTAAGTCCGTAATAATAGTGGCCTAAAAAAATTAGACTATTTAGCGTGCCCGTTAGAACCATAACCCACTAGGGCTAGCCCAAAACCGCTAGGACCGCGTTTAACATCTCTAGTGGTAAAGGAGTTCACATAAAATTAATGGGTTTTATATGTATGTAAATTGTGTTGTTGCAATATATACAAATTAAACCAAATAGAATTTTTTTTTTCTGTTGCTGAAATTTATGATTTTGATATTCTATATACAAAAAAAATGAATAATTTAAAAAAGCTGATTGTGTTGAATGTGTTCAAGATGTTAGTTGTTGGTTGTTGTGTGGTGCAGGACGGCTAGTGGTGGGGGCTTGGTTTGGATTCACAGGTTAGAAGTTGTCCTATTAACTCAAAAGGGTATAGTGGTCTTAAAAATGACATTTCATTAGCGTGTGAAGAGCACGTGTTTCTTTTGTTAATCTGGTAAACTTCAAGTTAATAGTGGGTTATTTTTTTGGGTACAATCCGAAAAGGGAGTTAACCCGCCCAAGTTAGTAATTCGAGGTACTGGGTTGAATCTGAGTCATAGTTGAAGGGTTTGTTTTTGAAGTTTACCTTTATTTTATTGTGAAACTAGCGATTTAAATATGTGTCTCTGTCAAAGTGTCAGTATGTGACATGATCAAGCGATTTAGGCCCGTGCCTATGACACGATCTCAGTACGGGGACATGATCAATGTATGTTCGAGGTATTGAATGAAGTGATTGCTCAGAATTGTAATTAAATTTGACCCCCACAAAATTAGTAACAAGATGGGTTTTTGTTAACTAATATGTATTTTTAGTGTTGTTGTTTAGATTACAGGGATTAGGAAGACAATTCTGCAAAATGGAAGCACTTTGGGCTTAGCTGAAAAGACTTAAAGAGTCATTGTGCAACAGTATAACTACTTTCACACATGAGGACTCTTTGATTAGATCGTGACTGTAGAATTTTAATAGATGAGTAAATCTTGACCGGTAGTTAACATTTGTCAATTGCACACGTACGAACTGACTGCTATTGTAATATAGACTAGGTTTTGTGCCCGTGCCTATGACCCGATGTAAGTATGACATCGAACGTGTACTCAAAGTTAATGTATATTTGTAGTTTTGTAAAGGATGCATACGGCTAAATGACACAAAAATAATGATATATTAATTCATTTATTTTGTAAGAAAACCAATAATGAAATATTAAAATTGTAAAAAAAAAATTGAAATGTAGCAACATTATTTTTTTGTTTTTCAATAACAAAAACTTAATCTTCTTCCGGAGACTTTTGCTTCACAATATTGTTTGCTTTAGCAACGCGAGATGCAATAATGTGTCAATTACTTCCACCAACACGTGACACAAAGAAGATATCAGACATATTTATTGAACAATATTTTATGCATAGTACGAAATTATTAAAATATAAAAAAACCCGTACCGCTTCTGGTATAAAACTCTAATATAGATGATATTGTAAAGTATTATAGTAAAAAAAATAAAGTGCTAATATTACTTAATACTCGTCATCGATAAACCAAATTAACCAATTACATGTTTACTTCGCAAATAAGATTAAAATTCTTGAACAATAAACTTGGGGATCCCCTTATTTTCCTTGTTTATTTATTAAAGATAAGGTTGCGATTTTATTGTTGCGATCAAACTATAGAAAGAATCACACTTTTTTATCCTGATATTAAGTGATGAGTCATATGATCGTTTAATTTGTAATTTATAAGTTAAGTGATGTAATGTGCATTATTATCTATACTATTTACTAAACCAAAAAGCAAAATTCGTCCCTAATATTTTTTGTACTTGATATATTCTTACTAAATTTATCATGTGTCACAATTAAGAAAACAAAATAAAGATAATTCACAAGTATATTTTTCTTACTAATAATACTATCAGAGCCGATTCTGACATTTTGAGAGTCCTGTCTTAAATTTAAAATTAAACCCTAAATTTTTTAAAAGATAATTATAGAAAGATAAAATAAATTTCATATTTTATAATATTATAATATTAAAATTGTTTTTTTACAAATGAAGTACCAAAATCTCTAAACCTCCAAATGACTATAGAATTTTTTATTTGAAAAGTATCATCCTTATAATATTTCTTGAAGCAAAATCTTCAATTAGGTCTTCATAGTCAACTTTTTTTCGAAAAAATCATTATCAATTGCTACGAAAACTAATCCATTAAATCTTTCTCGTGTCATTGTTGTAGAATGCAAGTAGAACTTTAATAATTTCAATTTAGAAAAACTTCTCTCTGCAGATGCAAACAGGAAGAGTCAAAAAAAAAATTATGCAATAATTATATTAGGAAAACAATCTACACATTTCAAAAAAATTTAAAATATTAACAGGTTCTATCTTTTCCTTAGGCATAAATTTTAGGAATAACTTTAATTCCACATATAATTCATTTCCATAAATGTCAAATTGTTCACCCTTCTTAAGTGTAGCTTCAAAACAACCACAACAAGACTTTAAACTTATATCATTCAATGAATGCAACTTGTCAAAAGTAAGCAAGAAATCAAATATATTTTCGTATTCTTGACATTGTTCAATCCCCTTCCACACCCTCGTTTGCTAATTGCCTCTTCCACACCCTTTTTAAAATATTTCACAACAAAAACAAAATACTTTATTAAGCTCTTTCATATACACAAGCGAATCTCTATCACACTCCTCTCCATTTGATAAAACTCTAGTATAAGATGTTGTAGAAAATTGTCTAAAACGTTTATCTTTAGACCTATTTTGAATAGACAAATCTTTTTATAGGACTCTTTGCTATTAAAATATCAATCATTTTAGAATCAAAAGCATCCCAATTTCTTATATAAAATACCAAATGTACCCACCCAAATAAGTTGGTCAATTGGTCAGTAATGAGAATAGCTATTAAAGCCCACATATAAACACAAGCCCATTAAGGCTCACAAATATCACTCAACATGCCCATCAAAAAACAAACGGTTTAAGAGATGGGCATATGGTTTGTTGGCCCAAAAGTTTAGTATAGGATGGCCCAAAGCCTGAAAAGCTGTAACAACTGACAAGACGGAAGAACAAGCTTGAAGCCACTCTAGTTTAGACTTCGGACAATCTCTTGCTTAGTCCGTCTACTCAAAAGTCTCTATCATGGAGTGTTATTTTCTTTTGTTGAGATTTCTCGGTAAATTATTATTAACTCAAACAATGGGTTGATTTCGTGTTGGCTTGATTATCACTGAGTTTCTATATCGAACGATTTATTTAGCGAAACACATCTTGTTCAACTATCCATTTAGTGAGAAGTATCATGTTTGATTCTGCGATTTATTTAACGGGATGTTTCGTGTTCGACTATCACTAGATATAAATTTCTTTAGATAAGCGACAAACTCAATATCGCAAAGCGGGATTAGTCTCAGACCCAATATAATTTAAGGACACCTTGTAAAAGACAAAACAAAACAAAAAATCGCAACCTTTTATTTTTTATTTTGTGCTTTGAAAGTATGCATCAAAACATCGATGCTTGGTTCGTAAGTATTTTTAACGTGAAACAGTTTCAAATAATGAATCCATAATGCCATAGGGATGCGTATTAACAAACTCAGCGGAAAATGGAAGAATCCAATATCATCACTAATCACTTCATGGAAATCATCATAAATACACATAAAATTTATATAAAGAAAATGCTACTAACTTACATGCATATGATAAAAATAATACTCACCGTATTGGTTGAATTTCAAATTTATTTTTATTTCATCAAATGTACAATAACTTAAAAAATATATTAAATCTCAAATTAAAACTATATTCATAGAAAACTTATTTAATACTCTCATCATTCTAGACAAATATTTTACTATTTTATTTTGATATATTTTATTTAAATAGTCCACTTTTAATTATTATATTTATAATATTTATTAATTTTTTAATTTTACCTTTCACAAGTAAAAAAAAAACGCATTATCTGCACTTTATGATTTGAAGAATTGGGGATCTAAACCCGAAGTTGGTTAGCATTGTCCCTCGGATGTGGGACAAACAAGCCAGGGCCCAAAAAGGCTCAATCACACAGCCCGTTTAGATTATCAAGACAACTTGGAGCTAATAAAAGGGTGTATTACAAGCCGGTCCCTTTTTGGACATTTGTAACCGCTCAAGTTCATTATATTTTTTTTTTAAAAATTGAGAAAATATATTTTTGGGGCAAAAAGATAATTATGCTATTAATAAAAGATTTATCAGAGAAATTTCATGCAACCAAATGAAGATTTATCGGAGAAATTTTAGTAAGTAAGATTTACTAGAGAAATTTTAGTACTTGATGTCCAATTACGATGTTTAATTCTATCCGATACCTAATTTCATCATCGCGATACAGCCAAAAGAAGATTTACCGGAGAAATTTTAGTTGGTAAGATTCACTTGTGTTCTATTATAATGGAAACAGAGGCTATCTACAAAAATTAATTTTCTTTGCTAAGAGCTATTAGAATGGAAATAGAGATTCACCAATATTAGGAATAAGTTATCTGTAAGATTGGCCGGAGAAATTTTATGAAGAAGCTACTGTATATGTTATTACGGGGTTAGGAACAATTTTATGAAAGTGTATTTTAACGATTAAAAAAAAGGATAAACTGGAGAGAATAAAATTTTTTCAAAATAGATTGGCTACCAATTTTCTGCTAATAAAACCTCTATCTATTTGTATTGAAACAGGGAGAGATGTGGTTATTGGTCCAAGGAATTTGCTAACCATGGCTCCAAGAGCATTGAAGTTGGTGAGTGAGTGTAAGAATTGATGATTTAATGCGTCCCAGTTGGAGTTTCTTTGCATCTTTTCCCTAAGAAGAGAGAAATTGTATGATATTTAATCTAGGCAACCTCTTAACTTGTCTACAATGCATTTCCAAATCTTATTTTTACAATAAATTATATTAGCTGGGTGAATGTTCAACGGCGCAAGCAACGGTGCAATTGCGGACATTTGGCTTGTTGTCGGCACCGATTTACGGCACTGTGACAGAGCATAAGAGCCCATTTGTTCGTGCATTTTTTATGGATAAAACGTAGCTTATTTCTTAACTTAGCGTTTTAATATTGCGGTAAAAAAAATTGAGTATTCAAAACCCATCTGCATTTTAAAACGCTAAAATTCTTAGCTTTTTCCCAAAATGTTGATTTTAAAACGCAGTAGGGAATAAAAAGCTTCGTTTTGACATAATATCCCAAACACATATGTAAAGAAAAAATTACATTTTAAATAATCTGCATTTTTAAAATATTGCATTTTGAAAATGCTACACTGAACGAGCCCTAATAATGCATATGAGTCATTGTCAACTTTGTTAGTATTTTTTTAGGCACAAAGTCCATATATATATATATATATATATATATATTAATAATAACTAAAATAAAAACTACTTTTCTCTCCACTGTCCACTACATAAAAAAAATTTCCGCCCAACAACCATATTTACTTCTATAACTTTTCAAATTAACTTAATTTTTTTATTTGTAACTTTTTTCAAATTACTGTTTGACTTTAGAGTTTCTCCAATGCAATTATTTATCTTAGTAACAAAATATTAGATACATAGGAAAGATATATTTTTCAAAAAACTTCTCCAATGCAAACTTGTTATGCTGAGGTGGAGATAAGGTGACATTTAGTTGGAAAAATATCCTCTGTGTGATCCTCTACTTCTAGAGTTAGACAATTTCTTTTCATTCACTTCATTTACTGTCAGTTTTTATTTTTATTTTTTACCGTCAATCAGTTACGGTAAGAGTAATTTTTATTTTTTATAATTTATTATAAAATAATGACACTTCTGAAAGAATATTTTAAAAAAAATCTTGCATTGGAGCACATTTAGAAAGAGAACTCTCTATTTTTAAAATTTTTGCCACATATGAAAGATGTCTTCTTATTTAAACATGTCATATAAAAAAACTTAGATGATAGCTTGAAGATACTCTTAAAATGTATGTTAAATCAGTAAAATCTTTTTTTAATTTGTAACTCTTTTTTATAAGTAAAAAAATTTCCGGCCCACATCCATATTTATGTAACTTTTTAAATTAACTTTAACCTAATCCTAAATCTATAAAAAAAAAATTTTTACTTGTAACTTTTTTTCTAATTATTATTTTAACTTTAACCGTATCTTAAATTTATAAAAAAATAATTATTTGTAAGTCTTTTCCTAATTATTAGTTTGACTTTAACCGTATCTTAAATCGGTAAAATCTTTTTTTTTTATTTATAATTTTTTTTTGTAATTATCATCTCAACCATCTAAACTCTATTGTATTGTTTCCATTCTGAGCATTTTGTAAACTTAAATGAACTGTTGTTAATCTGCAGTGCCAGTTTGCGTTTTATTGTTCAAAGTAGTTTAATTAAAATATTTTTAATTACTTATAACGATTTTTGATTCTCTAATTATAAACAACTTTTGAAAAAAAAAATTTGTTATTAAAATTGTGCATCGCACGAGTACTAACCTAGTATATATATATATATATATATATATATATATATATATATACTAAGTATGACACGATGTTAGTATATGACCAAATTAATGTATGCTCGAGGTTAATGATGTTTAAATTTTGTAGGGGTAAGTAAGACTAATTGACACAAAAAGAAATAAAATAATAATCAATTATAATTCATTTATTTCATAAAAAAACTAATAATGAAATAGTGAAAAAAGAGAGAGATTTGAAATCTAGCGACAATATTTTATTATTTTTATAATAATGATAACTTAGTCTTCTTTTGGAGGTAGTCTTCTTTTGGAGGGTATCACTTCACAACAATGATTGGTTTTAAAACGCGAGCTGCAATAACTTTTTCCATTATTTCAACCTGCACGTGACACAAAAAAGTATATTAGACATTCATTTAACTATATAATATTCATAAGAATCGATTAATTAAAATATAAAAAAAAAAAATATATACCGCTTCATCTATAAAACTTGAATTCTCCCACATATCATCATTCAACCAACCTGCACACACAAATCGTCGAAATGGAACCATGTCATTCTTGATTAGATGGATGAACTTGAATTGCAGAGTACTATAATTTCATGAATTGGGACAAATAATTGGCAATCGTATGATACTTAGTCCACTTTGATGTTGAGTGGGAATGTATCTAGTCCTTAAAAATCAGAAATTTCCTTTGGTTGGTCCAAGATCCACAATTATGCTCCAGAAATCTCTAATGCTTTTGCTCAAAATTTTTATGAATAGTAAAAGCACTAAAGAGCACAAACTCATGAAGTCCTTCTACCTGTAGAACTGAAGACTGATGGAAGCATTAAAGAAGGATGCAATGGAAGAACTGGTGGACTGATAAGAAATGACTATGGTGGATGGATTAAAGGGTACATGGGAAGACTGTCTGCTCGAGCCTAGAAGCAGAACTACAAATCATATACATATGATTGGCTCTTTGCAGGGACATGAACATTTCCCATTTCATATATAGGGAAAGAGTAAAAACAACTACCATAGCTGCCATCAATGAACTGCAAGACCGAAGTCACCCTCTTTCTGCTATTTCTACAGATTTCACAAGGCTCATGCAGAGCATGAATGCCAGCATCCAAGATGTAATGAAGGAGGGAAATGTGCTGACACCTTGGCTAGGCTTGGAGCTATGCAAGACCATAGGATTCTCACTCTTAAGAACCACCTAGAGTACCTTAGGAATCTGTTAATGTCATATATATATATATATATATATATATATATATATATATATTTTTAGAGAAGGGAATATCAATATCACCACCATAGCTACTTGGCTCTCCTAGAGTTGTACAAAGATTAACAAGTTACCAAAATTTTCAATTATTTAGCTACGACATGAATTTCATTCGACCAAATTCTTTAGTTATCTTGCTATGACATGAATTTCATAGAATGTATAAGAAATCTTATCAGATAAAAGGTAAAGGTACATGTGCAAATTTATTATACAAGAAATCTTATCAAGATATAGAATAAGAAGAATGGCATATATAGGTATAGTTGTAGATATACATGGGTCTTTGTTGTTGAAAGGGACCAATTGGAGGGTCAAGTAAATGTTAGGGATATGAATTATGAACATCTTGCTGTATATGTAGAATGAAGGATTAATGTGTCCCCAACACCAAAAAATCTAGTCACTGAAATGTTTGTTGGTTGGAGTTGCAATATATATATCAATATATAGGAGACTAGCTAGTGGTACTAAAAGTATAGCTCAAGTCATTTTCAAAATGAGTTATAAACTCTCTCAACCACCTCCACCCCACCTCCACCATTGATACCATTCTTTCCAACTAAGATCTTCTCTTCTGCAATGTCATGATTGAATTTAAATCCAATTATGTGCCACGAGGGAATCTTTTATTACATCGTCAATGGACACGATTTGAATTTGAGACAATTTTTTTGGATATAGATCAACCAATCTGATCCGATTATTCTAATCTGATCCAAACTCAATAAATTATAACTTAGTGGATCAGATTTTGATTTAGTCATACCCAATCCATTATAGACCCGATCCAAATTGAGAGTTGATTTTTCACAAACTTCTTCCAAATTTCAAGGTAGGCTCATTCTTTTTCATTACTCTTTTGCTCTCATAATTACGATAATTCACCTTTTTTAATAGCAACTAAGATAAACATTGCAAAAAATAAACCTTTTTTTATATTTGTTTTTTGAATTTTTTTGGATAGGAATTTTTAGTCGGATATTTAGATTAGCAACAAATTCGAATATGAATTAATTAATATTAGATCCGTCAGGTTATCGGGCAGGTCAAACTGACAATATAATTTTTTAGATCAGTTTTGGTTATACCTATATCCGCTGTCCATTGACACGTCTAACATGAAATACCATTTTTCAATGTGTTGTAACACAGACATATAAATCAATTTCAGAAAATTGCTGGCCGGTACACTTTGGAAAATTTTTATTCTCTCCAGTCCACCATTTTTTTTTTAAACCGAAAAAAGACACTTTGAGAATTTTCTTCTTAAAATACCCTTGTCTCTTTCATCCAAACCAACTATGGCTTCCTGTAAATTTCATCCCGATGACTTCCTAAAACTCATTCCACTAAATCAAATCAAAGCAAAGCAAATGCGTCTTCCTTCCCCCTCCCAACGCAATATTACCAAATTTGAGCACCCCACCGCTCCCTTATTCCTCAATTGGAATCCAATGAATTGAAATTAAACAATCTTACACAAGTTTAAAAATAAGCAATTACATTAAATCAGAAATCATAAAGCTTATCATAACAGAATGAACGAAAGGGAAACGTGATTTTGAAAATCATGGAGATCTTTCCGAATAGAAAATGGTAGAGAAATGAAGAAAAGGGGGAATGAGAAGCGTGTGGGTTTTTGAACAATGTAGATAGAAGAAAATAGATGGGGAAAGTAGAAGAATCAGGAGAATGAAATTGCAATTACAGAAAAAAAGAAAGGAAATGAAAAGGAGGGAGAGAGAGAAACCATATAGAATGAAAGGGAATCGATGGAGGCTAAAGTAAACGCATTGACACTAAACTAATGGCATCTCGATGCCCAATTGTTGCATTTCGATGTCCAAATTAATCTGAGAAAGTGGCACTGCATCCCGATGCTCAATTTTTTGCATCTCAAATTGAATCCCGATGCCCAAATCTTGCATCCCGATGCTCTGATCGCGCATTTTTGTTTTCATTAAGGGTATTGTTGTCTTTTCGCCTCGAAAATGCATTTTTCGATTTTAAAAAAAGAAGAGTGGATTGGAGCGATTACAAATGTTGAAAAAGGGACCGGCCTGTAATTCACCCAATCAATTTTGTTGCAAATGTGAAATGCAGGCCTGACCCTGGGCACTCAAGGGGTGTAAGCCCGAACTGCCGAACCGAATCAGCCAGTTCGGTTCGATTTTAGGTTAGGACGGTTTGGTTTAGGTTTGAAAATTTTATAAACCGAGTGGTTCGGTTCGATTTACGATTTTTGGTACCAAACCGAACCGAACCATAACCATTTAATTTTAATTTATATATATATATATATATTATTTAGTAATTAGTAACTAAATTTAATAAGAAAATTATTGTTGTTTGCCTACATTTTGATTGAATTATTGTAATTTTAAAGTTAATTTTTTGACTTTTAATTATTTAATTTGTGTTAAAATTATTTTTTTGATATTTCAAAGTTTTTTTTTAAATATTTAAATAATTAAACTGCGGAACTGAACCAAACCGATCGGTTCAGTTCGGTTCGGTTTAAAGTTTGTGTGGTTCGGTTCGATTTGAAATATGTGGAACTGTTAGGGGGTGGTTCGGTTTGCGGTTTTGGCTCAAACCGAACCACCTTCACTCCTACTGGACAGGTTTAAAGTGGGCCTTTGAATAGGGCCCCAAATTTAAAGGGGCCTAAGTCTATGATAATTAATAAATCTTTTCAAAAGAAACTATCCGAAGACTTGTTGGTAAAGCGGTGAATTGTTTTGGCTTGATATCCTTAAATCATTCGTAGGTTTTTGGTTCAAATCCTGAATGCTAGGCCTCTACTTCAAATAATTCTATTTTTGTTTGTTTTTAAATAATATTGTTTTTAAATAATACTCCATCCGTTCCTAAATTATTGTCTTTCTTTTCTTTTTTGTCCGTCTAAATAATTATTTTGTTTGAAAACTTTCATTTTTAGGACATTACTTTTAGCATTTTACCCTTATTTTTTCTTATACTTTAATTATAGGTCACATACACATAGGCTTTAAAGAAAATTACACATTATATCAATATTAATAATCAAGTCAATTATTTTTTTTTTAATTCATGTGCCGAATCAAATAAGACAATAATTAAGGGATGGAGGGAGTACTATATTTTTTTTTTTTTTTAAAGATTTGTACTATATTTATTAAAAACTTGTTTCGTTTGGCATGAAAGTAGAGAGAGAGAGAGAGATTACATACATACATACATACATACATACATACATACATTTGTGTGTCCCAAAATTCTTAAATTCTATGGAAATTGATAGCCTAGTTTTTTTTTTCTCCAGATGTTTATGAAAACTTAATTGAAGATTTTGTTTCAAGTAATTTAGAATGATGATAATTTCACAAAAATAAATAAATAAATACGATACTAGTTTGGAGTTTTAGGAATTTTGGTACTTCATTTGTAGGAAAACTAGATTTTGTGCCCGTGCCATAGGCACGGTGACAGTAGGGATCCGATTATTATATATTCGAGGTTAACGTATACTCGAAGTTTTCTAAGGGGTGAGTAAGACTTAATGACACAAAAATAATAATGAATTATAATTCATTTATTTCGTAACAAAATCAATAGTGAAATATTAATTCATTTATTTTGTACGAAAACCAATAATGAAATATTAAAATTGAAAAAAAAAAAATAATTTTAAATGTGTCAATCTCTAGTTATTAATCAAGACATCATCGTAAATCTTCCCAAGCAAGTCACGCATTTTTCCAATCAACTTGTTCATAGCCTTGCGCAGCTTGATCTTATCGGACTTATTTGCATGGAGTTCTCTGTCCATGTCCTCGCATTCCCACATATTTTCTCTAATGAATTCGGTGAAGCCAATGGTTCTTTTCTGAAGCTTATCCCGAGTCAATTCTAATTTCCATTCTAACTGGTTCACCCTTTCATCAGCTTGTAGGAGAATGTCCTGATCGTTAGCAATATGCATATCATCATCATTTTCTATTTCGTTATTCTCTTCGTCATCAGAATGTTCGTGAGGATTCTTTTCGAGATCCTCCTCAGGATTCTCCTCCATGTCCTCTACAGGGTCCGCAACGATAGGGTCTTCAACATGACCGTACTCTGCATCCTCCATTCTATAGGTAATCAAAAGATATGTAAGTCCCAAGGTGATAATCTATAAATAAAATTCACTTGGTCATTAAGAAAAAAAAAACATAGTAGGTTTATAAAATATTTCTAATTGAGGTTTTTTTAGAAAACTATTTAAAAGCATACCTTCTGGTATAAGGACTTTTGTCATAAGATGATTAACTCAACAGCGCGCGCACACGCATACACACACACACAACAGCACACACACACTTGGCCAGTAGTTGTCTCTCACCATATATACGTAAATATTAATATAAATAAATATCCTATTTACTTATCAAAAATAAATATCCTTTTTTTTTTTTTTGAAAAAGAAAAGTCAGGATAACCTGCAGGGAATCTAAAAGATCGAATTTGAGGTGTGTTTCATACAATTCGAATTCGCAACATTTCCAAAACTGGAATACTATTCAATCCAATAAAACTAACAAAAACTGTCATAATCCCCATACAATGAAACTCGCTTTAGATTAGATGATTCCAATCTTGTTTGCCACATCCAAGGCATCATAGTCCTGAGTCAACCGAACATATGCAAATGAGCAATAAACCCAAAGAATAAACTTTTATATGACATGTTAGATAAATCAAACTCATATCAAAACACCAGCAAAACTTTTATGTTGCTTTTCGTTAAAGATGTGAGATTGAAGCAGCCCAACTTTATATTTGTAGAAAAAAATCCCAGACCACATGGTGGAGAGGAAACAAAACCATATGGAACCACATATTATGGACCTACATGAAGCATGGGAAGCATTAAATCGATGGACCCAGATATTAGAGTTAAAATATGCATCAATAAAAACAATAACTAAAATAAACAAACTTCAATATCACCATACTACAGTTCTCACAATCCACAATGTCCCCTAAAGAACATAAAGTTAATTGTGTGCATCGACTATTAATGTATTGTACAGTCGGATGTTTGTAATTTCAACACTATTAGCAAACAAACCTAATGGTCACCGCTTCATGAAATTTCGTTAAGAATAAGGAAAATTCAGACAAAAACTTCTTCATATGTGGTTACCGGTTACTACTAAAAGAAAAAGAAAACTCCATGTAATTAAACAAAACTCTCTTTCAATGCTTATTTTTAATCCCATTTTTAATTCAAACCAAATAACGTAACCTCGGCTTTCCGCACAAAATCAATGCATCAAACAAATCATTGCCTGTTTTAGTTTTTATATTTTCTAATTAACCCCCTGCAACTTCCTTTCTTTCTTTCTTTCTTTCTTTTTTACAATGGAATAGGGGAAGAAAGCAAATAGGATTCACCTAGATTACACAATTGACGTAACATTTCATTCTAACAAATAACCACTCAGTCAACATAGAATATACATTAACATAAGAGTACAAACAGAATCCAGGTAAACAGCAGACCAACCCAAAACATCCAACAAATTAAAAATGGCTAAAGGCAGTAGCATAAATGGATACAAACAGAATTGTAAGAACTGAACATGCCCTGAACTTTTTTGAGCTTCATCATGTGACATTAGATTCACTTCAAACTACAAACTTGTCACCACTCCATGCACTGTCAATATGGCCTATGAAAAATATTCTGAAGATTGCATAAAAACACTATAGGGACTGTTGATTAATGAACGAATTTTATTTCTCAAATTACCCCTAACAGGCGTGTATTATTGTTGGTTCAGTTTTAGGGTCATTTCACACATCACTATAGAGAGAGAGGAGAGTAGGGACTGGGGGCGACGACGGCAGCAGCAGACCAAGCGGCTAGAGACGGCGGCGGCCAAGGGCAACGCCTGCTTCGTTTTCTCTATCTCTCTCTGTTACACGATCATCTTTGCCTGTTGCTAGATCTGCCATTTCTGTCGAATTTAGTTCATTTCTTTAAAGGTGAGTCTCTTTGCTTCCTTAGGGCAACCCCAATGGTTCCTCAATGTGTTAAAGGATGTTACAACCATTGGAGGGTGTTCCTCTAATTGGTGTCCCAGCAAAGTGTTCCCATGTTGTTACTTTGAAGAGAAAATCGGTTGAAAAAAAAAAAAAAACAAACTTGGCGTGTGAGATTGCTCCTTTGCCGCATCTGCTGCTGCTGTTTTTTTTTTTTTTTTTTTTGCTTTTGTGTTTTTTTCTCTAATGGACGTTGGAACCCCAAAGTTACAAAAACGGCTAATTTTTTCATTCATCTCACTTTCTATAATTTTAATATGATAATATTATAAAATATATAACATATTTTTATTTTTTGATAATTATTTTTTATTTATTTAAGGGTCTAATGTTAAATCTAGCACAAGGCCCCCAAAAAATCAGGATTAGCCCTGGTAAAATGCAATTGTGATAAGAATGACTTAAAAATCTCACACTAGCAATGCAAAATTCAGATACCACATTCTATTTTTGATTATCTAATAATTTAATGTATTGTAAAATGCATTTTTTAAAAATAAATCCAGAATAACATGACTAAACCTTGTGCTCCAATATTCCCTTCCCTCAAAAAGTTTTTTTTGTTCTCCAATATGTTTGTTTTCCAGTCACAATCACCCTTGTATTACCACTGCTCCAAACATGTTATCAATGGGAACGTACATTTAAGTAGCACATGCCACATGGGGCTCCAAAAGTATGTATAAAGTCAATGCCAATCGGGCCCTAGAACCAACTAAGGGTAATGTTACGGGCACCTAAATAATAGTATTAAATTTTTTATATCAAATAATATAATAATTAATGTAATATAAAAGATAAAATTATAAATTATAATTAATGCATCACATTGTCACATCGCCTAACACATTATTTTGTACACAAAAAAATTTGATACTCTTTAGGTACCCATAGATTACTCCTAACTAAAAGAGCATCTTCGATGCTAAGAAATTCTTACATAATTTTTAGTTGGGTCCTACTGTCACTTCTTTATTTTAAATTAAGAATTTAATTTCTCAACTGTTTCCAACTTTCCATTCTTCCTCCATTCTTACACAAGTAATGTTATGGGTATCTAAAAAGTATTAAATTTTTTACACCAAATGATGTGGCAGTTGATGTGATGCATTAATTTTGATTTTTAATTTTATTTTTGAACCACATCAACGTCACATCGTGACACATCATTTTGTGAAAAAAATTTGGTACTTTTAAGTACCCATAGCATTACTCTTCTTACATATGTCCCACTACCAAATCATCCACTTTATATACACTACTTTTTTATTTTTACACTACCAAATTATTCACTTTATTCATTCTCCCTTGAATGAGTTTCACATTCTTCGATAAGAATTGATTCTTATTTTGGACTCTGTAAGAATTTTGGACAAAGAATAGATTTTTAAGAATTGCTTCCTATAGGAAAAATTCTCGTTTTACGTAAGAATTGCTCGAAAACTAAGCATTAGGGATGCTCTAGGGAGTCGATCCAATCCCTTTATATGAGCTTCATGTCACTCATATAGTCATTTGGAATTGACTACGACTCTATTTGACTTACTATTTGTGCCTCTCTCTCTACTCATATATCTCTAAGTTTTAGGAACGTCTCCTCATTTCATCTTTATTTTGTCTTCGTAATATACTCATTTCCTCTTAGAAAAAAATAGTTGTACTCTCTCCATGTCATTTATATATTAATTTGTTTTAGAAAAATGAGTTTTACATATATATATATATATGTATATATTATTTTTTTTTAAAAAAATTGGTTATATGTAAAAATATTCTCTTGTTCGTTACCGTAATGATTTATTACTGTAATGCTTTTACCACTATCACATTTGATTTGGTAATTACTTTTAAAGCACCTCGTTATACATTTCATGCAAATCATGCTATTGAACGAACAGTACTAGTTATGATATCACATATGTAACCCCGGCCCAATCCCATTGGGTTTAGTTTAGTTAGAAAAGAGAACTAGGGCATGTTTAACTCCGCGGGTTACACCTATCGAAGGAGATGGTCTTTCTCAAATTTCGAAATCGTTGGGATTATTATTCTACATGACAAACTTTTTCAACACTAAAAATGAGGAAATTGGTGAGAATGAGAGAGAGCACTTGAGGTACGTAGCACTTTCAGATAAAAATACTCTATCTATCTGTTTCTAAATAATTGTCCCACTTTTCTTTTTTATTCGTTTTAAAAAAAATTATCTTATTTTTAAACTTTTTTTTAAGGAAAATATCTTTATCATTTTACCATTATTTTTTTTTCTACTTTAATCATGATCCCCCCCCCCACACACACACACACACATATATATATATATATATATATATATAAGCTTTAAAAGAAATTACATATTATACTAATATTTAAAATAAAGTTAATTTATTTTAAATTTGTGTGTCCAATCCATGTAGACAATTACTCCCTTCGTTCCACCCAAAGAGTCCACGTTAAAAAGTCTAATAATTAAGGAATATATAAATATTATTGAAGTTAGTCATAATTACAAAAATATTTGAAGATAACCAAGATATATTTATAACATATTTGGTGAGTAAAGTTGAAATGTTTATAAAAATTATAGACATAATTTTTTAAAGTAAATTCTTTAAGTCAAATATTTCAAAATAAAATAGTGTACTCTTTGCCTACAATAGAAGGAGTATCAAGTGTGTAATTGGAACATTTTCCAATATATCTGAAAATTTCTCCATGTATTGAAATGCATTTATATATATATATATATATATATGATATTCGAGAGAAATTAATTATGAAGAATTCGAAAGTGCATGGAGAAATTCTTCGTACCCTTTGGGCTTGAGCAAGAAAATATTTCGATATATGGCTTGTGTTGCAACTATACCAAAGCTCAGGGTGAGGAACAACTCAACACGTGCGTGCTGTTAAACGGGGGTATCGTATCATTACTTTTCACTGAATCACATGCAACTTCAACAGCTTTCAGCACGTGTCAGCCCTTTTTCCGTGACTGGCACTATTCACCATGACAAATTCTTCTTTCACTTTCCCTCACATTTTTCCCCTACCCCAGACAACCAGTCTCTAAATCCCATCTTTCATTAGAAATTTCACTCTCCCAACTTTTCTCCCATCTTTTTATCAAGCTGACTTTTCAAATCAAAACATAAAAAGTGGGTTTATCGACCTAACACTTTTTACAACTCAGCTCATTCACTTTCTCTCTCCTTTCTTTGTTCAATTTCCAAGTATTTTTTCGATTTCCCCCTTGTGAATCTTATTTAATTAATTGGGGATAATCTTTGTTTTGCTGTCTGGTGGCGGTGCATTTTTTGTAAGCTGACCTGGTTAGTGTTTCTTTTTCTTATATATATATATATATATATATATATATATATTAGGCATTTATGATGTGGGTTTTCCTCTCTCTCTAGAATATTATGTTGAATTGTTAGGGGTTTAAATGATTGAGCTCTTCCAGTTCATATCTAGTGGGTCAATCCGCGTTTAATTTCCGCGTTATTTCTTCGACTAAAATTGTCGGTCCTAAGTTGTAATCAGATCGGTATTTGGATTAGCATTATTGTGCCAGACCCATTTTCTAATGGTAAATTGCATTTTTTTCTTGCCGGATTATGGATGTTCACTAGCTGTTTGATGATTTGTCTGTATACTGTTAAATTGTTTCACTTGGGTTTTGCTTGCTTCAATTTTGGTTTGTTTTGCTGTTAGTATATGTGGGTTTATATGGATCTTAGCTTGGATATTTATATAGTTTTGGTGATGATTAATGCAGATCAAGCTCGTTGATACTTTGGGATTTTCATTTGGTAGGTACTGAATTTCGGGATTGTAGTAGTTAATTGAAGAAAAACTGATAGTTACTGAGAGTTTTGAATCCCAAGGAGGATATTTTGGGGATTAGGAATGCCATTTTCAATGTCCTTGCTGTGAGGATTATGATGAAATGCTGAGATTCTGGAAAGTTGTCTGATTTGGGGATCGGAGTTCATAAGTTTGGTGGCATCAAGTTTCTAAGAGGAAGTTATTATTTGAGTAAACATGGGGTCGAGGGTAGAGAGGCATCAGCATCATCATGATCTTGTGCCTTTAGCTGCACTGATCAGCAGGGAGAGGAAGAGTGAGAAGATGGAGAAGCCGACCTTGAGGTATGGGTATGCTGCTCAATCTAGGAAAGGGGAAGATTACTTTCTGATGAAGACGGATTGCCTGAGAGGCCAGGGGAATCCTTCATCGACTTTTTCTGTTTTTGCGGTATGGGACCCTTATTTTGCACTCATTTATGTAGTTACACCATAAGGAGTTAAGAACCGATTGGATTTTGTTTTTTCTCAAAAATGGAGATCACGTTTGTAGAGTCAGTCCAGTTTTTATTTTGTAGATATCAACAGAAAAAAACCTTTCAATTATCAAAACATTTAGAAACTATCTATATAGATCATAAGGAACTTGAAATGATATAGTTCTTGAGGATCTATCATATCAATGTAGTCTGAAATTGCTATTTGATGGTTCATCCTGTGATTGCTTTATCACCCTTTGCATATGATGGTTGTTGGTTTTCTTATGAATATTTCAGATTTTTGATGGTCACAATGGGAATGCTGCAGCAATATACTCGAGGGATAATTTGTTGAATCATGTCTTGGGTGCGATTCCTCGTGGTCTTGGGCGAGATGAGTGGCTTCAAGCTTTACCTAGGGCATTGGTGGCTGGATTTGTTAAGGCTGATAAGGATTTCCAAAGCAAAGGCATGACATTTTTGCATCCCCCCCCCTCTTTCTATTTGCTTCCTCCAACTGTTATTGTAACTTCAAGATTTCTAACGTATTCAATGCTCATTCTCCCATCTTCAGGACTAACTTCTGGAACCACCGTGACATTTGTAATCATTGATAGATGGACGGTCACAGTTGCATCTGTTGGAGATTCCCGCTGCATCCTAGATACCCAGGGCGGTGCTGTCTCAGTTTTGACTGTTGACCATAGGCTTGAAGAAAATGTGGAGGAGTGAGTATCTGTTTTTCAGGTTTCTTTCCTCTTTTCCTTGGCAGAAGATGTTGATTAAGTTTGCTGTAATTTCAGAAGGGAACGTGTTGCAGCCAGTGGAGGTGAAGTTGGGAGGCTCAGCATTATGGGTGGTGCTGAGGTGAAGTTCTTATTAGTTCTCAGATGTTTTTGGTCATACAGACAGGGGGTCCTTTATTGGGCATCAATTATTATTCTCCATTTCCCTAACGCATTGGCTGTATTTTGACAGATTGGCCCGCTACGTTGTTGGCCAGGGGGATTATGCCTTTCGAGGTCAATCGGTGACATGGATGTTGGAGAATTTATTGTTCCAATACCATACGTCAAGCAAGTCAAGGTTGTTATATGATTATCTAGCATTTGTTATGCATTTCAAATAAAGGGAGGATACTACTAGGTTAATCATTTGATTGAGCTCTAACGCTGTCCGTTTTGTATAAAAGCTATCAAATGCAGGTGGAAGGCTTATAATTGCTTCCGATGGCATCTGGGATGCAGTTTCCTCAGATATGGCTGCCAAATCTTGTCGTGGATTACCTGCTGAACTTGCTGCTAGGCAAGTAGTGAAGGTATTTTCATCTCATCTCTGCTCCATTTAACAGCTAATATAGTGTAGGCATTGCACAAACTTCCAGCACATACAAGCACAGTATGGGCTTGACATTGATCAAATTATTGCCCTAAAGGTATTCATAACTTACTTTCAGGACACTTTCTTATTGCATTTGCTTGTGTTTGTTTAGGAAGCATTGAGGACACGGGGGCTGAAGGATGATACAACCTGCATAGTTGTGGACATAATTCCTCCAGACAATTCAATACCACTGTCACCTCCTCGCAAGAAGCAAAGCATGCTCAGAGCTCTGTTGTTCAGAAAGAGGTCCTATGATTCTGCTAAATTGTCCAAGAAACTATCTGCTGTAGGTATTGTCGAGGAATTATATGAAGAAGGTTCAGCAATGCTTGCTGACAGGTTAGTATTATCTTGTTTTGTACCTATGTTTTGATATCTGAAATAATGAAGAAGCCCGCAACTGGTCCTTCATGTTAAGAATAATTAAGTTCATTTTTGCTCCTGTTAACTATTTTGTGGTAAACATCCTATCCGAAAGAAACAGTGGAATAATGAAAAAATGTTTTAAGGTTGGGACAGAGTTGTCCTCAAGTTCAAGTTCAAGTTCTTCTCGGATTTTATTTTTATATTCTGTCTATAATTTGCAGATTGGGGAATGATGAGCCGAGCGGTCCATCAACAACTGGCCTTTTCATGTGTGCTGTTTGTCAGGTTGACCTTGCTGCAAGCGAGGGCATATCAGTTCATGCTGGTTCCATCTTCTCCACAAGTGCAAAGCCTTGGCAAGGTCCTTTCCTTTGTGCCGATTGTCGTAATAAGAAGGATGCCATGGAAGGAAAACGACCTAGTGGAGTTAAAGTGGCATGATCACATAATTTTTTCCCCTCAATTCTTTTTCCCCATCATTCTTTTTCATCAATCCCCATTTTTCTAGCCCAAGCAATTATTTGAATCCTAATTGGTGGTGTACCAAATGTATATGTAGCATCTATGAATAATGTTATATTAAGTTGTAGTATATGATGGAGAGTAGGATTAAGGAGTGCCTGCTGTTTGGAATGTGTTGATAAAGCTGAAGCTAATTCTCTGGGCATAGGTATTAGATAGTAACTGAAGTATTTAGGTTTGCAGCCCTGACTAATTGAAATTCCACGTCTTTTCATTGTAATCTTTTATAAGATATGGTATCAAATCCTGCTGAATTATTGCCGTGTAACTATCTTTCTTACTTCTGACTTTCTGTGCACTGTATGGTTGTAATGCATAGCTTCCTCTATGGTTGTACAACTACAAGTTGTATGCCGTGTCTTATGCACTGAAAAGGAAGAATGCTTTCACTTTTGTTGATAATTTGCAAGTCCTTTCTCAAAAATGTATAGTGGGTAGGTTTGTTTGCTGCGGTTGTTACGTCTCTTCCATATGGGTGATATGCTGTGGGATGGATACTTTATTGTGACAAACTAGCTTAGCTGGCTGTCTATAAGCAGGGAAATTGCTGGGGTTAATCTTTGGCATTTTGGTGAGAGGATGGGAGTTAGATGGTGACTGAAGCATGGGTACTCTGTTAACGATTAATAGGTTATGGTCTGTGGTCGATGGCACAGTTAACTGGTGATAGCTGTAGCTCAGGCAGATTTCAAGCTTTGTACATGAGGATCTCACATTGATACTCTCAAGTTTGAACAGTCGACATTGGCATACAAACAGATTATGTGCTGTTTATTCTCTCAAGTTCAGTTCTATTTTTGTAAGTCCTATTGTGAATATAATATACACATATATAGTCTCCATTCTCTTCTACCAAATTGGTGTCTCCAGTCTATTGATTGCAAATGTTTCGTCTGATTTGTCTCCCCTTTCTATAAATACTGAAACAGAGCCACAATATGGGGTGTGCAAGTATAGTTGCATTGAACCAGATTGACAATCTAATTAGGAAGACTGTTCAGCCTTATGATCTTACACTTGTTGATGCTGTTGCTAGATTTGCTTAGAAATGAAGCATTGAATGTGCGTAACTTGCTTGAGCTGTTAACTGCTGAACTTATTTGCAATTGCATGTGTATGATGACCGTGTCAATGTGACATAGAGGCAGTGTCTAGATGGAAAACCAAGAATTCTAGGGTACACATTATGAAAAAGGTATTTCCATTTCTAAGCTACATGTTTAGATTTTTCCTCCCCTCTGAATTTGTTCTAATTTTATGTTGTGTTTCAGGCTATTACTAAAGATGGTGAGAAAAAGCTCCAATAGTCAAGGTTAGTATGGTTTTCATGAGAGTGAAGAGCATGTGCATGAAACCAGTACTGTAATTAAATCTGAGTGCTCTTTCATTCTTTTCCGTACTCATGTTCTTAACTTTTACTGAATCATAGTCTTACTTTACTCCCTTCATTGGTTGCAGCATCTTTGGTTGCAAAGATTGTGATTTATTTTAGTTTCTGCTTCAGAATAAAGTTCCCACTAGATTAATCCTTGGGTCTTCGATGCGAGAACACTGATGACTATCCGAGTATGGAGAACTTTATGGAATTATGGGTCCATTGCGCCTAAAAGGTACTCTTATCCGATGTTAGAAAAATGACCAACTTGTTCAAAGTTAAACTAGGTCAAGTAGGCTATGGTTGTCTGTACAGAGGAATGTTATTGCATGATTCGTCATGTTTCACGCTGACCCTAGAGTGTTCTTGATATTTTGGTTGAGTCTATGAGTTTCGGGGTACATAAAATTTCTGTTGGATTAATGACAAAACTAACTATCAAACTTTGCTTAAGTATCTCAGTATACCATTCAACTCACAAAATGACCAAAAAAACAATAAAACTAATCTTAAGGTGGTGAAATAAACACTACGGTTAGTCCCCCCGTCAAAAGATTAACGGAAGTGCTGACGTACGCATCCGTAGACAAAAATTAGCCAGCTGAAAAAAAAAAATCTCTTTTCTGAAGTGAATTTACAAAAAAGTTAAAAGCAAAATCCCTAATTTACCCTTATATGACTGACCTTAAATGCCCCATCAGCCCCAATTGACTTGTTCTTGTCGGGATGAAGAGTTAGAGCTAGCTTTCTGTAATGCTTCCTCATGGTATCATCATCAGCTAATGGGTCCACACCAAGTATTCCATACCAATCTGATTCCCCGGTTATTCTGTTTTCTGCAGAAATGTAAACAGCGAAAGTTGCTAACATTTGGGAAATACCCTCAAGCCCGCAAAACAAATTTTGGGCTTTGACAGCAAACTTCTTTGCACCAGCAATGTCCTTTGCGGAAAACTTCTTCTTTTTCTTATAGCTGGCTAATTTTTCGCCTACACGTACAATTCACGTCTGTATTTCCATTAATTTTTTGACGGGTAACTAACGGTTGTGTTTATTTTGCTCTTAAGATTAGTTTGATTGCTTTTTGGTCATTTTGTGTGTTGAGTGGTATAATGGGATCCTTAAGCAAAGTTCACTGGTTAGTTCTGCCATAACCCATTTCTGCTTAACTGAAAACAATGAAGCATATCACCTAACAGGTTATGCTTATGCAGCCCCTAGAAATTGATGATTAAAGAATGGACTTATGTCAGTGGGACGCAAATACTATCCTTGATGTCCACATTTCAACAGGAAATTCAGCCCTACTTTCTTCTAACATACTGTGTAACATGAATGCCTGGTAATAGATTCGTGTAGATAGCCTGCAAGGATGTTTCAGATGAACTTGCTAGGGAATATCTCGTAGACTCGTACACTAATAATTTTGTACTTGAATAGACAGTTGATGACTTTTGTATCTCCTACTTGCCTGCATCATTCTGTCACAATTCATGTGTCATGACAAACATATGTAATTGTATGGGTGTTGTGGGTTTGCTTATGGCCGTAGGCCTGTCAATTGGGTTGGGCTGAGTAACAGGTTGGTTCGGGTCAGAACCCGTTACAACCCGATTCCACCTCGGGTCAAACGGGTCGGGCTAGCATCGGGTCAGGTAAAGTAGCGGGTTAACCCATATATATATATATATATATTTATTATTATTATTTTTTTTTTGCAATTTGCCAAGGCAGCCTCATTTTTACTTTACATGCTGCATTTTAAATTTCACAAAGTAAAAATAGAGCATTTCTCACTTCTTTTTTATTTTGGTCCAGGCTTGAAATTTACCAAGACAGCCTATTTTTTTTTTTTTAACGAGTAAAAATAGAGCATTTCTCAGCCTCATTTTGTGCATATACTTTCATATCGTTTACAACCATTCCACAATAAGATCATAGTATCCCGTATTCTATAACGGAATTTAGAACTTGAAAACAAAATCAAAGTGACTCTTGGAACTTAATTTACGCCAAGGAGTTCTTAAATGTATGTAGTAATGCAAATGACAAATTTATCTTCAAAATCACTCGCGGCATATCTTTGCCAAACTACTATGCAAATATAGTCATAGGGTGAAGAATCAAGTCCATGCTCAGTTGTGCACAGACGTGTGACCCATTTGCTGCACAAATGAGAAAATCAAATACATTAGCTTTTTACACAGTCATGGACATTCTCTCCTTACATTTACTCTATAATTATTATTTCCATTATATTTAAAAGAAAATGCACTTCCCTATACTGATTTTTAACTCTCAAAAGCCAAGTATAATAAACAACGAGAGTCAACATAGATGAGATTGGTTTACCTTCCAACATTATTGCTGCATGAATTCAACAAGATTGTCAACCTTTTTGCTGTTTTCACGAATGTACTGCAATATGAAAATATACAAAGAAAGAAAGTTATGTGCCTTTTTTAACTAGGGACTGATATCATAAGATTATATGGATGAGGAGAGGAGAAGGCATACGTTATTAGATTCATTAACTTTGTAAAGTACTGATATCATAAGATTTTTTTTCATTGGTCATAGATTCATTAACTTTGTTATTTAACCTCATTTCCCTGCTTCAGTCTTTTTTGGCTCAATTGAGCTATGTCACAATGATGTAGGAATCACATCAGTAGGCACATAAAGAAAATAATGTGAAAAGTACAAATGCATCAATAATCCTATGCAATCAGAATAAACAAAACACATACGTTAATTGGACCTATGATTTGAAAAAGCAGCAAATGTATTGCGAATTATACTTGTACTGCTGGTAGAAAATGGTGAGATCAACATCTTAATTGACTCCCTCCCGAAAAAGCTTTGCCAATGCTACGGCCTACGAGGTATATTATCTGGTAGAAAAAGATAAAAAATGTCATTTCATTCTAACAAAGTTAACAAGTAGCAAAACTCCGTAGGGTCCACTTCCAAGCTTAAATTAATCAACTTATCTGCTATCATACTAATACTGTGAGGGGAAGGCACATGTCGAAAATTTAGGATCCTCTTCTGTAGGGTCCAATTCTCATCTACATAATGTGCTGTCAAGGCCATATAACCATCCGTGCTAGGAGATGTCCAAATATCCGAAGTTAAACATATTCTACTAGACACAACTTCTAACTCACATTTAACCTTTTCTTTCTCTTTCCTATACATTTTGAGCATATCCTCTTTTATAGTGTTTCTAGTGATATGTTTAACCTCTGGATGATGTAAGAAACTATGCAACTCCCTAGTTCCTTCGTGCTCCACATATGTGAATGGGTAGTTGTGCTTGATGATTGCAGAACACAACTTTTCCCGATACATTCCTTGATCCAAAGGAATATATGAATGTGAATGTGTGTCTGACTCGATCCTCCTCAAGAAGATTGTGTTTACGCAAATGACAGTTTAAATTTGTTGTACCATCGACAGAAGGATCTTTTTTACTAGTATAAGTGTGTGCGCAAATCTTACATGTTACGATAAACATGCCATCGAACGTAGTTGACATATCAAAATAATTCCAAGCATCGGCTCTTCGTTTTCTCGGTGCAGAATTTCTAGCCCTCTTTCCACAAACAGAAGTCCCCTTCCATTTTAACACCTAAAACAAGTGATATAAACACTTGTTAATTAAATTGAATTTAATTATGAATGCAATAATCCTAGTTCAAATAGTATTGACACTTGTAAAAGCAAAGAGAAACATGATTGAATTGAATTTCAGTAGAAGAAGAATTGACTATGATCACATTGTTAATGATGATTAATAGACTAAAAAAGGAGTGGAACTATTTTTTTTCATTTTTCTTGGTTTTTTCAATGTAATAGCCCAATCTCAACTGGGAATTTCCTTATTCTAATGACTATTTGTTGTTTGTATTAGTTGAGTTTAGTTTGATTGAATAATACCAGAATTTATCATACATTCAGTTCCAGTTCTGATTAACCTTTTCCATTGCTCATTCCTGGTTGACAATTAATGAAGCAGCAGCTCATGAATATAGCTAACAAAGATGAGGGTCGCCATCTCCTAAATTATGTAGATTGTTTGACTCATTAATTGAATGAAAGTCAGCCAAGACTAGATCGGCTGTATCAACTACTATAAAAAAGCGATTTCAATATATAACCCCCACTACTTAATAAAATTCAACACTGTTAGCTTGGAAAAATTCACAAAAACATGAGAGTTATGGTTACCTAATGCCTACCATTACTTAAAATTTATTTGTTTGATCAAGCCCTTGTTGGTGGGTTAGTATGTCAGAATACTTCATGCTAGCTAGCTATAGTTGAAGTTGCACATTCTAACAACAGTTAAAATTATGACGTGATAAAAAACTCGTGCACATAACATTAGTTGAGGGTAACAATTTTAATAATTACATTTCAAAACAATCCTTCTCTCTTACTACTGATCTTGACCCTTCTACAATACAATGCACTGAACTACACCTGAAGAAAAAAGCAATAGCAGGAGACACCTTCCAACATGTAGTATTTGGTCATAAGCAAATACTACACCTCAAGACAAAAACTTGATGCAGCAAAGAAAAAATGCATTATGTAGTATTTGGTCATAAGCAATCAAAAGAAACATATTCATTCCTATCAAGAAAATAACAACCACCACAGTACCACTCAACTAGGGGGGTGTTCCGATAATGGAAGCAAAATCAAACCCCAACACAGGTTTCAAACTTATTGACAAAATGTAAACATAGAACTAAACAATAATGGACGATGATTCAATCAGAAACAGAGAAACGTAACCATGAAGTCAAATCAAACCCCAAATTCAAATTTCAAATCGATTGATATGAACATTAATAAATTAGGGTTTAGGGTACCATGAGCTTGGCATTGTTGCTGTTGAGGAGAGAGAGATCAATGGTGGGCGCTGGAGTGAGAGAATTTCAGGAGAGATCACGAATTGAGTGAGAAGTTTACCGGAGCTGTTGGAGAAGGAGGCCGGAGTGGGGAACGGCAGCGCTTGAGGTGGAACCATTGTTGGAGAGAGAGAGACTGAGTGAAGAGTGTGTGTGTGTGTGTGTGTGTGTGTGTGTGTGTGAGTCTGTGAGACTGAGAGTGCGGCGTTAGGACAATACGGAGGATGAAATTGGGGGTTTCTTCACAAATGGCCTAGTCAAACTCTCCAACATCTTATTTGGCCTAACTTATTCCAAAACAACTTATATGGCCTCTTTTTATTTGAAAACCCCAAAATACCCCCTTTTTTTGAATGACTCAAACATAGTTTAAACGATTCACGGAGTCGTTTAACCGAATCGTTTAAACGATTCACAGAGTCGTTTAAACGATTCACGGATTCGTTTAAACGATTAACGAATTCGTTTAAACGATTCACGGATTCGTTTACGGATTCCTAGGGCTTCATGGTAGTAGATGGGAGGAAGACGAAGAAAGACTTACTAGATTCATGGCAGTAGAGGGAGACGATGTGGTCGAAGACGGAGGAAGACAGCTACGATGTGGTTGGAGATGGGAGGGGGAGACAACGACGATGGGAGGAAGACGGCTGTGGTTTGAGAGAGGAAGCCGAGATTTGAGAGAGAGTGAGACTGAGTTAGGTTTTAAAGGCTTTGGGGTATTATAGGAAGTTTGTGTTAATTTTTAGTCAAAGACCATATAAGTTGTTTTATCGGGCCAAAAGGCTGTACTTAATATATACCACGATGAAACTGGTTTAACCCGATTTAGCCTGCAAATTTATTGGATTGTAATGGGTAACCCGTTATTACTTACTTTGTTAATGGGTTGGATTGGGTTGGGTAATTAGTGTGTTGGATTGGGTGGGTTCCTGGGTAATGGGTCAGAATTGTCGGACCTACTTATGGGGGATGAAATTCTGCAGCGAAAGGTCGCCAATTAGGTTTTTCAGGAGAATCTTGCACAAAAACTGGATTCTTCATGTTTAAGATGCTACCAGTTTTATATTTAAGTAGTCTTTATACATGCACGGCCAATAAAAATTGTGGCTCTTATTCGTTGATCCTGAATATTATGAGTCCTTTATTCGGTTGCTCTTGGTCGAACTCAAAACTGGCACTTATTATTTGAGTGGTCATCTTTGAATCAGTATGTATAATTGGAGCAGTTCATTCTCAATATGGAAGTCTTGGATCAGGAGATGAATGGAGTAATAGACACCAAAAGAAAATGCAGAGGATCCGAATACGTAGATGTGTCACCAAAGTTCAGTTGTGAGGAGATGATAGCAGCAGATAGGTTAACGAGATGATAATTTCAACTTTTGGGTCAAAATGATGGTGTCAAGACTCTGTCTTCTGCTAGTAAATGATGAAACTAAAACGGAAACTTCCCTTTAAACTCTCCACCAAACCATATACGTAACTGGTTAAAGGTTACGTTCGGTCAGAACCTACTTAATTTTCATTCATTCTCGGATGTTTCCGCCCTGATGGTGTCCAGCACCAAGACTGCATGACGGTAGTATATCTAGACATTCTCCGAAAACTCTCTCTCTCTCTCTCTCTCTCTCTCTCTCTCACACACACACACACACACACACACACACTCTCTTCACATACATATATGTGATGCACCATGTATGTACGCGTGTGCGTAATGAATGTCTGGTTTTCGTTAGCTTCTTTATTTTGATGAAGGAAGATAAAAAAAAAGTTATTTTAGGCTAGCAACTAATTTTTGGAAAATTTTTAAGGGCAAAAAGAAGGGTAAAATTTCATAACAGCAAAAAGAATGTACAGAGATTTCTCCAAGGAAAAACTACTTATTTAATCGGCGTATAAATTAGGAAGTATTAATTTGACGACCGTACTTTCAGATTCAAAATGCGACCATCGTAATTCTAATTATACTTAAAATTAAATCTAAATCGTTAACTATTATTAAATATTTTAATAGTGACTCTCTAAACATACATGGCTCCCACAAAGCTCACATATGTATGTTTAGAGAGCAATCGTTTAAATTTTTTAATGAAAATTATGGGTCACGTGAAGTCTACATTAACATGTTAATAGAGTCATCATTATAATATTTAAAAGTTAATGACTTAAGTTTAAATTTGTAAATCTAAAAATGCGATATCAAATTAACATTTCCCAAATAGTATGAAAAAAAAAATTAGCTTTTCCTTTTCTCTAATAATGAAAATTAAGGTTCCGAATTGGAGGGCGGCTTGTATATAGTCCACATGTTCAAAGTCTTCCCCTAATACAAATATTATTCAAATTCAACAACCGTGTACGACAGATAAGCTCTAATTCATGAAGGAAAAATCACTTGAAGTGACACAAGAAAGAAGCATCCTTGTTTTTTATATCACAAAATCCCAACAGTTCTCTTTCTCTTTTCACCAAAGACAAATCAGGATGCAACATGAGGAGAGATGGCTCTTGCCTTGTTCTTCTTGGCTATGGCTTTTCCATTTGTCCAGATTTTAAATGCAAATTAGATCTCGGCTCTTTCTGAATCTGGCTCGGGGATAATTCTAAGCTCTATCCCGCGTAGTTAGCACATGTACTTGCGCAAAACCATGCTTCCTACTGGAACAAATCAAAGTGCCTTGTTTCCAAATTCCATTCTGAATTCACTCTTGATTTGCATATATCTGAGGATTGTCTCAATTGTCACTACAACAGAGGCCAATGTGATACATTTGTGATTCATCATTTCAAGAAAAGAGAGAGAGAAAATGCAGAGAAGAGAGGGAAAAATTATTGTATTGAATTGTATTCATCTTCTTGAATGAACAACAGATACAATCGAGGGTTTAATAACCCTTCTAACAAACTAACTAAAACAGAATAACTATCACTAACAAACTCTCAGTATTTACACTCGACACCCCCAGACTATGCTTGACAGATCACTTAACACCTTGTGTATTTGTTTGCTTGTTGCTGATGATTTTGATCTCTTTATTTTCATCTTTGATCTCTTTATTTTCATCATCAACCATATTATTCCCCCTCAAGCTAAAGGGCCCAAACAAATTGAGAACATTTAGCTTGGACAAAAGAGAAAACAAAGAAGCAGAGGGTAAAGCCTTAGTAAAGAGATCAGCCAACTGCAAATTGGAAGAAACAAACATAGGTTGAATAATGCCAGCCAAAACCTTATCCCGAATGAGATGACAGTCAATCTCAATATGTTTTGTACGCTCATGGAGAATAGGATTGGAGACCAAATGCAATGCTGACTGATTGTCAGGTAACTCATGCAAAAGCCATGTATTATTCTGTTCTAAAGCATTCAATTCAGCAGCCATAGCATCACACCAGTTAGGATCTTTCAAGGCTTGAGAGTAAGATGTAGGCTCAGTAAGAGCAGAGATATTACAAATATAAGAATAATAAGGAGAGGTAATGAAAGAATAAGAGACAGAAGAGTCAGAGACCAAACCTGAGAACAAGAAGCGGTTGTGGCGGGAGGAAGCCCAGTATAATCCTTGTATTTGCGGGCATTACTCGTGTCTCGAGAGGCTGGAAGATCGGAATAATAGGAGACTCAGGAATAACAGGAGATACTGGAATAATAGGAGATACTGGAGGGGAAGAAACAAGAGAAGAATCTGGAATAGAAGAAGAAGGATGAGAAACAGCAATGTCATCAGAAAGAGGAAAAGATTCAACAGAAGTGAACATAGGGAGAGAAGTTTCAGGGGAGGAATCAAGAGCAAAAGGAAACTGATCTTCATAGAAAATGACATCTCTTGAATAAAACACTTTGTGAGTGGTAAGATTATACAATTTATAGGCCTTCTTTCCATAGGGATAGCCAAGGAAAAGACACTTGGATGCTCTTGGGGCAAACTTATCTCTATGAGATTGTAATGTAGAAGCAAAGCATAAACATCCAAATACTCGAGATGAGAATATCTTTGGAGGATTTTTAAGAAGAGTTTCATATGGAGTTTTGTAAGAAAGAAGAGAAGAAGGAGTTCTGTTAAGCAAATATGTGGCAGCAAGAACACATTCACCCCAAAAATGAATAGGGAGATTAGCCTGGAATCTTAAGGCTCTAGCCACATTTAACAAATGCCTATGCTTTCTTTCAACCCTTCCATTTTGTTGAGGAGTTTCAACACAAGAACTCTGCTGTTCAATGCCAAGATTGGTTAAGAAAGAACGATATCATTATTGAAGAATTCGAGATCCATTATCGATCTTATTGATTTAATGGAAGATTGAAATTGAGTATGTGTCATACGATGAAAGCCTTGAGATAAAATAGAACTTGAGTTTTGGAAGAAAGCAAATAAGTCCATGTTGTTCTTGAAAAGTCATCAACAATGGTAAGGAAAGAATGAAATCCATTATAGGTATGATGTTTATAAGGACCCCATACATCACAGTGAATTAAGGAAAAAGGAGAAAGAGAATGACTAAGACTAAGAGGAAATGAAATTCTGCATTGTTTAGCTAAGTGACAAGTATCACATACATCTGAATTGACAACTTTATTACAATGTATGGGATAGTGTTTCAATGTAGACATGGGTACATGTCCTAATCTCAAATGCCACAAAGTTGCTGGACTAAAAGAAACAGAGGAAACAATGGAAATGGAAGCAGCAGAAGAAGAGCTTGCAGAAGCAGTGCCAAGCAAATCAAGCTTATAAAGACCCCCTTCCATCTTACCAATCCCCTTCAAGTTCTTGCAAGCTAAGTCCTGAAAGAGACAATAAGAGGGAAAGAATGACACACAGCATGTACTGGAAGTAACAAGTTTACTCACAGAGATAAGATTGAAGGAAAATTCAGGAACATATAGAACATCAAGGAGAGTTAGACCAATTGGAAGATGAACTTTACCAATATGTGTTATAGTAGCTGTTAATCCATTAGGTAAGTATATTGTTGAAACAAAAGGCTTAGGATCAACAAGCAAATTAAAAACAGATACAACATGATCTGAAGCTCCTGAGTCTATGATCCATTCCTGAGCATGCTTGGCACTGACATTTAAGCAAGAAGAACTAATAATACTTGGATATGTATGAGAATTACCTGCAACCTGAGTAGTAGGAGTATTTGAAGAACATTGTTGATTAAGCATAGACATAAGCTGTTTATAATGATCTTCTGGCATAGAGATCACACCATTCACAGCTGAGGAAGAAACACTTGAGCCACTACTTATGATTCCATTGGAACTCTTGGTTGCAGCATTGTGAGCATGAGAAACAGCATTAGTATGAGAAATATTTCCTTTATTTTTCAGATTCTTTGGCATTTTTGCAGGATCAGGTTTAACCCCATGTAGTTTGTGCCAATCAGGAAATCCATGTATGAAGAAACAGGTGTCCTTGACATGACCTGTTCCTCCACAATGATCACAGACTAAATGACCTTTGGAATTGTTCTTTTTTCCAGAATTGTTGTAGTTTTTGACAGAAGAGCTCAGATTATTTTTAGCAAACAAAGCAGTGGTTACATTTGTGTCAACAGAAACTGGCATAGAGCACTCCTTAACCTTCTCATCTTGCATTAATAAAGACAATACAGTACTAATATTTGGCATAGGTGACTTGGCCAAAATTGTACTCCTAATCCCAGAAAAACAATCATTAAGTCCAATAAGAAACTGAGTTACTTTCTGTAATTGAGCATACTCATCCATTTTCTTCACAGCACCACATGAACACTCACAAACACACTTAGGCATATTGCTTATTTCTTCAAATTTGTCCCAAATGGACCTAAATTTTGTGAAGTATTCTGTAACAGACATAGAACCTTGTTGCAATGCCATCAATTCCTTTTTAATTTGAAAAACTTGTGGTCCATTGCCCTGTGTAAATCTACATTCCAGATCTTCCCAAATTTCTTTTGCAGTCTTAAAATAGACAAGACTTGAACTAATTTCTGGTGATACAGCATTGAGAAGCCAAGATGTAACCATATCATTACATCTTTGCCAATGAGAAAGATACTTTGACTGAGAGTTAGGTCTTTTATGCAATCCAGTAACAATTCCAAGTTTTAATTTGGCAGATAAGGCTATTATCATTGCTCTTTTCCACTGACTATAATTCATGTTGTTTAACACATGTGTAACTAAGCTCATCATGCCAGGATGGTCATTGGGATGAAGAAATAAAGGATGTGAAGGTGGAATAACCAAATGTACCTCTGTTGATTCATATTCATCGGTCTCTGTTTCTGTAGATTGCATAGCTGCTTCGCTGTGATTCTCTCCAGCCATCATTAAATCTCTGGATCGTATGATGCAGAATCAACTGATTTGAACTCTAATCTGTAATTGCGGAAAGAAGCTCTGATACCATGATACATTTGTGATTCATCATTTCAAGAAAAGAGAGAGAGAAAATGCAGAGAAGAGAGGGAAAAATTATTGTATTGAATTGTATTCATCTTCTTGAATGAACAACAGATACAATCGAGGGTTTAATAACCCTTCTAACAAACTAACTAAAACAGAATAACTATCACTAACAAACTCTCAGTATTTACACTCGACACCCCCAGACTATGCTTGACAGATCACTTAACACCTTGTGTATTTGTTTGCTTGTTGCTGATGATTTTGATCTCTTTATTTTCATCTTTGATCTCTTTATTTTCATCATCAACCATATTACAATGCCAAACCGAAGGCCAACCAAGAATACCAAAATGTATGTATGTATGCCAAAGAATTGAAGATAATTTGAGTTCTTGGCATCACATCACATGCACTCATTTTTGCTGAATTAGCATGCAATTTCTATCACAGCAACAACTAGAATGTGTGACAAAGTACAAATCCTGTTGCATGATATACTATTACTTAGTGTACTAAATCTGTCTATGCTGATAACTCTTACAAGCAATACACAGAAAGCGTAGCATTTAAACTTGTAGTAGGGAGAGTGGCGGAAACTGAAAGGCGCTGTTCGGATTCTTCTTCTAAAGCAAGAGCCAAGAAGCTAATGAGGCTCCTTAAAAACTTGCGCACCTAACAAGTACCATAAGGCTACTAGCCTATCCACATTTTTGTAATTAGACACAATCACACAATTATAAGTAGAATTCACATTTTCTCACTCTCTCTTCCTGAACGAGGTTGTTCTAACAATTAATTGGTTGTGTTGCAGATGATCATGCGTTCCAGCTGAAAAAAGCTTCAATAGGTAAGGCGACAATGTATGACGGGAATTAAGGTAATTGTATCTACATGAGATTATTTCATCAAATTAAAACTTGTCTAAATTGTTGGGATTGTAGTTTTGGTAATTACCGTCTTCTGCTTCGTAAGGAAATTCACAATAGGTACCTACATGGTGTTGATTTATGCTCCCATCAATCTGAAATCTCCAAATAATCAAATCTCGGCGTCTTGATATGATTTCACTTTTTAAACCAAAGTTTCCCTCTTATTTTTACGCATATTCAAACTCTTAACTTATCTTTGTTCAAAGTTCCAGTTTGATAATTTAGATTTGATTGAGTTCAAGAATAACTCATAATGAAGCTGTGATTTGAGCATCCAGTTCTCAGACATGGATTGAGTTTCTGCTGATTGAGGTACTCAAAAGAGAATCAAAGAACTTTGACCTGGCCTGAAGTTCGTTCTGATGAGCTCAATGATGCTGCACTACTGCTTGTGAAGTGTGACTAGATGATTAAAAGCGACCAAAAGTTGCCATTGATGTAATCAGACTCCTTGGTCACATGCTAAATTTTCCTCTACTATATACATGGATCACCTTTTGAATTAACATTAAATGCCTAAACCTAAAGTAACCATGCACATGTTACGTCTCACCAAATTAATCCTATGGTCTTAAACATAAAATCAACAGACTGATAGTAAATTACGTGAAAATAAATAGATTGCGTTACTTTAACCTCGCTAGGACAAATATCATGTTTCACAGTAGAGATGTTAAAAGGACTACGGCCCGTAGGGTTGACCCGTTTAAACCGAAAAAAACAGGGTTATGACTCATTTTTTTTATAGCCCGTTTCAAATCAGGGTTTTTTGGCCCAGACCATTTAACCCGAGGCCCGTTAGGGCTGGCTCGCTAGGTTTCAGGGCTGGCTGCCGGCCCGTGTAAAATTAATTAGACCATAAAAAGTTAGGACATACATAAAACAACCACCATGATAATTAAACCCACAACCTTTTAATCCAAAATAAAACGCACTTATCATTTGCGCTACATGTCTTCTTTGTGCTCATGTAAATAAATACTAAAATATAAACGAACTCTTGGAGGGGACTACTAGCGTCCTTTACTTGGAGAGCCATTATGGATCAAATGCCTCGTGTCTTGCAGCATAGCAGATGGGTTGTAGGGTGTGGTGACATTTCTTTTTGGTTAGAGAACTGGAGTGGAGAAAGGCTTCTTGGTCCGAGTCCTATAGATGTCAAGCTCAGTGTCCAGCAAGCGCTCCTCGATCTGGACAACTTTCTTCCTATTGTTCCACAGCAGTTTCATGCCTAGCTCCAACGTCTTCAGTGCAATCCGGGTATTAAGGATCGTCTTGTTTGCACTCTCACCAGCTCGGGAGGGTTTGAGACACAATCATATTGGCAGCTGATTCGTCCGCAGTTTCCAACGTTGCCTTGGGCCAAAAAGGTGTGGCAGCCGTGGGTTCCTTTAAAAATCAGTGCCTTTTTTTGGAAAATGGCTCATGGGGCGCTGCTGGTGGATTTAAGATTGCACTCAAAGCATATTGCAGTTGCTTCAAAATGTGTTTGTTGTCCTTTACTCTGGATAGGGAATCCATTGATCATCTTTTTCATCATTCAGAAATGGCTGTGGCAGTTTGGCGATACTTTACTGCCCGTTCAATAAGGTGATTCACGATACATCGATTTCGCATTTGTTCTTCATTTGGACTGATTCCATCTCATTGCGTAGTCAGATTGGGGCATGTTTTCTTGGCATTATGCTGTTTGCCAGTTGGGAAATTTGGAAAGCTAGATGTGCTGCGATTTTTGATAACAAACCTATGCATGCGCGTAAAATCATAAACCATATCCTAACTAGTCTTCGGGAGACTTTATCTATTTTTAAGCCACGAGTAGCTATATCGTCTCTTGATACAATTGGGCTGCAAAGATTACAATTACCAATTCTTTATGTTCGTCAAAAGCAGGGGCAATGGTTAAAGTGGGAACCTCCTTCGCCGGGTTCTTGTAAACTCAATACGGATGGTTCGGCGGTCAACGGTTTCTGTTCTGGTGGGGGGATTATTCGGGATTGGAAGGGTGACATTTTTCATGCTTTCTCTACGTTTTACGGACAGGGCACTGATATGAATGTGGAGATTAGAGCTCTTTAAGAAGGGCTTCTTTTATGCCGTACTCTTTTGTTAGATTCTGTTGTTGTGGAATCCGATTCGTTGGTTGCAGTTATAACTCTAAGAAATAATCAGTCCGCTCCTTGGCTGTACGAGTATGAATTACGTGTTTGTTGGGAAAATCTGGGATCGTACACTTTGTCTCATGGTTTTAGAGAACGGAATTTTGTTGCGGACAGATTGATTGCAGTGGCTTATGATCATACTGGTAGTAAAATGTATTCTCGATCGGAAGGCTGATCTTCCTCGGTCAGTTCTTAGGGCTTTAGATCTTGATCAGTTTGGTTTTTACACTTTTCGAAAATAGGTCCTCAACCTATTATTTTGTATTTTATTTTTAGAGGTATTGCTCATTTGTCCAAAAAAAAAAAAAGAATCAGATTTCTCATTATTGACCCTTAGAACGGAAAATTTCACAGTTAAAAAAAATAATAAAATAAAAAAAGACTACTAAGTAGAGCAATTTCAATATTTATATTGAGATAAAATATGTTGAAATTTAAATACAGTGATGTAAAAAATATCTAATTTATATTTCTTATGAAAAACATAATAACCTATCTAAATTATGAGTTGTAAATAACAATCACTGCCCACTTTTCTGGATATTTATAAAGATAAAATTAACATCCATCATATTTTTTATTTTTTTAGTTGTGATTCGATAATAATCCATCTAGCCCGAAGACCGCTAGGGTTAGGGTTAAGTTCGCAATAATAGTGGTCCGAAAAAATTGAACCGTTAGCCCGAAACCGCTAGGGTGAGCCTCTTTAACATCTAGTTCCACTTCCACTTCCACATCAATTCTCTATTCCTTCCTCAATTCCCCACCAGAGATAAGAACATCTTTTGTAGTTTTTTCCACTATGATCTGTTGAGTTCCGATGTTCTACTATGACTTTTGCATGATACTAATTGTAATACCCTGACCCTCCCCCCACCACGGCCCCGAACAAACCAAAAAAAGAAAAAAAGAAAAAGAGAAGGCAGAGAGAGAGAGAGAGAGAGAGATCCAAATAGCGGTGGGCTTGAACCACGTAATGAATTTGACTGTACTAATGTTGACCCTGTCTTGAGAAAATAATTTAATTTGTTAGTCATTAGCTCTATGCACCGAGTTTAGCCATCAAATATAATATCTACTTTTGCACATTTCCTTTCTTCCTTTGAATTGTCAACCATCCATCTTTTCATCTTATAAATAACAATGTTAAATGAAATTCTCTTCTTCTTACATCCATTTTCTTGTGTTGATCCTAGTTTTGATTTCCAATCTTCAGTGAGGGAATGGCTAATTACTCCGTTCTTCTAATATTCTTTCTTCTCTTACACAACCTGCTTCTTCCTGCAGCAGCTCAAAAAGGGAACACAGAGCAACCTAATTGTCCAGATTCATTTTCCTGCAAAGGTCTCGGGTCGCTTAGCTTCCCTTTCTATAATTCCGTTGACCGTCGATGTGGCTTGTCCAAGTTAAATTGTAGTGAACCAGTTCCAACAATTCAACTCGGAGAGGAAGGCCAATCTTTTGATGTAGTAAGAATTCTGCAGCCCGGTCCCCTTCTAATTACAGACAGATTACTACGAAATCAGCTCGATAATAAAAAATGTGATGCTTTCAAGAATCTTAACTTACCAAATACGCCCTCTTATCTCCTTTACCATCTTCCCAAATCTTACCTTGTTCAGATGTTCCAAAAGTCCTAGCCTTGCATCTCTGATGGACGATTATTTCAAACAAGTCGGCGAATACTACAGTTACGAAATGTGCACACAACACAATATTTACTATACATCTTCAGATGGTTATATTCAAACATCCAGGAATCTTCCACCCAACTGTTCCGTGATTCAGCTGCCAGCATCATCTCGATACATGTCTCCAAGTAGCAGTACAGATCTCAGTGATTTGTTTCCCCTGTTAACAGCTGACTTTAATCTCGTGTTACAAGTATCTGATGATTGCTTCGAATGTCACCGAAGAGGAGGGCTGTGTTCAGAAGACAATGGAGAATTTCAATGTGCATATACCTCAGGTGCAGAAATTAATCGTGGATACCTGATGATAATAGCTGCACTAGGTAATTTAACCCAACTCTCTCTCTCTCTTCACACATTCGCATGATTAATACACACGTATATGGAGAAAATTGTATAAATTCATTGTGGTTCAAGTATGCATAACTATATGCTCTTGCTTTATAATTGCAGTGACTATTGGTGCTGGAGTTGTGGTAATTTTAGTAATAATAGTGTTTTGCTTCAGAAGGAAACTCCTGCTAACAAGTAAATCCATGATCTCATGGAGGAAGAAAGCAGAGAATTATGAAAATGTGAAAACATTTTTAAAGAACTATGAATCCATTGCTCCAAGAAGATACTCTTATTCGGAGGTTAAGAAGATGACCAACGCCTTTAATGCTGAACTTGGTAAAGGAGGTTACGGTAGTGTATACAAAGGAACACTACACAACGGTAGCCCTGTGGCAGTGAAGGTTTTGAATGAAGCCAAAGGCAACGGTGAAGAATTTATTAATGAGGTTGATACTATTAGTAGGACTTCCCATGTTAACGTTGTAACACTTTTGGGATTCTGTTTTGAGGGACGTAAAAGATCTCTGATCTACGAGTTCATGCCTAACGGATCTCTTGAAAAGTTCATATATGGTCCAAGATCTTTGTCAAATCAGATTCTGGGGTGGGAAAAGTTGTACCAAATTTCAATTGGCATTGCTCGAGGATTAGAGTACTTGCATCGTGGTTGTAATACACAAATTTTGCATTTTGATATAAAACCCCATAATATTCTTTTGGATAAAGATTTCTGCCCTAAGATCTCTGATTTTGGCCTCGCTAAACTGTACCCTGGGAAGAAAAGTATCGTATCTATGTCGGGTATGAGAGGTACGCCAGGGTATATTGCACCAGAATTATTTTCAAGAAACTTTGGAGGGGTGTCTCACAAGTCAGATGTCTATAGCTACGGAATGATGGTTCTGGAAATGGTGGGAGGGAAAAGGAACATTCAGGTTGAAGTTGATCGTACTATAGTATACTTTCCTCATTGGATGTATGAACAAACCGAAGTAGATGAAGAGCTTGAACTTTATGGCATTGTGAGTGAGGAGGAACATGAAAAGGCAAGGAAAATGGTAATAGTGAGTTTGTGGTGCATTCAAACGGATCCTTCAAGCCGGCCATCGATGACACGGGTATTGGATATGTTTGAGGGGAGCTTAGAGTCCTTGCAAATCCCTCCCAAACCTTTTTGGTTTTCTCCCTCAAGATCACCAGATCCCTCAGCCATAGCGATAAGTTAGAGTTCGAACTGTGTGTGTACATTTCAAGAACCGTTGTGGCAGAGTTACTCATTTATGTCTTTCCAAATGCAGACAGGAGTTGTTGTTCATTCATTTCCTTTTCATTAACACACTTCATTCCTTTAACATTTGATTCTTTTAATATTGTGTGCCACCATCAGTTTATCATTTGGAGATGACGAGTGGGAAGAGGATGAATATACATTGAAATACGACGCTTAACTCAACTCAATCTTTGCCTCAGTTACTTGGGGTCGACAATCAATTTTCACCCCTTCTATTTCGAACTCTGAAAATATATAGAGAAAATTGTACATCAAAGCATAGGGAGTTGTACGTACAACTAACTGTTGCAAATAACGGAAGCGAAACAAATACCCACACACCCACACAATGTAAACACAAGTGACACACAAAGATTTACGTGGTTAGGAGTATTTCTCCTACGTCCACGGGCAGCAACCAAATAACCAAATATTATTATAACCAAAGTGTTTACAAAGTGTATCACTCACACTTTCTCACACTACAATTTGTCTCTCTCCAATGTGTTTCTCACAATTCTAACTCTTTTCAAACCAAACTACAAAAGCCTATTTATAGGCACAAGACATCTCCAAAGAAGTTGTATCCGAAACAGATGGAGCACCAAAGGTTTCCTTGGAAACGGAACCATGTTCATGCACTAGGAAGAATACATTGGATATGATACTTTGACTAATCTAAAAGCTTCTTGCCAAAAACTCAACAATCTCCACCTTGGCAAAAGATTCTCGGACTTGGTTGCCATCAAGTCAATCGGCTAATTTCTTCATCCAATGTTGATTAAGTCTAAGAAATGCTCGAATTTTTTTTTTAGTAACCACCTTCGTAAGCATATCAGCAGGGTTGTCAGCAGTTCCAATTTTCAATAACCGATGTCACCTTTATTGACGATTTCTCTAGCAAAATGAAAGCGAACATCAATATGCTTCGTCCGGGCATGATGGACTTGGTTCTTTAATAAACAGATAGCACTCTGGCTATCACAAAATACCTCAACGTGTTTTTGAGAAATACCCAAGTCATTAACCAAACCGTGCATCCAAATAGCTTCCTTAAAAGCTTCAATGACTCCATGTACTCTGCTTCGGTGGTAGATAACGTAATTGTGGACTGGAGTGTCGAGCGCCAGCAAATAGGTGCACCAGCCATGGTAAACACATAACCAGTAGTGGATCGTCGTTTGTCCAAATCACTAGCATAGTCCGAATCCACGTATCCAACCACAAATCTATCAAGCTCGAGCTTCTCCTCTTTCTGAAACTTGAGACCAACATCGACGGTACCATAGATGTACCTAAGAATCCACTTAACAGCTTGCCAATGCCCTTTCCCTGGATTATGCATATATCGGCTCACCATGCTTACTGCTTGCGAAAGATCAGGTCGAGTGCAAACCATTGAATACATCAAAGCACCAATGGCATTTGCATAAGGAACATTGCACATCTGTCTTTTCTTTTCATCTGAACTAGGGCACATCAAAGCACTAAGCTTGAAGTGAGGGGCAAGCGGCATATCAGCAGGTTTAGTTGAACCATCCATACCAAATCTTGTCAACACCTTTTGCAAATATTGTGATTGAGTTAACCAAACCGTACCTTTTCCTCGATCTCGCTTTATCTCCATCCCAAGTATCTTCTTTGCTTCATCTAAGTCCTTCATCTCGAACTCCTTTGAAAACTGAGCCTTCAGTTTATCGATCTCCACCTTACTCTTGGATGCAATCAACATGTCATCAACATACAAGAGTAAATAAATGAAGGAGCCGTCTTTCAGCTTTTAAAAATACACACAATGGTCAAACTGGCTTTGAGTGTACTTGTTAGGAATATGCCTGTAAATCAGCTGATATATATGTATGCATATTCCAACACAGTGATTTGCTTGTTCCCATTACAACGCATGTTTCACAAGTGGCTAAAAGGGCTGCGGTTAGTGTGGCAACTTGTTGAAACAATGCATAGGTCATTAGACTAGGAAGTCTTTGTACATATCCGAGTCTTTGTCCTACCGTAATGATGACAAACCTTCATATGAATCAAGCTCTTCAAATTGCCACCGACGTGACCATCGGCATGTCTCACTAGCGACATTTCCTTCGCTATGACTACCTAATAGCCATCTCTACATCGCCAGCTTCTATATCGGCAGACTCGTATCCGCCAAAGCACTTCATCGAGCAAGCAGAAGCTATTTATTCAAGAGGAACATCGTGACCATCGCCGCTTTACATCGCTTTCTATAATGGCGATCTCGAATCGGCCAAATCCTCATCGAACAACCGCGAGAAACCGTAAGATCACGAGATACATCGGTCGTTACTCAACGCACTTCAAGCCAAAATAGATCCGTTACAAGATCTGTCGACAAATCCAAGATACGCATCGATGTCTGCGCCTTCACGTTTATCCAATAGACATTTCCTCTTCGAACGTTGTTCGCGGTCTTCAAAGCTTCATTTCGAAAAGGCCAAGCACAGACGCCGCACTCGGGCCAAAGCTATGATACGTCCAAATCGCCGACCGCATCCAGCTAAGCTCGACACGTCCAACTCTGTCCACTGTGTCACGGACTATCTTCAAGACTTAAACCTAATCGAAGGTCTTTGCCCAACAAATCCAAAGATGTACTCGCTACATCACGAGATTCGATCTCCAACGGGCTTAAAACCTATTCAATACACCAACGGTCATCTCTTCTTCTCCACTATATAAGAAGACTCTCATCCTCATTTCCAAGTAGAGCACAAGCACAAGGAAACACAAGCAACAAGTGTATGCTTATGCTTGAGAAAGGTTGTGGTATTGATCTTCATTTCTTCAATCCAGAACCACTCCTTCAGAGTGAGAAATCACAAGTGTAAGAACAAACACTTTGTGAAAGAGAGAGAAAAGAAAATCCAAAAGCCGAGAAGCTCGCTGATCAACAACCTTGTTGTTGATTTGAGTTCTTCTTCCTTCGAAGAACTCGCCTCTTCGAGGCCTCAACTCCATCATCCAAGAAAGAGACCAAGTATCTTACGATCGTTGAAGCATCAAGCTTGAAGATGTCCGATGAAGAGCCGTAACTTACATGTCCAGATTGCATTCATATCGGCAGACTTATACTACATTATAAGCTGTGTCGATTGTGCAATAAGGTGTCATCATTGTTGGTCGAGTGCTTAGCACTCAGTTGTTCAAATATTTGCTATTTGAACAACTCCTAATATTCTCTTTCACATCACTCTAACACTAGCACTTTCCTTCCCCGACCTCCAAGGTTGTTAGGAACTGCTAGGATTAGAGTTCTTATATGAGTCTTCGGGTATTCCATTTCACTTTCCTTCTTCCCCGAGAGATTGCTAGGATAGAGAGTCTAGGTTGATGTACTAAGCATGTTTGCCTTTGAGCAAACCTCGCTGAATTTTAATATAATATATATGTATGTTACATTCAGCCTTGATTTCTCTTTCTTGTATAATTTGTCTTATCTTGTGCAACTGTTTAAGGAAAGTAAATGATGCATCTAATACAGATTTTAGTCAACTGTTAAGCTCTCTTTCATATCAAATCTTTACGCTACTTTAATCTAAATTGTTTGACTTATGCCGTTTGTTCTTCCGCCGCCAAATCTTATTCTCATCGCCTAAGTTCAACATATATCTTCCAACCGCATGTTTCATATCTCGATTCAGATGTCCATGATCTACATCTGCTGATCTAGGATGTCCGATCACTCTATCTTAGACTAAGCAGTCAGAATATGGAAGATGATCTACCTGTATTAATCATTTCATCTATTCTTCAAATTTAAATATTAAAATTGGATGAAATTTTTAATACATCATGTATAGGCTATTCACCCCCTCTAGCCTATACACTGAGCAACCCTTGACCTAACAATTGGTATCGAGCGGGTACTCAGAACTTTATTTCGTGCTTAACAACCCGAGAGTTTAGATCCCGCCGCTCGATTAGATGCATAGTCAAAAGGAGTCTTTTCAAAATCTTTTATTCACAAAAACCTTTTGACCGAGAAACCAAAGCCTTTTGAAAACCATCTTCAAATCGAAATAAATTTTGTTTTCAAAAACATGTGAGAAAGAGTATTGTGATGACAATGTGATCACTATAAGAAAATCTATCATATATCAGAATTACATTGATATTGTGAAGAGAAGTATTATAGTGGAGGTTGACTTGCTAAGGATTATGCATGTTTCATAAATCTATCCTTAAATCTTGGTATCTTCTTTAGCAAATGGGTTAAACTCATATTTGATAGATGAATTACTTAGAATCACTTCCAAAAACATGCTCTCTTGACATAAGGCTAACGATTGTTCCAATCCAACACCTTCTCAAGAAAACTTTTTATAAAAGTTTAGAGCAGAGGAAATAAGAAGAGTTTCAAAGGAAATTCAAAGGAAATCAAAGATATGTCATCTCCAAAATCACCGAGATTGTAAGTTCTTGGCCTAAGGACATCAATGATGAATTGTCTCCTTCAATGAAAAGCCTCACCGAGTAAGAATACACTCAAAGAACCTATGCTCAATATTAGAACCGGTGCTTCAACAACTATGAGCGACGCGCTCAAAGAGTTTAATGAGGAAGTAACCCCACTCCTAATCTCTTAACACTTTGGGTTACACTTATAAGTCGTATTTTGAATAATTATTCTTTTGTCATGCTTATTAAGTCTCATTTGTATTATTGGATTACTAGAGCTACTTTAGCTCATAAATGTTGCTAATTTTCTCTATGAGTACTTTAGGCAGAACTCATATGACGTAAAAGGTCAAACATGCAACACCTCTCTCCATCGGCAGATAGTAACATGGCCGCCGATTCATGAAGGATCGCGATCACTCATGAGAATTCACTCATGTCCTTCACTCACTCAAGGTCAAAATCCTCACCGCTGGACTTTATAACTATGAAGTGAAAAATCACCGATAAGTCCAAAGGAGTTGATAAAGACCCTCTCTCATGCATACACAAAACAAAGTTAGCTATTTGCTTTCTAATGACTCGTGCTCATGTCTCGCGAACTAATATGCTCATACATATCATCGACATAATGCATAATAACCGTCATACTGCACTTTTATTGATATATATATTGATTGTATGACTTGTTTTATGCAAATGGTTTTTCAAAAACAAATCAAGATTTTTCCTATCACCGGTTTCAAATGTTTTTAAAACCCCGCAGCTTGGTGAATTTCCATATCCGCCAACCAACACTTCATAAGCTCGGTTTATGTGCTGACTTATAGGAGTAAAAATCCTTTAATGACCTACTCTCTCAAGTCAATTAAAGGTGGAGGCACACTTTTCAAGTTTGATCGCTTCGATTAAAGTTAAGACTATTTTCAAAATCTTGGAAAACGACAAGACATCAACATCAATCCTTACCAAGAATCTTGAGAATATCTAGACTTCACACCTATCCTCGCCAAGGCGTGATCGAAGGACAACTCAACAAGAATGCTCCATTATTGAGTATCCTTCGCCTAACCTCCGTGAGTATAAGTAGAGCTCCTTCTTCATTCAATCTCTACTATGACAAAACTCACAAACCGCCTATAGATTACACTAGTTACAAATCGATGATTCAAAATCTCACAAATGTTACTAAATCCAAGTCCTAAGATTGGATCAAGACAATTCCTCAACAACGGGTATGATTTCTTCATATTCATTCGAGTTGTTTCGATTTTATTTCGTTACTTCACAAGAGCTAATCTAAATTTCTCTCAATAATGTATTTCCAAACATCCGTGAAAATCATTTTCTAAAATCCTTTCTTATTCACAGCTACCAAACATGAGAGAAATTGCATCAAGTCTTGTATATCGAAATCATTAATTATGGTTCCACAATCTTGTTGAGAAAACAATTGATAAAAAGATCTTCTTTTGTCTCGTCCGATAATCATAGAAGTTTGCCATCAAGCATGATTTATATGCGCAAACCATGATTGTCGAACACTTAAGAACTCTTTTAGTCAATTAGTTTTAAAAGTAAGATAGAAAACCATCAATTAATGCCAGAAAAGTGATTTCATTCTCTCTTCTAACTTTTAGCTATCAATCTCATTGATACTCTAAAATGTCTACAGATGAATCACGGGAAAATCAATTAGCACATACTCATTCCACTTTTGGAAGTCTCGCTTGCATACTTGAACTTCACGTAAAAGATCCTGAAAAGAAATGTCAAATGTTTGGAAAACATTTAACATATTGCCATGTGCAACAAGTCTTCGGTTATATGTAGGTATGCCGACCATCACCTCAAAGATGGCCGATGCAGATAATTCGCTCAATTAAGTAGCTAATATGGAATTGACAAAGATGACGAATCGCTAACAACGACCATAAGTCCCCGTGAATATCAAAGGGATTCATGGGCCAAGCAAGACATCTTTGACGGCCATCACCCTTCGGTGCTCTCATAATGACCCGAAGAAGTGAAGATGTTCTCGCTCCCCGAGAGTTGGAGGAGATCAAAAAGAACACGGCCATCTTCTTATCATCCAACTCCTTCTAAATCCTTGACCGATGACTCCTCATCTAATGTCTAGGATTAGGACCTATAGGACACAAATTTGTAACATGTATTTCTTTTTGCAAATTGAATCATTATGTATCTTTCTCATGTAATCTGCAGTCACTAAAAATTCAGCTTGTATTGTTCTTGTAATCACCGATCCTTGCAACATACTTTGTAAAACTACTTGGATTATTGAATACAAGCTCGCAACTTTTCTCATGCTTATCTACTTGTCCGCATTCCTTTGATAGCATGAACTAATGTGTTTTAAGTGTGTTGATCAAACTTATTATTCTTTATTATCTCCATTCTCTTCGGTGATTAAAAGAATTGTTCTTAATGAAATGGTCACTCTACCGAGACACAAACTCGCCGACATCCCATCAAGAAACCATTCTTGAACAACCGCTATATCGAGTTATGGTCTCTTACTACCGCTTAACTTTCATCCTTAGACTCCGATAATTGCCTTTCGAATTTAATCATTTCACAATGATTAAATTCAAGTTCTCGCCAAAACCTATAGTCTCTTAACAAATAGGCAGATCAGCCATGACCTTCATGTCAACCTATCAAGGAATCTCGCTATTACTCAATCTCTATCCTTCATGATTAAAAGATCAAGATTATTAGTAAATCTGCTTTGAACAAAGGTGTCTGCTGAATCAAATCTTTCAAGACAATACAACAGCACTTTGTGTTCTTGGTAATGACAACTACTAAATCTTGTGTACCCTATGAGATTGAAGTTATAAAGGCTTGATTAGTTGTTTCCATTATAATGGCTCAACAGCTAATTGGTATACAGATTGAATTCAAAACACTCTGCTACATCTTATCATGTGGCTCTTAGTCTAAAAGGATGTTGTTAAAAATCTCTAGTAACTCGACCTATCCTCAAGATAGTCGACATTCAAGAATTCTTGGGAAGACTAATATTTTCAAATATTAAGTCCTTCCTCGAGTGAACACCGATATGACCCCCGTATATAGGCTACGTCTCACTCTCTTCGAACAAGTCAGATCTCTTCCTTTGATGTAGATGACCTAGATCTGTTGGACAGAAAGAAGAACGGACATCACTTCAGGTACACATTCAATATCTCACTTACTTGATCTATTTAATATTCTTACTAAGCTTTATTAATCTTAAATAGATTGATGTCCATTATAAATAGAGTCTATCAATTGGTATCACTGTTCTTACCTTAGCCGATATTAAACAACTACCAATAATAGACATAACAATTGGTATCGCTAGCCTTACTTTAGCAATTACCAAATACACCTGCCGATAGTATCCACATTCATTAAAAGACTCATCAAATTCTCAAAATTGGTATCAAAACTTCAAAATTGGTATTAGACAATCTTAAGACACATTTCTCTAAAAACTCCCATGTGTCATGTACAACCATACCATATGGCTTGGACAAGTTATTTTGTCCCCAACTCGTCCTTAAACAAACCTAAGTCGTTCTATTCTAGATTAATTTACTCAAACAATTCGCTTGAAGCAAAATAACACTCATATTATCTCTAAAAGAGCCTATGTCATTGTCCTAAAACACTCGGTTGTTGTACCCATAAATACCACAATAAAGGCAATCAAATTAATCTGGTCACATATTAATTTTAAACTTCTTGTTTGAAAATAATATGAATATACATATCTTCTAGACTGCCTATGTACTAGCCATAATTACACTAAGCATGATGACATAATCCCAAAATCAGAACTTCATTACTATGTCATTAAATGCACTCACTTCTTTAAGCCCCCAAAATGTCTTTTCCCATTCCTCTAATCAAGAAACCTCTTCATCTTCTCAAAAATTCAAAAAGGTGTATAAAATTGGTATCCGTCTTCAACTATAGCACCTGACTTCTGAGTACATCAAAATTTCTCCACCATTACAGTCATTTGCATCATGTGTTCACCAAATCTTCCCAGTCCTCCTCATCGACCCATTTCCCACACCGAATGGCGTCAACGTATGATGGTTCTCCTTGCCACTCCTCCACCAAGATTCAACGACCTCGTCGAATCACTCGTCGTGTAAGGAATCGTCTTCGAGACCCAAGGAACAGTGTATCCAATTTCATCCCTTGGATTCCCACAAGAGACATTACCGCTACTACTGCACCTGCTCCCATCGCCTCAAATGCTCACCTCGAGCAAACCTCATCTCAAGAGGAGCTTCAGCCTGCAAACGCCCATTCTGCATCAAATCCAGCGGTCAATGTTCCCTCCGATTAAGATCAGCAGACCTTCATCCTCTAATTCCACCTCATTAGGATGACTAGCTAGGTCTCTGTTTTATCAAACTAATTTTCTTTTGCTATATTAATGATAAATACGTAATGTGTTTTATGTACGTCTGTCTATATACATTTGCTACTTTCTTTTGAGTTAAGTATTCAAAATTTGTCCTGGTGCATACTCGTTCATGCCTGCAGTTCACTTTCTTGATGAAATTCAGCAATACCTCGTAGGCAGATCTCATATCTCATTTTTAGATGTATATCTCATGCATCCAACAAAAGTCAGCATAAGACTCAACTATACTTGCCTGTTTTAACTTGATATACCTTAAGGAGGAGACTATTTTGAATGCTTTACTACTTAACAATTGGTATCGCTACTTAACAGCGTATTCTATTTGACCCTTCTAGCTAGTACAAAATAAAACGTATCTCACTACATTCTTGTTAGATCTTCTTACAAATATGACAAGTGATCGTATTTACTCGATACGGTCTATATTCTCTCAGAAATTACATCTAGCTAAATCACTTCGGCATTTCTCAAAAGACAAGATTTAACAAGACCAAACTTCCTACTCTCCGTCACAACTCATAATTCATTTGATCACTATCAATCTATCTTTAACTTGTGGCCATTAAGGAGGAGAGATTGTAATAAGGAAGTAATGGCCCCAAGTGATTATGAAGTAGTAATTGTGAAGGAAGTTAGGCCCTAAGAAATTGTAGTAGGATTGACACAATTGAGAACAATATTCATTAAGGAGGAGAGATTGTGAAGTTGTAAAAGTTGTAATGCCCCCAAGTGTGAACTATTAAGGAGGAGAGATAGACAACTTGTAAGGAGGAGAGATAGACAACTTGTAAGATTGTGTATCTACCCATACAGCAAAATACTATATGACTATTATAGTACGCTGACTATTATAAAACTCTACCTATCCTTCACAAACTTTTAAAAATCATCAGATGAAGATGCTTAATCAATTCGATTAAGAACTAGATGACCAGTTACTTATACTTTCTACTTCTTGCTTGAGCAACATTCTTCAGATCATCCGATGCAAGAATCACACTCTTAAGGCAATATTATCATTTGCCTAACAACCATTTCAGTTATTGCTTTGTATTTGTTCTTTCATTTATTGAGTCTCAAATACTTAGCAATAGGTGACTATACATACGCTATCGCTTGTAAGTTCAACCTAGGGCATGCCTTGATATAAAATGAATATTCAGTAGTGGCATGTTATTACTAAGGATTGAACAACTGCTTTAAAGAGCTATATGTATAAGTCAATTGTAGTAATGGTCCCAAGCAAATAGGAGGAGATTGTTAGGAATATGCCCGTAAATCACCGATATATATGTATGCATATTCCAACACGTTGATTTGCTTGTTCCCATTACAACGCATGTTTCACAAGTGGCTAAAAGGGCGCGTGCATCGTTAGTGTGGCAGCTTGTTGAAACAATGCATAGGTCATTAGACTAGGAAGTCTTTGTACATATCCGAGTCTTTGTCCTACCAGAATGATGACAAACCTTCATATGAATCAAGCTCTTCAAATTGCCAGCTGACGTGACCATCGGCATGTCTCACTAGCGACATTTCCCCGCCTATGACTACCTAATAGCCATCTCTACATCGCAGCTTCTATATCGGCACTCGTATCCGCCAAAGCACTTCATCGAGCAACTGCAGAGAAGCTATTTATTCAAGAGGAACATCGTGACCATCGCTTTCTACATCGCCAGCTTCTATAATGGCGATCTCGATCGGCCAAATCCTCATCGAACAACCGCGAGAAACCGTAAGATCACGAGATACATCGGTCGTTACTCAACGCACTTCAAGCCAAAATAGATCCGTTACAAGATCGTCGACAAATCCAAGATACGCATCGATGTCTGCGCCTTCACGTTTATCCAATAGACATTTCCTCTTGAATGTGTTCGCGGTCTTCAAAGCTTCATTTTAAAAGGCCAAGCACGGACGCCGCACTCCGCCAAAGCTATGATACGTCCAAATCGCCGACGCATCCAGGCTAAGCTCGACACGTCCAACTCTGTCCACGTGTCACGGACTATCTTCAAGACTTAAACCTAATCAAGGTCTTTGCCCAACAAATCCAAAGATGTACTCTGCTACATCACGAGATTCAGATCTCCAACGGGCTTAAAACCTATTCAATACACCAACGGTCATCTCTTCTTCTCCAGCTATATAAGAAGACTCTCATCCTCATTTCCAAGTAGAGAGCACAAGCACAAGGAAACACAAGCAACAAGTGTATGCTTATGCTTAAGAAAGGTTGTGGTATTGATCTTCATTTCTTCAATCCAGAACCACTCCTTCAGAGTGAGAAATCACAAGTGTAAGAACAAACACTTTGTGAAAGAGAGAGAAAAGAGAATCCAAAAGCTGAGAAGCTCTGCTTGATCAACAACCTTGTTGTTGATTTGAGTTCTTCTTCCTTCGAAGAACTCAGTCTCTTCAGTGGCCTCAACTCCATCATCCAAGAAAGAGACCAAGTATCTTACGATCGTTGAAGCCGATCAAGCTTGAAGATGTCCGATGAAGAGCCGTAACTTACAAATCCAGATTGCATTCATATCGCGACTTATACTACATTATAAGTCGTCGATTGTGCAATAAGGTGTCATCATTGTTGGTCGAGTGCTTAGCACTCGCTTGTTCAAATATTTGCTATTTGAACAACTCCTAATATTCTTTTCACATCACTCTAACACTAGCACTTTCCTTCCCTGACCTCCAAGGTTGTTAGGAACTGCTAGGATTAGAGTTCTTATATGAGTCTTCGGGGTATTCCATTTCACTTTCCTTCTTCCCCCGGAGAGATTGCTAGGATAGAGAGTCTAGGTTGATGTACTAAGCATGTCTGCCTTTGAGCAAACCTCTGCTGAATTTTAATATAATATATATGTATGTTACATTCAGCCTTGATTTCTCTTTCTTGTATAATTTGTCTTATCTTGTGCAATCTGTTTAAGGAAAGTAAATGATGCATCTAATACAGATTTTAGTCAACTGTTAAGCTCTCTCTCATATCAAATCTTTACAGTTACTTTAATCTAAATTGTTTGACTTATGCTGTTTGTTCTTCCGCTGCCAAATCTTATTCTCATCAGCTAAGTTCAACATATATCTTCCAACTGTATGCTTTATATCTGCTGATTCAGGATGTCCATGATCTACATCTGCTGATCTAGGATGTCCGATCACTCTATCTTAGACTAAGCAGTCAGAATATGGAAGATGATCTACCTGTATTAATCATTTCATCTATTCTTCAAATTTAGATATTAAAATAGGATGAAATTTTTAATACATCATGTATAGGCTATTCACCCCCCCTCTAGCCTATGCACTGAGCAACCCTTGGACCTAACAGTACTCATGTTCCACCATGAACTGATCGAATCTCTTATACCACTGTTGAGAAGACTGTTTTAGTCCATACAAGGACTTTTTTAATTTGCATGCCCAATTTTCTTTACCAGCTACTTGAAAACCATCCTGCTGGGTCATATAGATCTCCTCCTCCAAATCTCCGTGTAAGAAAGCCGTTTTAACATCGAGTTGTGCAAGCTCGAGATAAAATTGAGCAACCAAAGCCAATAAAATTCAAATTGATGAATGTTTTACAACAGGAGAGAATATCTCGTTGTAATCTATCCCTTCCATTTGTGCATAGCCTTTAGCTAGCAATCGGGCTTTATACCGAATACCTGGGTTGTCTTCTTTCTTAACGTACACCCATTTGCATCTAATTGCTTTCTTACCCTCCGGGAGTTGTACCAAATGCCAAGTCTTATTTGATTGTAACGATTTCATTTCCTCAATCATGGCCTCTTGCCATCTCGAGCTTTCTGGGCTTTGAATAGTGTCTTTGTAATTGTTAGGAATTGCCTCAATCATAGGGAGAGCATATGCCACTATATCATCAAAACGAGCAGGTCTTCGAATCTCCCTTCATGGTTTATTCCTCGCAATAGACTCTGGTTCCACGTCCTCTTGTCTTTCTTCCTCTTCTAGGTTTTGCTCCACCTGCTCTGAGTTTTCGGGATTCACCACTTGATCGACAGCTTCTTCATGAATAGGTTCTCTGACAGGGGAAAATACTGTCTTCTTCACTTGTTTCGCGGTATCATTTTCTTTCTGTTCCTTTTTCAAGGACATCATAAATTCATCAAAAATCACATCTTGACTGTTGACAATCTTTCTTGTCTCTGGGCACCATAACTTGTAAGATTTGACACCATTGCTAAAACCCATGAACTTGGCCTTTTTTGCTCGAGGATCCAATTTCGAGTCTGTCACGTGATAGTAGGCAGGGTATCCAAAAACGTGCAATTGGTCAGAATCTTTGACGGGTTCTCCTAACCATACCTCGAGAGGTATTTTTCCTCCATTTCCTGTAGTAGGTAAACGATTAACCAGGTGAACTGCATAACTGAGAGCTTGTGCCCAAAATGCCTTACTCAAACCTGCTTGAGACAGCATGCATCGGACCCTTTGCACCAATGTCTGATTGATTCTCTCGACAACCCCATTCTGATGTGGCTTGCTAGGAGCTGTGAAGTGTCGAACTATACCTTCTTCTCGACATACTTCTAGGAATGGGTCGTACTTGTATTCTCCGCCATTGTCTGATCTCATCTTCTTAATCTTCCTGTTTGTCTGATTCTCCACCATTTTCTTCCATTCAAGGAAGATTTTCAGCACTTCATACTTGTGCTTCATGGGGTATAACCAAACTCTCCTCGAGTAATCATCAATAAAGGTGACGAACCACCTTTTTCCTCCCAACGATATATTTTTTGTGGGACCCCATACATCTGTGTGAACATAATCCAAGATACCATTGGTTCGGTGTACATCACTACCGAACTTCACTCTTCTCTATTTTCCATATACACAATGTTCACAAAAATCAATTTTACCTGTTTTGGTACCTTTAAGTATTCCTTGTTTCACCAAAGTCTGAAGCGATTTCTCTCCAGCATGTCCAAGTCGCATGTGCCATAGTTTTGACATATCTGGTTCCTTCGAATTTGCTACGGCAGCTTGTTCAATAACTGTGCTTCCCTCGAGGAAGTACAGGTTACCTCTTCGAGTCCCTTTAATCACCACTAAACCTCCTCGAGTTACTTTTAGGTGACCTCCACTACAACAAAGTCTGTCTATTGGAGCTCTTAAAAGTGCCTTGATAGGATACTTATTGAGGCATTTTTAACCTTGAGGCACTTAGACTAAGTGTCCTTTGTATTGAAGCCCCAATAGACTATTGAGGCTCTTTTAAGTGATTTAAGAGGTGACGACTTTTACGTGACACTTGTACAAGCCTCAATATATTTTTTATAGTGACACCTACAAGTGTCCCCTAAGACAATTTAAAATATGAAAAGGTGACTAATATGTCTATTGCAAGTGCCTCGTTAAGAAATTCAAACTATTTTAACTACCATCAAATGCCTCAAAAAACTATTAAAACAACACCTGCAAGTGTCTCAATAGCTGATGTATTAAGACTGCCCCATGGCTTGTTATTAAGGCAGTTCAAAAGGCCCTATTATGTAATATCAAGGCACTAAAAAACTGCATTCTCAGAGCAATACCACCTGCCATTTCCTGCTCAGTTTATTTTTTCATCCTATTGTAGTTTTATACATGTACAAAATTTGAATTTTTTGTTTTGTTAATAAAATGTACATCAACAAATACACGTACTCATCAAAAAGCTATCTTAAATTAGTCATCAACAATTTAATTACATTGTCCTTGGACAAATCATTTGATAATCTGACCATATCAAAATAAAACTAACCATGTGTAGTCATAGTATCAACATGCACGGGTAAAATGTCATAACATACTAATAGAAGACCTGTCATTCATCCTAACTAATCTACAAAGTTCTTCATATTGGTAGCAACTAGCTTTGGTCAAAATCGAGTCGTGTTACCTACAAAATATATAAATTTAAATTAGTAGAAGTACAAATCCAAATGAAGCACGCATATAATAACGATCAACGAACTTAAGAAATGCAAAATCGAGCCGTGTTACCTTGCGTAATCTTTTGTAAGGTGCAACTTGTGAAATAGAAACCAGTCAAAATTTAAGAGTTTCTAGATTCATCGTTTGTTAAAAAAATGCAGATTTTACAAGGGTCAATCAAGCTTTTTGTAAATGAGATGGGACTAATTTGAATTTTCATGTTTGATTTTACCTGTTCAGCAATAAAATTAAACCTCTTCTTCAATTAGTGAGCTATTGGGTGCACGAACAACATATGCTATTAGGACCTCACCAGCTTCTTCATTAGGAAATCTACAGGAGGAAAAGAAAAGGAAACACAAAAAACCATGCTAAGATCCTCATCCTGTAGAACACAACTATGCAAATTTAAATGCTTAAAAGATAATTGGATTTTGTCAAAAACTATCTGCTTTAACAACTTACGGGATGACAACAACATCTAATATTTTAGGGTGAGTAACCAGCAATCCTTCGAGTTCAGCAGGTGCTACTTGGCAACAATTAAAGCTAGATGAAAATGGAGATTATAGAATGTACACAAAGTTTTTAATTTAGAAGGAACAACAGATCTTATGCAGGTCAGTATGGATAAATGTTCAATATAAAGTTGTTCAAGTAAAAACATTGACTAACATTGTAAGCTATGTCAGAGTAAATAAAATGTGAGAGTAAATTATAACCTGAAAATTAACCTTTACAATTGATAAGCTCTTTTATACAGTCCACAACATATAATCGTCCTTCTTCATCAAAATAGTCGAGATCACCTGTGTGTACCCAACCTTGTTTGTCTATGGTCTTCTCGGTAGCCATGATTATTTAACAACCCTGGGAAGATATCACATGGTAACATAAGCATCAATGAAATATAGAGTAGGACATAGTCTGAGTCAAACATACAGCAACATACATGCATAAAGAGGGATATGAAGCAAGAACCTCAATGAAATATATGAATAGCAGCTTTTATAAATTTTAGCACAAAAGCATTCCACCGAAATTTACCTTGCATCATATTTGGTCTGCAGACCCATATTTCCCCTAACAGATTGGGTTGAAGAGGCTTCAAAGTATCTAGACTTACTAATTTCTATTCCATTCGTGGAACAAGCACTCTAGTGAAGTCGAAATCACACGATCCCATTCTTGTGTTCTCTAGTGAAATCATTCCACATGTTTTTGTCATACCATAGCCCTGACAATATAGAAAGTGATTTCAAAGAGTGATGCAAATGAAGTTTGGGGGTCAAACTCGTACTCAAAATCAATTTGCTTGCGAGTGGTGTGGCAACAAGATGGTTTACATAGTGAATGGGGTGCCATGGAAAAATAACGTTAGCTGTGGGCCTACAAGTCTACAAGACTGAAAAAGCATATTGCCCTCATATAATATGGAATCTATGATCCAACTTTAAACCAATTGGCTCGTGAGTGGGGCTTGTATAACCTGATGCAGGATATAAGTCAGGACACAAATGTACTCGACAACTAAGGAATGTGCTATTATGATAAACCTTTCCTACCCCATTAAAAGCAAACAGACCTGAGAAGAACACCAAGACTGCCTCGCCAAATTTGGATTAGTTCCTTGGTTTTCATATTGCTTGAAGGTAACACTCTTATCAGGTACTCCCCCTCTATCCCAATTGAAAACGTACACTTTGAATTTTTTGGTCACATTGATTACTGGCAATATTTGACAAAGATTTAATTATTTTTTAAAAAATTATTAAACCTGTGAATTATAGTTATTGTAGTGCATCTTTCTTTTTCATAGAATAAAAATATGTTAAATAGCTATCCAAAAATTGGTCTAATTGACCAAAAAAAGTCTAAGTGTACCCTTCCATTGGGATGGAGGGAGTATGTAACATTGACGATATTATTCAGATTTGTAACCAAAGTCTTAACATACACATATATTGAAACCAAGGAGTTATGATTTATTTAGGTGAATTCATCTAAACTACAAAATGATCAAACACAGGTAAAGTGCATATCAGCTAGAGAGCTAAGATTGCATTCTGATTTGGATCATCTATGCCAAGTCAGATGCACATGATAGATGAATTGTAAGCATTCTCTCATTCTAATTTGAACTACAAAACAAGAGAGATCAAGTGCCAATGTCACAACACAAGGAAAGAGATATAACTGTCACAAGGAAATAGATACAATTATAGAAAGAGAAAAGCAGAGTTTCTCGGCTTGAAAGATCGAGATCAAACACTCATAGCATGACTTAGCTCTGATTGTTTAAAGACCTTTTAGAGTAAAATATAGAACATAGTGAAAACAACAGAGAAGTATGCAATAAAATAATTACCCGAATTCTTCCTATCTTTACTTCGATCATGCGCCCTCTAACTATTTTTCAGCTACTTCAACTATCATCCCATCCATATCGTGCCTGATCCAATTAACTTCTTCATACTAAGTTTCTGCTAATGGTGAATGTGGTTGCCTTGATTGTGATCTTTTCTCTTATGTGTCTAATAAATAAGCATATACCAAAACTATTCGACTTGATATATGATTTTTTTTATGTGAAGAACTTTCAAAGTTTGATTGCTAAATTGCTTAACTATTAGAGACGGACACTTTAAGTTGAATGGCAAGGGAATTATCTTATTTCATTAGGCTCGACCAGCTTATGCGTAAACATAATGTTATGTGCTAGAACAGGTGCACTATTACGTTACAACCTGTATTAAACATCTAAACTCTACTAGAATTTCTCATACATAGAGCAGCTTCAAGACGTATGTCTTCATACAAGGCTAAGATTCAATAGTAATGTATTTCACGAACACATATACATATATATATATATATATATATATATATATATATAAGTAGAGTTTACGAAGCAACCCAGTAAACTAAAGCTTGAAGTGACTAGTCGGCACTGTAATACTGTCATAATATCTTGCTCTTTTTTTTTTTTTTCATCTTTTCCTTCGCAAAAGGATATTTTTATTTCATGAGCAGACTATACAAGAACAGACAGACAAAGCTTTCGCAAGATGAAACAACATGAACATCAATTGCTAGGACAGAGCTAACGCACAATGAAAACAACATAACAAGATTCTAAGACTCTTCAATCATCAATGGTTCTACATCACACCATATTTATGTATTATTCACTCTAACAATTGAACAGTATACATACATAACTTAATTGAAAACATACCTGGTTCAATTTAAGCTCAAATGTAATCTGGAATGAATTAAAGCTCAATCTTCTGTAAAATTATAAAAAATAATAAGAAAAATGAGTTTATGATGTATGTTAAAAGGAAGAAAATAATTATTATACCAACACCCAACCTCGTTTAGCATTTGTTACAGAAACTAGACCTTTGTTATTCAGCAGTATGATTTTTTAATGGATGAGAAAGCATTATAAGCATATGTCATAAGCAAACAAGCAAAACTATATTTTAAAACATTCTAACTCATTCTCACCATCCGTGTTGTAGAAGATATATTTGAACTGTGGTCTGTAGGATGGAAGACTACCTTCTTTCTTCTTGTCTTTTGACAATTTACATATAACATATCTCTCCGCATTCTATCATGTTACATCAAAATGGATAATGAATGTGTCCATCAAAAGAGAACTCTCATAAGAAACTTCAGGATTTCAAAAGAGTTAGTTTTCATCCTTTTCTCATTTGGAATCTCTAAATACATCCATCAACTATCATGTTGACTATAAAATATCCGTGTTATTAGAAATCTAGTCTTTCGATCTTAATATGCTCATTTACAGGATAAAAAGAATTGAAGAATAACCGAAACTTGATCCATCAATAACTGAAAGTTGTATGAGCAAAAGAAGCATTGGTACCATGAAAAACATCAAGATAGTAAAGGCAGTAGAAAGTCTCACTTTAAAGAAAACATGGTATGAGAAAATATAATCAAAAGCAATGCAACAATAGTGAAGGGAATATGTAAATAATGTTTAACCAACCATAAGGATTCGTATCTCGTCTAGATGAGTGTGCCCTCTTTCCTCTGCTTGTTTTGTAGCAGTCTCGACAAAAATGACAATGTCACCCAGCATGAGCTGCGGGAAGAAAAATGCATGTCAACATTGAACCTGATATAAATTTAGTGTTTTGCATTCAGATCTTACATTTGGAAGCTTGAGTTCTAGCATATGTTGTGACATCGAGAAAACATCAGTGGCGTGCTCGTCATCCCTCCAATCTTTGTTAAGCTTGCGAATGAATTAATCATTGCAAAGAAGTACAGATAATACAATGCTTTCGAAACAACCAACATCTTCAATAGCAGGATCTCTTGTTTTATAGTATGAAGCTTTTAAACAATTAAATGCCAATGTCATATCCTTTAGAACATTTAGATGGAGCATTTTGGCAATAGCCTGAAATGTTTGGATAAAGTATAAACATTAACAAACACACACATAGTACATTAATAATGAAGAGGTTTTATATCATCAAATTTAGGATAAATTCCAAAGATTCGCTCATAAAAGTTTTACTATCCAACAATAAAGATATCTCATATTCGAAAGATCCAATAAAATATATATATATATATATATATTTAATACTACAGAACTGTTTACACTAATAATAAATTTTAGGAGTTGGAGAAAATTAACCTTTGTTGAGCAAGCAAACAAAAGCAATATCTATTTAAATTAGAAAGTTGCAACTTCACTACAATGAAACAACCCAAAATGCTTCCACCATTCATAAATTTTTTTTTTTTTTTGCTTCTTTACATGCTACTGAAGGTCCCGCCGCTGCCCCGATAAATTGAGTATCTCGTCTGTAATCAAGACCCAAAAACTCCCAATATCTCGGTTGTACTTCTTCTTCTTCTCTTTATCTTTTCTACTTTCCAAACACCTACCGAAACTAGACCAGGAAAATACTAGCACCTTCATATACATTTTCATTACTAATGGTAATGTCATCTTTCTAATATGATCCAGCACCCCCCCCACCACTTTGGCCCAAAAACAAATTGAGAGACCTTCTTAATGAATGTTGTTGTAGTGTTTTTAATTTACTGGATGTGCGAATGAAGTTCATACAAATTTTAACTTTCGGTTGCTAAACATCCTTACCACCATTTTTGACGCATCATCTATAGAAAAGAACTATTCAAAATCCTTATAAAAAAATCAAAACTCAAAATGGTAGTTACGGACGCCTCTACGACTTACTCCAATTCAACTATTTCTAATATCCAAACATCATCATAAGAAACCAACACTATGTTTTCTAATTTTCCCAATCACATATCATCTAGCGATCTTTCAAATGATCAATCCGCCAGTTTCACAATTAACCAAGAATATTAAAATGGATATAATTTAAATACGTAGAAATTCAAGTTGTGAAAGTATGGAGTCGAGTGAGACTAGAGCTTATATTGCCTACAAAAAGCTAGTAGCTGCGTAGCATACAATAGACCCATAAAGACTCCTCGACTCTTGTCAACTAAAGAGACTAAGCCTTCTATAGTCTAGCAGCAGCCCCTTTGCCCACTTCAAGGAAAATATGGAGGAGCGTATCCACAATAAAGTGGGAGATTAGCCATACTACTAGAAAGTAATGATTAGAATCACTTAATCAGCAGTGTGCTATTTTGAAAACAAAGTTAAATCTAAACTAATAATAAAATGAGGAGAATCATGTATGAATTCTAAGATTGATATATATAAATAAACCCTAATTTGCAAACAAAGACGAATCGAATATTACCTGGCTTAAAGCTTGAAATTAGAATAGTTCTTTGATCAACTTTCATGGGATAATTTTTTCTTGGAAAGGATTGATGTGAACTTTGCGTAAGGAACTTTGAAAGGCGGAGCGGAGAAGGATGCGACTGGGAATTGGGGAAAACTAGCATGTGCGGGAAAGGGGAAAATAATTTAGGGCGCTAAGAAGTAAAAATTAATTTTGAGGGCGCGCGCGATTTTTTTCCAAATGCCGTGCTTGTTTATTTTTGTGGGCGACTTTTTAATGGCTCCTACAAGAGCCTTAATAGACTATATTATGAGACACTTCAAAATTATTAGGTATTATATAAAATAACACCTATAAAAGTCTTAATAGACAACTTTATGAGGCACTTTGGAAAAAGCCCCAAACAAGGTGTCGCTATATATCAATTTTCTAGTAGTGCTCCTTCCATAGTCACACGATAGCCTTTTGCATCTAAGGCTCCAAGAGAAATCAAATTCTTTTTCAAATCAAGGACATATCTAACATCAGTGAGCTTACGAACAGCTCCATCAAACATTTTCAATTGCACCAAGCCAATTCCCCTTGTTTTGCAAGTGTTGTTGTTGTCCATATAGACAGCTCCACCATCGAACTCTTTTAAGTTCGAGAACATTTCTTTGTGAGGGCACATGTGGTAGGAGCATCCAGAATCCAAGATCCATTCATCAATATGACTGACCGAGAGTGAGACCGTCAATGCTTCATCTGTGTCGCTATCATTTTCCTCAGCCACATTTACTTTTGACTTCTTCTTTATGATTGGACAGTCTTTCTTCCAGTGGGCTTTTTGTTTACAATAGGTGCACTCATCTTTTCCAAGTCTCCTTTGATCGACTGACTTTCCTCTTGTTCTCGACCGAGACCACCCGTCTTCTTCATTCTTTTGATTAGTAGTCCTTCCTCGAGCTGTAAGTGCCTCTGAACTTGAATCTCGATAGGTCCCCTTATCCTTCTTTCTTACCTCGTTGTTTATCAAAGCATTTGAAACATCATCAAAACTAATTTCAGTTTGTCCATGTAATAAAGTAGTTGTCAAATGTTCATAGGATTCGGGTAGAGAGTTTAATAATAACAAGGCTTTGTCATCATTAGCAATTTCAACATTAAGATTCTGCAAATCAGTGATGATTTTATTAAAATCATCCAAGTGTTCAGACATAGACATACCTTCCTTGTAGTCAAAACGGAAGAGTTTTTTCTTCAAATAGAGTTTGTTCTCTATACTTTTCTGCATGTACTTAGCTTCAAGTTTGTCCCATAACTCCTTTGCTATAGCCACCTTCATGTATGGATACTTTTGGTCTGTCCCAAGGCACGAACGAATAGTCCCGCATGCTTGATGATTGAGTTTCTTCCATTCAGGCTCCAACATCTCTTCGGGTTTTTCTTTGATTGTGAACTCGGTCGAGGTCCTGCATAGCTAACAGGTCCAAAACTTCGCATTGCCAAATTTCAAAATTATTCGTTCCAACAAACTTCTCAACTTCGAAATTAGTACCCGACACCTTCAGTTCGCGTCTTGATTTAGAACCAACATTTCTATTTGATGTCTCTTCCATCTCGATGGGTAGTGCGTGTAGGTGTGAATGGTTTGATTCCAACACCGTTGGCTCTGATACCAATTGTTGCAAATAACGGAAGCGAAACAAATGCACCCACACACCCACACAATGTAAACACAAGTGACACACAAAGATTTACGTGGTTTGGAGTATTTCTCCTACGTCCCGGGTAGCAACCAAAGAACCAAATATTATTATAACCAAAGTGTTTACAGAGTGTATCACTCACACTTTCTCACACTACAATTTGTCTCTCTCAAATGTGTTTCTCACAATTCTAACTCTTTTCAAACCAAACTACAAAAGCCTATTTATAGGCACAAGACATCTCCAAAGAAGATTTATCCGAAACAGATGGAGCATCAAAGGTTTCCTTGGAAACCAAACCATGTTCATGCACTAGGAAGAATACATCGGATAAGACACTTTCTAAAAGCTTCTTGCCAAAAACTCAACACTAACTATATATTGCAATGATATGCATGTTCCGAACATCTTTGTGGGCTAATAGGAGTAACATTTTTGAAACTCCTCTGTCTGGAGATATGATGAGAAGATAGTTTCATCTTTTTGGGTTAAAGTGGTGGTTGGTTACTCATCTTTACGACTACGTATTGTTACTTTTTCGATGAAGTTGAGAATGTATATATGGTTACAATTGTTTGTTAGTTTTGTTTTCCATTTTCCTTCATCAATGACTCAGCTGAAGATTGAACACTTTTAACTTTGTATGTAACAACAGAATATTTTACTAATTGTGTACAACAATAATGGCAGCTAGAAACTATGGTGAGGCTTTAGTTCATCTTCAGTTTTTCCACTGTTTCACTTTGCATTCTTCCCCGGACAAAGCTTTACAATCTCTTCTATTTTGTTTCTGTTAACAACAATAACAATGACCTATATTAGGTTTACAACTCGTTCTACACTATGCTTTAAAAATGTACGTGCATCTCACATACACTTTGCTATATGAGGTCAGTCCACAAAATCCAAGCACCGACAGGAAAGTAAAAACCGAACGAACATGGATTTTGTGGGCTCCACCACAAACCAAATAAGAAAAGGATTCTAGGAGAGTTTAATTCCCCGGGACAACCTTATCTAAGTACCATGCAACCCACTAAATTTAAGCCACAAAACCACAACTTGGGACATATTTCATCAACTAGATTCGCTCATTGTCACCGTAGGATGCTGAGATCGAATCCTCCATTGCTCAGTCTTCTGCTAGTCAATGGTGTAGAACCCTCGATTGAAATGTCAACCAAACCTAATCATGGATCAAAGCGCTAGTCTATGGAATAACGTCGACTTTTCATCCATTTTACTTTTCTTTACTTCTACACTAGTTACAGAGCCCGTTCTCTGCACGAGTTTAATTTAATTTTGAGATTAATTGATATATTTTAAAAATATTTTTTAAAAAAATTATCATTATTGAATATATGCATTTGTTGACTTAATGTCTGACAAAAGTTAAGTGTTGTCAATATATGCAAATTGATGGTCGTTTATTATAGTATTTTTGTTTCAGAATAATAATTTTTTATTGGTGATCAATATATATTTTCGTTTCTATACAATTTAATTTAATTTTTTTAAGTATCCTTTAATGATATCAAATTGTTGGGTTTTTTTTCTTTTTTTTCATCTTGCACTTAATAAAGATATTTTAGACATATATTTGAAGAATTTTTATAAAATTAAAAATAAATATTCAGTTTGGGACATATTGAAGAAATCTTTTTTTTTTTTTTGAACAAAGAAAAATTGTTTAAGGATTGAATATAATTATATTTCTTAAAATAATGTTTAAAAATCATTCAATGATTAGAAAATATTTTGTTGGATACTATATTTACATATTTTTGATACACTATCAGTGTGAAAAAGAAATTTACACATAAAAAAAAAGAGCATCAATTTTGAATGAAATGATTTAAAATTTTGTTGATATGTATCACAAATTATAGGGCGTCTTAAATAAGAATATGAGACTCATAATTTGATATGGAGAGAGTAACATTTATAAAAATAAAAATTGGTTTATATTATAAATTAATTTATAGAATAATTTAATATATTTTAAAAATCTTTACATAAAATATAATTGGTAAGGTTAGTTTAAGGTGTATATTCATATTTAAGAGGATATGAGTTCAAATCAGTGTCACAGCATCCTTACCAACTTTAAATATATATATATATATATATATATATATATATATATTATTTCGGTCAACCTTCTCTATCTAAGGCAGACTAGGGAGTCTTAAAGAGGTGTACTAATTTGTGATGGTAATTCAAGGAACTGTTATTAGTCACTTGATCAAGAGTTCTTTATATAAGACGGCTGGAAATACCTAATGCTTTTAAATTAAGATTTTTTGTTCAAAATTTCTATCCAAAATATATGTATGTAGCAATTTAATCAATCACGTGTTTTGTAATATAGATTTTAGATGGAAATTTGGATTCCTATCATTTTCCAATATGAATTAAGGACTATGGAGTTCGGAGATGTTTCAAAGTGTTGAAATTACGACTGGAAGCTTCGTCGCTTAAATCCAATGAAGGTAGGAAGTGTAGCTCATTAATGTTGATGTAAATGCAAAGGGCCAGTCATTGACTCTAAACAGCATATACCAAGTCCTGCTAAACAACTCATTTTTCCATCTCTGATTGAAATGAACCAAAACAGCATACCCTTCATTCTTGCACACTTGAACCTCTGTATATTCACTTTAATCCTTTTATCAAGAAAATCTTCTAGTATTAATGATCCATACTATGAAGCGTGTGTGCCCAAAGGCTGTGGAAATGGGCCTGACATAAGCTACCCATTTTACATCCAAGGCCAGCAACAATCCTATTGTGGTTACCCTGGCTTTGAGCTCAATTGTACCTCTAATGGCTTTCCAATACTTCACATACCCCAAAACGACTACGTAGTTCAACAAATTTACTACACCAACCAATCTCTTCGCGTATACAACGCCGCTGCCGTATCAAGCAATCGATCATCTGGATGTTTCCCGCCAATTCAAAATGTCACACTTGACAGAAATCCTGTTTTTCGATTTGGAAATCATGTTTCGAATCTCGTATTATTATCGGATTGCGACCAGGAATTACCTGATAGGTTGATTAATTATACGGTTGGTTGTAATGGCGGTGGTTCGGGTTTGGCAATGCTTGAAGATGATGGAAATTTGAGGTTGGGAAAGGAGGAGTGTGGTGAGAATGTGATGGCACCGGTGGAATTGTATGGTGGCGATGGGAGGAGTGGAATTGGAGGGTATAATTATGAAGAGTTGTTGGAGAGGGGGTTCTTGTTGAAATGGACGGCCGTGGATTGCAGCATTTGTGAGAGTAGTGGCGGACGGTGTGGATTTAATACGACTGCTTACGATTTTAAGTGCTTCTGCCCCGATAGGCCGCATGCTAGGCTTTGCAGAACTAGTAAGTTCTCTCTCTCTTTCACTTTATTTTACTCTAAGAAATTACACAATTTGGATTTAATTATTATTATATTTTGACTTTCACGAGGTGTTCCTGTATCACATTGGTCTTGGTCTGATACTAATCCCCGCTAGCCTGCCACTGATGGCTGGCCTAAAGAAATCTGCAAGCGGGAATTAGTTTTAGACACAATTTGGAGTACTCTATGATTGCAATTATGGAGTATTTAGTTTCGAAAATTGTTTCAAACAGAATTAGAATTTCTGTGGTGTTCGGTTCCTTGCAAGAACAGGTCATATCATTAAATGTATTTGTAATGACCCGAGCCCGAAGACCGGTTTGTCACACATGCCACCCAAAAGTCCAAAGCCACCCAAAAGTTGAGGCCCAAAGGATCGGCACCCCGGACAATGTGTTCCAACACATCCCGAGCCCGAAGCTCGGTCTGTCACACATGCTACCCAAAAGTCCAAAGCCACCCAAAAGTTGAGGCCCAAAGGATCGGCACCCCGGGCGATGTGTTCCAACACAAACCTTTCCATGGACTTTATGCATGGCGGACCGGTCCGCTACAGTATTGGTAAGAGGCTCGAGATATTTGGAAGTAAGTTGCTACAACACGGTGTCATTTCCAATGCTAAATATTCCTTCCCTTTTTCAATTAATCTCGAGCATTCGATCGACTCATTAAGTTTTCTTTTGTTCTAGCTGAGATGTTCTGCTCCTCCCCAAGGGTGATATCTGATATTGTAGCTCTCTCTCTCTCTCTCACTCTCTCTAACTCACACACAGAAGAGCAATACTTAATTAAAGCATGTTATATTTTGGTAACCAATAACTACATACAAGACGCATCTTTCTTATGAAAAAATTTGTTGAGATGCGAGATTACAGTTACTATTGGGGTTTTTTTAATTTTAAGGAAGAGCTAATATGTTTGTCATGTTGCAGCGCCCGGGCCCAGAAGCAGATTGAGGATAGCACTGGCAATAGGTAATCCTTCTCTCTTACTACTGATCTTGACCAACCTGTTTTTTATAGTACACTATTCCTCTCTTGTACGCATTTACACATGCTTCATAGTCCATAGTCGGCACAAAACTTCTCGTTATCCACCCCCTTCTCTCTGTGTGTGTATATATACTAATAATCTTGGCCATAATGTACTAATGCAACTTTACTTTGTATCATCATTTCAATCCATTAATTGAAGGTACTTCTTCTGTTGGAGTGGTTATCATAGTAATCCTACTACTATGCTGTTTTTGGAGGAAATGCTCATCATTTAGATCGGCAATCTGTTTAAGTAAGATGACAAATGATCATGAGAACATTGAGGCCTTCCTCAAGAAGTATGGCCCTCTTGCTCCAGAAAGATACAAATATTCGGATATTAAGAAGATGACCAACTCCTTCAAAGAAAAACTAGGCCAAGGAGGCTTTGGTGCAGTCTACAGAGGAAAGTTATCCGGTGGTTGCATAGTGGCAGTGAAGATTTTAAATAAACCAAAAGGTAGCGGAGAAGACTTCGTTAATGAGGTTGCTAGCATTAGTAGGACCTCTCATGTCAACATCGTTAGGCTTCTTGGGTTTTGTTTTGAGGGTTCGAAAAGAGCTCTAATTTACGAGTTCATGCCTAATGGCTCCTTGGAGAAGTTCATATACAATGACAAATCCACAACAGTACGTCAACTAGAGTGGAAGATGTTATACGAAATTGCTCTTGGTGTTGCTCGAGGATTGGAGTACTTGCACCGTGGGTGTAGCATGCGAATATTGCACTTTGACATAAAACCTCATAACATTCTTCTAAATGAAGAATTTAGCCCCAAGATCTCTGATTTTGGCCTTGCCAAATTATGTCCTGAGAAAAACAGTGTCGTATCCATGTCAGAGATGAGAGGGACACCCGGGTACATTGCTCCAGAATTATTTTTTAGAAACTATGGAGGAGCTTCCCATAAATCAGATGTGTATAGCTACGGAATGATGCTTCTAGAAATGGCTGGAGGTAGGAAGAATATTGAGGTTGAAATAGATCATCCTAGTGGAAATTACAGTGATATATATTTCCCCGATTGGCTATACAACCGCCTTGAACAGGACAAGGAGATTGAACTAGATGGAATCACGAATGAAGAGGAAAACAAAATTACAAGAAAGATGATATTAGCTGGTTTATGGTGCATACAAACTGATCCAACAGACAGGCCCTTGATGAGAAAGGTTCTAGAAATGCTAGAAGGAAGCTTGGAATCCTTGCAGATTCCGCCAAGGCCTGCCTTGGTTTCTTTGCCGAGATGTCAAGCACCTTCTTCCACGACATAGCCAAGGTAATATTTTGCCTTTGTTTGGTATCTCAACACCAGTTATTGTTAAAACGAAAAGTTGATCTCTTCAATGCTTTGAATTGAGATCCAAAAATGCACATGTTATCTTGCATTATGGTGCACCTATTTATGGAATGGCGGAAGTCATCACCATGAGTCTATAAATCAGGAAAAATAGCTATAATTTCTTCGCCAAGCCTATATAGGAATACGAGTCACTAAGAGTGCCAATTATCGAACCTCCAAATCCCAATCCATCGATATAGTGAGCAATGTGGGATGTGAGGTGGGTAGCTAGGTATGAGATAGAGTGCAACAACCTGGGGCATTCACGGCAAAATTCTAGGAAGAGTCTTAGTTTATTCTTGTGTTGAGATGTTTTTCTCAAAGAGTCTCATTTAAAAATTTAAGCGTGCATTTATTTAGTGTGTTCTAATTTTCCATATATATATATGAACTATTGAATTAAACAAATTTCGAATTAAACAAATTTCTTTGTTATAATGATTTTTTCCAAAGGTAGTTACGTGCTTTTGTTGGGCTTTGGTGACACGTACATTTGATGGTTCTAATTAAGGGTTGGTTCGCTCAAATATGTGGAAACAAGCATGGAGATAGTCTGGCAAGCAAAAAGGTCGACAAGGGGGGACTAACATTCAGGAGTCGTGTGGGAGCCGTACGGCTTGTGTTGTCCTCGTGTTGTATTTTGGCTTTCCTTTTCAGTTTTGGATTCCATTTTGGCTTGGGAAGTATATATCGTGTTGAAATACCCTAGGTGCTTCTCTTAAAAACTCTACGTTAACTCTAGGAATTAATTGTGAGAGACTGTGTGATACACTTTCAGAGATTGAGTGATTGATTATCTCCTTGTTCTCTTGTTCTTCATATAGTTGATTGTTTCCCGTCGCCCGTGGTTTTTACTCTTCTTGTTGTGAGGGTTTTCCATGTAAATCACTGTGTTCATCATCTTCTATTATTCTTGCATCTATTTTTGTCTATTTGTTGTCATTGTGAATTGGCATTAGAATAGCAACCGATCCAAACAGTTTTGTATATATTTGACTTTTCAAATAGAAACTCTTTGACTTGAATGTATGAATTTTTTGAGATAGGAACTTTTCAAATAAAACAAGAGGGTAGAAAAATAAGTCCATATCTACCGCAACTTCTGTTAGTATTGCATGGCGTGGAAAATGTCTTCTCTGCAACCAAAAACTTCAAAAAAAAAAAAAAAAAAAAGTTAGCATACAGTACATATTTCTTCTGACTTTAGGTTCTTATTCTTCCTATAACTTGCAGATTGAGATTGAGGAGCACAGAGGCCCATCAACAACTGGACTTTCATGTGTGGTTTTTCTCAGGTTGACCTTTCGTGCTGGTTCATTCTTCTCTAATCTCTGGAAGTGCAAAGCTTTTTCGCATAGTGGCCTCAAAATGGCATGATCACATTATTTTCCCTCACTTTTTTGGTGGTGCACCAATTGGATATGTAGCATTTGCGGATAATGTCATAATGAGTTGTAATATATGATGGAGAGTAAGATTAAGGAGTGCCTGTTGTTCGGTATATGTCGAGATATTTAAACTAACATTTCTGATGCATAGGTCGTTAGATATAACTGATGTACTTTATGCGCACTAAATAAATGCTCGCTTAAATTCTCATGTCCTTTGTTTGTATATCAAAAGTCTTTTACATGACCTTTGTTTGTGATCTTTTACAAGACATGGTACGAGGCCAAGTCCTGCTGAAGTATCGCCCATGTAACTTTCCTTGTTACTGTAAGCCCGTAACTATTAGTTCACAAATCTGTTGTAATTTTATTTTGGTAGGCTTGTATTTTTCGGTAGTTTGCTTCTGTAATTACTGTCAATATTGTCTTAGCTAGGTATATTATAAGTCTTTCCAATAGGATCATCCAAGGATCTCTTAGAGTAGGTAACAGATTATTGTAATTACATAAGAGTTTGGTTTTAGAGCATGCAAGAAATTCGACCGCATCCCGCCCTTTTCAAGGTTGATCTTCCAACTTTAGTCTTGTGTCTTATTCTCTTCTTCTTCCTCTCGATACCTTCTTTCTTTTAGCTACTGCCCACTTTATGCGCACTGCCATGGTTGGAATCCTCTGTAAGCATGCATTCTGTTGATATACTGCAAGTCTTTTCTTGAAGAAGTGCTCATAGGTGGCATTGTTCATTATGCATGTGCGCATATCTTCCATAGCTTCTCTTGTGAAGATTGTGATTTTATAGGTTTCTGCTCCAGAAGAAAGTTCCCACTAGATTAATCTTTGGGTCTCCAGAACATGGATGACTATTTAAATCTGGAGAATTTATTCTGACAGTTATGCGTTCCTTATGGCCAAAACATGCATACAGTTCCTTGATGGTAGAAAGCTGGCCTACTGATTTCAAGTTAAACCAGGTCAAATTAGGCTAAGGCTGTGTACAGAGGAATGTTATTGCATGAGGTCTTCACTCTTCACGTTTGCCTCTGACCCTTTGACCTGTTGGTCGAATCTTATGATTTTAGATTGCACAGAACTGCTGTTTTAAGGAAACAATGAAGCATATCAACCTCCTAGGTTATGCCTATCGCGGCCCCCGAGTTTGACAATTGAAGGACCAGAATTTACGTTAGTTGTGATTCTTCAGCCGGCTGAATAGGAAGTAACTATTTCCTTTAATGTCCGCACTTCATATGCAATGAAAATTATGTATTGGGGATCAAATTCTGCAGCAACAGGTCCCCGATTAGTTTTATCAGGAAAAGATTTCACTGCAACTAGGCTCTTTATGTTTATTATGCTGCCAATTTTATACTCCCTCCGATCCAAGAAAATAATCACATTTGACAAGTAAAACTTTAAAAATAAATTACACTAAGTTATATGAATGGCAGACTAACTTGTCCGAAGTCCAGAGACCAAGGAGTCGAAAGTATTAGTCAGTCTTCTGCTAGTGAATGAACTATCAACCAAACCATATCATGGGTTAACGGTGTTGAACCAAATGTTATATGAATTATTTTAATGATGTCCCAACATTGATATTATTAATTATTATTGTCTAACGTGTTATTTTATTAGTAAAACAAAAATTATATTAGTTGCACGTACACAGCTTTGGAAAAGTTACATATTAAATTAGTATAACACTCCCTTGATGATTACGAAGACATAAAAAAGGGTAGGGGCTTTCTTAAGACTCAAAATTAGTTTTTCCAATCAATCAATTTCCCTAAAATGTTACTTTAATGATAAAGGGTCTTCTTTGCTAAGAAACTATTTTGTGAGCCCAAAGTATTAATCATTTGAAAGTTGAAGGAAAAATGATGTAACGTACTTTTCAAAATCATAAATGTTGTAGAACCCACCGACTCTCTCCTTATTTAATTGTTGGCCGAATTCACTAAATACATCTGATATGATGTAAATTAAATGATTTTTCTCTCCTCTATTAGATAGAGTATTTTGAAATTCTAACAAAGTTCTGGTTCACACAATATATTCAGAGTTTGACAAAGTTATATAATGCCAATCGAGATATGAAAGATTTATTTTTAGCTCGTTTAATGAGATGCATACTTTTCAAAGAAATTGATATCTGCACTACGCTCAATGCAAAAGTCTGTAGATGTACTCAACGGTAAAGTTATTCTACACATACTTTTAGTAAACCCAACACTTGCAAATATTATTTATTGAGAGTTTTCTAAAAGCCTCAAGAGCTTATACTAATTTCGCTTTTAAATCTACTTTTTGAGAGTGAAATTTGTACAAAACTACTTTAAACTTAGCAAAAGAAGCCTTGGTGAAGGTTTGATTGTAAAGGTTTGATGTTAGCCTGCAAAAAGTTAGATTTTGATTTTGCTTGCAAAGGATAAAACTAGTGGATTAAAAATCTCAAGCAGAGGCTTTGGGATTGGAAGTAGGCCTTGGGGGGTTAGAAGGCCGAACTACTACGATAAATCGTTGCATTTGATTCTCCCTTAACTTTTTACTTCCGACATAATGTATATTTTTGATATTTATTATATATAGCATGAATAATTTGTGAGTTAATAATTTAGGAATAGTGTGTGAAAAATCAATTAATTTTACATTAAGCTAGATTTATAGAGAATAATTTTAACATACTTTTCAAAATCATAAATGTTGTAGAACCCACCGAGTCTCTCCTTATTTTATTGTCGGCCAAAATCTCTAAATACATCAAGTGGGTGTATTATTTGAATAGTTGATATGATGTAAATTAAATGATTTCTATCTCCTCTATCAAAAAGAGTATTTTGAAATTCTAACACAACTCCGGCTCACAAAATATCTTTAGAGTTTGACAAAGTTATCGTACAAATCAGACATGAAAGATTTATTTTTCTAGCTCATTTAATGAAATGCATACCTTGTCAAAGAAACCAATTAGAGTACTACACTGCGCTCAATGCAAAAAATCTGTTAGATGAACTCAACCAAAAGTTTTCAAATAATGCTATATATTGCAATCCTTGACAGTTTAGAAGACACATGGAGAAAAATAACTAAAGAACATTATTGAGTTATTCTAATCATACTCTTAGTAAACCCACCCAACAATTGCAAATATATTAGTTATTGAGAGTTGTTAAAGAAGCCTCTATAACTTGTAGTTTCACTTGTAAATCTACTTTTTTATAGAGAGAATTTTGTAGTGAAGATATTTGTACAAAACTACTGTAAACTTAGCAAAAGAAGTCTTGGTGAAAGTTTGATTGTAAAGGTTTGACTTAAGCATGCAAAAAAATAGGTTTTGTTGAGATTTTGGATCGCGAACAACAAATATTACAGAATAATATTAAAGGGGCCTAATACAATCCAATCTAACGGAGACCTCACCGAGACGCTCGCGAATTATAAAAGGGGGTGGCAGATTCACTAGGCCTAAGGGAATACAGATTACAAGTTAACAGATCTACACGGATCTATGCCATAACCGCAAAAGATACATTAGTACAAGCAAGTGTAGAGAACAAAGCAATGTTAAGGAAAGGTAAGAGAAGCTGGGACAAGGAACTTAAACATGCCGGTGTATAATTTCACCGACTCGCCGTCACCGGTGTTAAGCACCTTCAGCTAAAGCTACACCTAGGCTCAGCAACCCTTCTCAAGCAAGTTCACCAAACGAGTCCACTAAGCCTTCTAACACCAAGACACACAGTACCAAAGGAGACACCCACACACGCCCAAACCCGAATAACCCCACACCCAAACTCCGGTGGCCCTCACGGAAGAACCCCACCGGACAGAACAGCCCCTCTCTGTAACTCACTTAACCCAGTCGAACCTAAACCCACAAAGGGAACGACAACAACACCAGCAGCTCACCGAAGGTACCGCCTTCAAGAACCCACAAGGCCACTAGTGTATCTCTCACACTCACACACTCACCACTCACGAAGAGAAGAGAAGAGAGAGAGAAACACAAAGATGTGACGGTAGAGAGAGGCACGGCTGAGGTATCCCAAAATTTAAACCCTAGATTTTTTCACTCAGCTCTCTGCTACCCTACAGTGACGCAAGGGAGGGAGATGAAGGTATAAATACGGCGGGGGAGAAAGGAGGAAGGACACGGAAGCTTCAAGCTTCCGGTTTTACACAAGCCATGGGTGGGCCTCCAAGGAGAATGGGCCGTGATTTAAGCCGGGCATTGGGCTTAAGTAAATGGGCGCCACAAAAGCTTGGGCCAGGCCTCAAATTATAACAATCTCCACCTTAGAACAAGTTCTGGTCAAAGACATAAGGACTCGTAAGGACTTTTTATAAAAGTAGGGTTCATCATCGCCTATCCCACATTTGTTCCAACACAAAGCTGGACTAAGCAAAGGGAAGCATACACGAAGTACGCACGGGAAATAACCGTCTCACATGCTCCACCACACAAAGTAGGAACATGGGAGACACCATAACACAACAAGAAGTGGATTTACTAACGCACGGAACACAAAGATCAATCACCGGATCAAATTTCAGAATTTTAAAACAAGATTGAAATTTTGTTACCGTAAAACATTTTAACTCCCAATGAAATTGGACAATTAAAACACATTGAACCCTAATCCCCTCACAAAGAGTAAACCCTCTTACAAGCAACTTAGCTTTAAATCTAACACAACCGGCCACATTTTGAGGCACTAAAATCCAAGAATGGTTAACATGCAAAGAGTTAATATTACCAATTAAAACTTTTAACCAATCACTAGGATTTTCAGATTTTAAAGCTCCTTTGTAAATCGCGGGTTTATGAAAATTGTTAAGCATACAAAACACATACGAGGAAATGTGAAAATTAATATCAACACTATATGGTCTAGCCAAAACAAGTTGACACTCACCTAAATCTTCAATTTTAGGAATTTCAATCACATTTTTATCCTCCCCGTTTTGTTCATTTTCTCTATTAACAATTTCAGGATTAACAAGCACAATTTCATGATTTTTCACCATTTCGGTTGCACACTTGGACCCACATCAAGAGAACTCATCACAAAGGGTGCTCCACCGCAATAGGAGCCAAGGGGACATCAATAGCAAGTATAGGTTGAACAGAAGCAAACAAGGAAATTCGGTTTCGTCAAACACAACATCCCTACAAATGATAACTTTAAAATCATTTTCTTCTTTTAACTACAATCTATACTCTCCCACCCTCTTCACATACCCTAAGAAGACACATCTAACCGATCTAGGTTCAAGTTTATTGTTCTCTCGATGAACATAAGCGGCACAACCAAAAATATGCAAATTTGAAAAATCTAAATCACAACTAGAAAATACAGCTTCAGGACATTTTCCATTAAGCGGGATAGAAGGGGACCTATTCATCACATAAGCGGCGGTAACAACCGCCTCTCCCCAAAATCCTTTGGGAAGACCCGACGATACAAGCATAACCTTCACACGTTCTAAAAGAGTTCGCCTCATATGCTCCGCAAGATTGCTAGGGAAAGATTTTTCGTGATCAATCCCACTCTCACCGCAAAATCTCTCAAACTCTTAGTTACAGAACTCTACCCCATTATCTATCCTAAGCATCTTGATTTTCTTAATGGTTTGATTTTCAACCAAAACTTTCCAAGTTTTAAATTTTTCAAAAGCGTCACATTTTTCTTTCATAAGGAAAATTTAGACTTTCCATGAAAAGTCATCAACAATAGATAAAAAATATCTATTACCACCTTGAGTGGGACCACACAAGGGTCCCCACACATCCGCATGTATCAATTCAAGAAAATTTTTGCTAGAGTATTTTTCAAGAAGGGAAGGGGGAAAACTAACCTTATGTTGTTTACAATTCACACAAGTATCACATAAAGGCACACAAGAAATCATATCATCACCAAAAACTCCATTTTTACGTAAAATTTCTAAGCCTTTAATACTTAAGTGACCAAGTCTTTTATGCCATAAATCTGATTTTTCATTCTTAAAATCATTTGTTTGATTTTCATTAAAAGACACAGGCACACCATTGCAAACATACAAATTCTTTTGTTTTCTAGCTTTGAAAATTACCAAGTTACCCTTTGAAATTTTCATCAAACCCTTTCCCCATCTACCCTTTAACCCATCATTTTTTAAACATGCACAAGACATTAAATTGTTACACAAATCGGTACATGTCTCACATTTTTCAAAGTCAAAATATATCCGAATCAAATCTCAAGCACACATTGCCAATTCCGGCAATTTGACACGTTTTCTTGTTAGCCAAAGAAACTTTTCCAATTTTTACCTCTTTATATGACGAAAACATGTTTTTATGAGGTGACATGTGAAATGTACATGCGAATCAATAAGCCACTCATTTTCACATGCGAAATAGAAGGCACATAATTTAATTCAATTTCACAAATTTCGGACACCATAAAAGCATAACCATCATCATCACTCTCAGAGGCAAAATTACAGTCATTACGCTCATTTTGATTCTCATTTCGAACTTTCTTTTAGGATTTGGACAATCCCTTTTAAAATGCCCCGACATGCCACAATTGTAACAATTTCTATTTCATTGGTGATTTAGACTTGGGCCTACCATTGCTCCTTCTGTTTCATTTTCAAAATTTTGATCTTGGTTCCTATTTTACCAATTGTTTCTATTTTGCGTCCTCCCTCTAACCATATGGATCTCACCGGAAGTCAATGAACTACTCCCACTAGCCCTCAACTCTAATTCCTTACTCTTTAACCCACTTATCACCGTGTCTAAAGTCAAGGCATCCCTACCATATTTGTTTGCAGATTTCACCTCCGCATAACACTCAGGAATGGCATTAAGAAGAACTATGGGGGTATATTTGTCAATGTGTTTATCACCGGTGCGCTTAATATCTTGTACCAGTTTTGTAAAAACATCAAGATTTTCATCCATATCTTTGCTCAAGTCAAGTTTAAAGCGAAAAAACTTTTCTAGAAGATATAATTTGTTAGGCAATGAAGTTTCAAAATATAGCTCTTCTAGTTTTTCCCAAAGTGCTTTCGCAGATTCCAACTTACCAACTTTTCACAAAACAGAGTCGGACAAATTTAAAATAATAGATGAATATGCGTATTCATCCATTTCAGCTCTAATTTTCTCTGTATCTTTTTCAGTAAAGTTTAATGTTATGGCCTTGAAAACTTTTTCTTTGATTAAAATCCCTTTCATTTTCTGTTGCCATATTGAAAAATCATCTTTTCCATTAAACAGTTCTAAACTATACGAGGAAGAGCTAGCCATTTTAAACACAACAATAGAAACAACCAACCACAAAACAGATTATAAGCAGGTAACCAGCATGCAACACCAATTCTTCACAAAACCAAGCAGAATACCACCAACTCAGAATAAAATCAGATCTAAGCATGTAAAACCCCAGAAGATCGAAAACCAACTTCAACAACATGAAACAGAGCAAACTAGCGGATACAAGCTAACACGAACGGACAAGTAGCACTAAAAGCAGATTTAATAGCTACAAATCATGCAATAGCGGCTTTAATCACAAAATAAATCATCCACGCATTTATAGTGTGAAAATTAAAGCAAGAAGGAAGACCACTCACCCAAAAACTCTAGATTAAAGTTTCTAATTTTGGATTGAAGGAAGCCCTACCGCGTACAATTCATCATACGCAACCCGAAGCTTTGATACCACTGTTGAGATTTTGGATCGCGAATCACGTACAGAATTGAACAACAAATATTACAGAATAATATTAAAGGGGCCTAATACAATCCAATCTAACGAAGACCTCACCGAGACGCTTGCGGATTACAAAAATGGGGTGGGGGATAACAGATTCACTAGGCCTAAGGGAATACATATTACAAGTTAATAGATCTACACGGATTTATGCCATAACCTGCAAAACAGAGACATTAGTACAAGCAAGTGTAGAGAACAAAGCAATGTTGAAGGAAAGGTAAGAGAAGCTGGGACAAGGAACTTAAACACGGGTGTATAATTTCACCGACTCGTCACAGGTGTTAAGCACCTTCGGCTAAAGCTACACCTAGGCTCAGTAACCCTTCTCAAGCAAGTCCACCAAACGAGTCCACTAAGCCCTCTAACACCAGCACACACAGTACCAAAGAAGACACCCACACACAGCTCAAATCCGAACAACCCCACACCCAAAGTCCGGTGGCCCTCACGGAAGAACCCCACCGGACAGAATAGCCCCTCTCTGTAACTCACTTAACCCAGTCGAACCTAAACCCACAAAGGGAATGGCAACAACACCAGCAGCTCACCGAAGGTACCGCCTTCAAGAACCCACAAGGCCATTAGTGTATCTCTCACACTCACACACTCACCACTCACGAAGAGAAGAGAAGAGAGAGAAAAACACAAAGATGTGACGGTAGAGAGAGGCACGGATGAGGTATCCCAAAATCTAAACCCTAGATTTTTTCACTCGCCTCCGCTACCCTACAGTGATGCAAGGGAGGGAGATGAAGGTATAAATACGGCGGCTGGGAGAAACAAATGAAATAGGCAGGAGCGCACAAAGGAGAAAGGACCTAGAAGCTTCAAGCTTCCGGTTTTACACAAGCCATGGGCGGGCCACCAAGGAGAATGGGCTAGTGATTTAAGCTGGGCATTGGGCTTAAGTAAATGGGCTGCCACAAAAGCTTGGGCCGGGCCTCAAATTATAACAGGTTTGCCTTTAGCCTGCATTTGATTGTCCCTGAACATTTTACTTTCGGCATAATTTATATTTTGATAATTATTATAGGGTTATTTACCCTTTCTAGCATTAATTTCTATTTTCAAAAAGTAAAAATTTGGGTCCAAAATAGATACTTTGTGTATGCTATTAGTCCGGCGTTAAATGAATTTCAGCCATTAACCCATCGTGTGCTCCTTGTGTGAGTTTTTTAGAGGGCAAAAGAGTAACTTTCATGCTAGGCTTAACCTGTAAACCCTCTAAAAAAAGAAAAAAAAAAAACCCACCGTCGCGAATCGATAATGGACTACGTTTTAATGTTTTATCAAACGCAGTGGCTAGAAGCCTCACTACCTATCCGGAACCGCCATTAGTGTATTGGCGGACACAAAATGGAGAATTGCAGTATCCCCTCTCCCAAAGGGTTTTACCCAGATCGACTTAATCGCCGTTCTCGTCATTCTTATCCTCACTGTAGTTATCTATTACAGGTAATTCGGTTTTATCCACATTCTTAACTTTAACCCAATTGCTAAATTATGAAACTGATTTTGACATTTTGACTCTTGATTCTACTCTCCTGAATGCGGGAGAGCTCATTGAACATGATTTTGAAGGTCCGCACATTGCGTTCATACTTGTTTGTGATCTTCGTTGGGTTTTGAAGGTGCTCCTCCTTACGATCCGGTAAATATCAATTTCTATGAAAATGGATAAATATCACGAGGATATGAATTGACAGTTCTGTCCTTCGTTTGTGTGGTGGTGGCATTTGGCATGACATGCTCTCTCCATCACTACCGGTTTGCTTTGTTTGCATGGCATACTTTATAGCGTGGCAATGACAGACACGACACCGATTGCACGAACCAGCACGACACGATTATAAACACGAATTACAAAGACAAAAATACGATAAGACACGCGACACCACACGAAATACTACGAAAGTACGAAATTATAAATTTAATTAAAATAATATTTATTATTATATTTATGATCAAATAAGATAGATAACACGAAAATACGATAGTATGGCACGAACACGACACGATGACACGAATTGCCACCCCTACTTTATACGGTTAAAGTTGTAATTAGTCAACGCAAACGATGAAAGAAGAAAGAGGGGTGACGACCTAGGATCGAAGTTACTTTTTGCCCTCTAAAAACTATAGGTTGCTTCAAAGTCTCTTGTGAAAGTTGTCTCGGTTTGGACATATTATAGATTTAATGATATAAGAACCTTCGGTTACTTAGTTTCTTGAAGCCTTGGAAGGATAAGCTCACTTCACCCATTGCATTTCATTCTTTTATTTATTTATTAGTTATTACTATTACTTTCTTTTTATACATCAGTTTAGGGTGGAGGACAACTAAAAGTCAACATATCAATAGCTCCTTATGTACAATTTGCTACTTTATCCACATACATGTTTGTTGCACTGGCATACAAAGCAAAGGCCTAGTAGATCATTCATTGGACAGCAGCACATGGAAACCCATAGTAATCACTAGACAAGTTGACAAATTTCTGTCCTTCCATTGTTGCCAATATGTACATAAGAATTTAAATGCTCCCCTTCAATTCCCACTTGTAAGATTTTATTTTATGTATTTTTATTGTCCTTTTGTTTGTTGATAATTTTGGCTCTTACTCAGAGAACCCTATTTCCAAAAGTTTAATGGCTGTTATGAATAATTAATATGTGGACTGTAGCACAATATAACAATACACTATAGTACAATGGTAGTACACCATCACTGTAACAGATTACCGCCGATTTGTGCGACCTTTAGATGGTTTACGGTAAAATGTGAATAGTAAGTTTTACTATTCATGAATAGTGATACTATTTATGAATAGTACTGTCACTATTCATGATAGTGTTTCTTGCTGAGAATTTTGCCTATATATAGGCTGTCTGGCGATTGGAATGAATACACACACAACTCTCCGTCCCTCTCTCTTTCTGATATTTCTCTCCCTATCTTTCTATCATTTTCTATGATTTTTTGGTTTTACATCTATTATTTTACAACACGTTATCAGCACGAACGCTCTAAATTTTTCTAAGCATTTTCAAAAGGTAAGAATTTCTACAGATATGTTCCTTTTATGATACGTTACTAATTTATTTTAATATCGTATATCACCATGATTATTATTTTACGCAATCTATATATATATATATTGGTTGATGCTTGAGTGGAAATAACCCCAAGCTACAAACTGAATATATATTATTATGAATAGTCATGCTTTCTGTTTGCTATGAATAACATCACCACTTATTATCAAACACCCGCACGAAAGGTTTACCGAGTAATGTGGCGTGAATATAATATATGTACATAATATTAATGCATGAACCTATAATGTACCGTAAAAGTGTCTTTCATTGTCTTGACTTAAAATTTCCTTACTTGTATTTGTTTGTACATGCACGACTAATTAATGAGATGCAAATTTTTCTTAACCAACAGTAGACTACTACCGTACTAGGTTGAAAAATGATAAGGAACAATAAATGATCATTGACTTAATGATAAATTGTAAACAGTTCATGAGTAGGGATATAAACTTGCCGTTTGTTTTGTACCAAAAATAAAAACTTTTACATTTTATTTTCTCCCTCCTCCAACGGCTACATAACGGCTAGTTAACGGCCATATTTTATTTTTACCCTATAAATACAACCGCATTTCATTCAATAATTTACCCATATTTTCATCTTCATACAAATTCTCAATCCTTATATCTTCATCTTCTTCAAAATGTTTAACCCACTCTTGGCATTCATTATTATACTGGTTGTCGCGTGCACCATATTAGTTTTTAGTGCTGATTATGCTCCAAATGATTTTTGGCTTTTCTTTCTCGGTCTTTGTATTATTTATTATATGTTAGCAATAGCAATAGCTTTCAACATGTAATAATTATCGTGTATGTTTACTTTCTTTAATGTCTTTGAAATAATAAGACTTTTATGTTTCTTGAATGCCAAAATATTAACAATATCCATGTATGTTTTGTTTTAGTCTTTCACCATGACAAATCTAGTCAAGCTTGAATTTGAAGCACTCCACATCTCTGGAAAAATTATATGTCGTGGGTCCTAGATGCCGAAATTCATCTAGATGCAAATGGTCTGGGAGACACTATTCAAGAAGATAATAACGCTACTATACAAAATAAGGCCAAAGCCATGATTTTCATCCGCCGCCATCTAGATGAAAGCTTGAAAACTGAATACCTCACAGTGAAAGATCCGTTAGTCCTTTGGAAAAGTTTGCAAGAAAGATACGACCACCTAAAGTTGGTTGTACTTCCAAAAGCTCGTTATGCATGGATGCATTTGAGGCTACAAGATTTTAAATCCATAAGTGATTATAACTCTGCAATGTTTAAAATCACTTCTCAGTTGAAATTATGTGGTGAAAATATTACTGATGAAGATATGCTTGAAAAAACTTTCTCCACCTTTCATGCCTCGAGTTTACTCCTTCAACAACAATATCGAGAAAAGGGTTTCAAAAAATATTCTGACTTGATTTCGTGCCTTCTTGTGGCCGAACAGAATAATGAATTATTGATGAAAAACCATGAATCACGACCTACTAGCTCTACTGCATTCCCTGAAGTGAATGCAACATCATCAGACCATAACCATGGACGTAACCATGGATATAATAGAGGTCGTGGCCGTGGTCGCGGTCGTGGTCAAGGTCGTGGTCGTGGTCGTGGACAAGGAATGGGAAGAAGATTCCAACCCTATAATAATAAGATCGATAATGGGGAGAAACGAGGAAAAGGTGAGGCCGGCACTAGTACGAATAAATATCAAAAGGATGATATTTGTTACCAATGTGGTATGAAAGGACATTGGTCGAGAACTTGTCGTACGCCAAAGCATTTTGTTAAACTTTATCAGGAATCACAAAAGGCCAAAGGGAAAAATGTTGAAACAAATTTCATCACAAATGATTCTGATGATATCACTTATGGACTGGATGATATGAATTACATGGATGTGGCTGATATGATGGTGAATTCTAAAGAAGATAATGACTACCAAGAGAAATAGATTTTCATAATTAATCATATGTGGTTTCTGAATTTGTGTGGCATTTTCTCATATACGAGTGTTATATGTTTTTGTTTTCCCCATGTGTAATGGTTCATTGATATAATATCATTCTGTATTCGTAGTTTATATATATTTTGTGTTAGTATTTTGCAGCTATTTATTCATTTTCTTTCTCTCCCTTAGAAATAAACCATAAATATGTTTCAATCCAAAATCCGAGAAGGTGACTTATGTCTTGCGGACAGCGCTACAACACATACTATACTTAAAGATAAGAAATATTTTTCTCATCTGAATATTGACGAAGCAAACGTCAATACTATATGCGGTAGTGCAAAGATAATTGAAGGATCTGGAAAAGCAATCTTCATAATGCCTGGAGGCACAAGATTCACGATAAGTAATGCATTGTTCTCTCCTAAATCCCAAAGAAACTTGTTAAGTTTCAAAGACATTCGTCGAATGGATATCATATCGAAACTATGAATGAAGAAGATAACGAATATCTTTGCATTACCTCAAACACTTCCGAAGCAAGTGTGTGTTAGAAAAATTACCGCTTTATCATCGGATTGTACTTGTACACATATAAGAATATTTGAGTCATATGTTCTTGTAGACCGAAGTTCTGACGTTCAAAGTTTGGCATGATTGGTTGGGGCATCCTGGCTCAATAATGATGCGAAGAATCATTGAGAATTCTAGTGGTCATCCATTGAAAAACCAAGATTTTTCAATCTCATGAACTCTCTTGTGATGCTTGTTCTCAAGGAAAATTGATAATAAAACCATCACCAAGCAAAGTTGGTACCGAATCACCAACATTTTTGGAACGAATTCATGGTGATATATGTGGACCTATTAATCCACCATGTGGACCATTTCAATATTTTATGGTCTTAATTGATGCATCTAGCGATGGTTACACGTATGTCTATTATCAACTCGCAATGTGGCGTTTGCGATTTCTTGCACAAATAATCAAGTTGAGAGCACAATTCCAGATTATATGATCAAGAAAGTTAGACTTGATAATCTTTGGTGAATTTACTTTTCAAGCATTTAATGATTATTGTATGGCGTGGGCATTGATGTTGAACATCCGGAGCTCATGTTCATACACGAATGGTTTGGTGAATCATTAATTAAACGTCTCCAACTTATCGCGAGACCATTGACAATGAGAACAAAGCTTCCTATTTACGTATGGGGACATGCAATTTTGCATCTTCTTTGATTTGCCTTAGGCCAAGTGCATATCACAAGTACTCCCATTACAACTAGCATTCGGGCGAGAACCGGATTTGTCCCATCTTAGAATTTTTGGGTCTGTGCATATGTACCCATTGCTCCACCACAACGTACAAAAATGGGACCACAAAGGAGACTGAAATATATGTTGGGTATGAATCACCTTCGATAATCAAATATCTTGAACCAAAAACAGTGACATTTTTACGGCCCGCTTTGCGATTGTCAATTCGATGAAGGTAAATTCCCACATTTGGGGAAGAAGGGAAACAAATGGTGAAGGATATCGAATGGTGTACATCATCATTATTACACCTTGATCCTCCCACAAAGCAACGTGAACTGGAAGTTCAAAAGATCATACATTTGCAGAATATAGCAAATCAATTACGATGCATTTGAGACACAAAAAGAGTGACGAGGTCACATATAGCCGTAAATGCTCTGCTCAATTGAAATTCCAAAGGGCTACCAAACAATGAAATGACAAATGAGTCCAAAATTCGCTGGCGTGGACGACCAATTGGTTCCAAAGATAAGAATCCTCGGAAGAGGAAGGGGATTGAAAAGCCCAAATCAAATGAGTGTATTCGAAGAATCACACGAACCCAAATCAAATGAGTGTATTCCAAGAATCACACGAACAAGAAAGCCAAGAAATCCCTAATGATAACCATGAGATTTCCATTAATTACATGAATAATGGAAAAATATGGAATCGAGATGAAATTGGGGAAATCAATGATATATTCTCATATTCAGTATCACAAGATATTAATAACGAGAATGAGGATCCAGAACCGAAATCGGTATCTGAGTGTCAAAAGAGGCACGACTGGATCAAATGGAAAGATGTCATACATACTGAATTAAATTCGCTTAACAAACGAAAGGTATTTGGACCTATTGTTGTCACACCTGAAGCTGTGAAACCTATTGGATACAAATGGGTTTTTGTTCGAAAGCGAAATGAGAATAATGAGATTGTAAGATACAAAGCTCGCCTTGTTGCACAAGGTTTCTCCCAAAGACCTGGAATTGATTATGAAGAAACATATTCTCCTGTTATGGATGCTATTATGTTCAGATACCTGATCAGTTTATCAGTTTTGAAAAATCTAGAGATGCGTCTCATGGATGTGGTAACAGCATATTTATACGGGTCATTGGATGCCGATATTTACATGAGAATCCCTGAAGAAATCAAGTTGCCTGAAGCAACGAGCTCAATGCCTAAAGAATTATGTGCAATTAAATTGCAAAGATCATTGTATGGGCTAAAGCAATCTGGGCGCATGTGGTATATATAATTGCTTGAGTGAGCATTTATTGAAAAACGGATATGTGAATAATCAATTATGTCCATGCGTCTTCATCAAGAAAACGACAGTTGGATTTGTAATTATCGCTGTCTATGTTGATGATCTGAATATTATTGGAACTCCAAAGGAGATTCAAGAAGCTGTTACATACCTGAAGGGAGAATTCGAAATGAAGGATCTTGGGCAGACCAAGTATTGTCTTGGCTTACAAATAGAACACTTGCAAAGTGGAATATTTGTGCATCAGTCCAGTTATACAAAAAGGGTCTTGAAACGTTTTAATATGGACAAGGCAAATCCCCTTACTAGCCCCATGGTTAACCGATCACTGAATGTTGAAAAGGATCCATTCCGTCCTTGTGATGATAAAGAAGAAATACTTGGTCCGAAAGTACCATACTTGAGTGCGATTGGAGCTCTTATGTATCTTGCTAATTGTACCCGACCAGATATAGCATTTGCTACTAATCTATTGGCAAGATACAGCTCATCCCCTACGCGAAGACATTGGAATGAGATTAAACACGTATTTCGTTATCTCCAAGGAACAATTGATCTGGGATTGTTTTATCCCAGCAATTTAAATAATGAAATAATTGGGTTTGCAGATGCAGGTTATTTATCTGATCCCTATAAGGCTAGATCACGGTGGCTATGTGTTCACGATGGGTGGAACAAAGAATATCTTGGCGTTCTCAAAAGCAAACACTAGTTGCTACATCTTCAAATCATCTTTGAGATGATTGCACTTCATGAAGCAAGTAGAGAATGTGTATGGCTTAGATCCATGACTCAACACATTCGGAAGCCGGGACTACCGGTCAATAAAGACCCGACAGTGATACTTGAAGATAATGCCGCATGTATTGCTCGATGAAAGAAGGATACATTAAGAGCGACAGACCAAACATATTCCTCCAAAGTTCTTCTCGTATACTCAAGAACTTGAAAAGAACAAGGAAATTAATATTTAGTATGTTCGGTCAAGCGATAATGCAAAGATCTATTTACTAAGGCACTCCCTACTACAACATTCGAATGCATGTTCGTAATATTGGGATGCGGAACCTACGAGATTTGCGAAATGATCATCCTTGTCAACTCGAGGGAGCTCATATGGCTGTACTCTTTTTCCTTATCATGGTTTTTTCCACGGGTTTTTCCTGGTAAGGTTTTTAACGAGGCACCTACGCTCATGTTTTGGATTTAAGTTATGCACTCTTTTTCCTTTTGTCCGATTTTTCCCTCTTGGGTTTTTCGGCTTAAGGTTTTAACGAGGCAAACTTATCCAACTTACAGTGCTACGTCCAAGGGGAGTGTTATGAATAATTAATATGTGGACTGTAGCACAATATAACAATACACTATAGTACAATGGTAGTACACCATCACTGTAACAGATTACCGCCGATTTGTGCGACCTTTAGATGGTTTACGGTAAAATGTGAATAGTAAGTTTTACTATTCATGAATCGTGATACTATTCATGAATAGTACTGTCACTATTCATGATAGTGTTTCTTGCTGAGAATTTTGCCTATAAATAGGCTGTCTGGTGATTGGAATGAATACACACACAACTCTCCGTCCCTCTCTCTTTCTGATATTTCTCTCCCTATCTTTATATCATTTTCTGTGATTTTGTGGTTCTATATCTATCATTTTATAACAATGGCATGATTATTCCTTTCTTAATAACTTTAATTCTTGGATGTACAACTAACTGCCTTATAACCCAAGAGTCGATGTCCAAGATGGGTAAGGTTAAAGACGTGAAGTAAAAAAGGTGATGGATGGAATAAAGGCCCATGAGTTGGAATTCGACAAAATTTGCACTTTACATGCAAAATGTGTCAACATAAACTCCCCTAAGAACAATGGCTCTAGACTGCCTGGTTTCTTCGCACACAAGTGGAGCGAGAGAAGATATTACTCTCCTTCCTTCCCAAAAGAAAAGGTAAGTTTGACCATTTTTTTGGGTCAATTTATTATAATTTGGAAGGATATTTTATAGGAGTATATTTTTTTCTAGTTAGGAAAATGCAACAATAACATTTCGAAACCACACTTGAAAAGTAATAGGAACACATGTTTCATAGTCTTCACAAATCCAAGTAAATCCTTACCAAATTTTCATATGAAATATTGGATAAATTGACCAAAAGAGTCAAGTTTTAGGACAGTACTCTAATAATTATCAAAACAGACTTACAACTACAATTCCAGTCTCTCCGGTAAACAAAACCCTTAAAAAAGAATTAAGAGCAAAGTAATTAAAAATATTCCAAAACAAAAAATAGCTGAAAAAAGATAAATGTTGTCATTTTCAAAGTAACATAGATCAGAGCAAAAATAAACCATGAAAGCAAAATCATTAATATCTGTGTGTGTGAGAGAGAGATTGAAGAATAGCAGTTAAAAGAGGGTTGATGTGCAGGAAAGAACTTACCACAAAGAGGGTTGATTTGCAGCAAAAGCAAAGTTGCTCGCAGAGCTCTTGGTGATTTAGGGCTTCAAATATGGACGACGAGGATTGCAGAAAGAGCTATTGCGATCGTGATGAAGATTTTGGCCGACGGATGGAGGTGGGGGCGTTGCTCGTTTATGTGCTGTTTTGGAGAAGAAAGGAGAAGTGAATTGAACCCTATTTTGAAGAGGTAATCTTGGAATTATGAAAATATCATTAAACGGATCCTTGTGTTTGGAAGTCATCGACTTATGGCTTATGAGACAATTGTAAAGGCTTATGACTTATTCTCCCAAAAGTTAAATCAAACACTTTAAAAATGATTTATGATAAGTCATAAGCCATAATCTCATTCCAATAAGACAAATCAAACAAGGCCTAAAGTGGCTAGCTTGGTTCGTGGCTTTGGACTTTCTCTCTCTTTGATCTCTCCAACTTTTTCTAAATCTTTTTTTAAATTTTTTCTTCAATCATTACAAAAGTCATTACCTAAAACCTTAAAACCAAACCGCTAAATCGTGAACCTTAACAAACTCAATAGATGAGATTCAGTGATAGTAGATAGTTTATCACCAAGGGTTTTAAGCACAGACAAATGAAAAAGTGACACTTATTCTTTGACCACGAATATTATGTGCCCTTTCCTTTCTTCGGTTGCTCTTTGTTTTTAATTTGTAGAACTCAAAAATGTGTTACTTATACTTTGACGGCTCATTTTTGAATCCACGGCTGCCATTATAGGTATAATGTTTAAGCAACAGTTAACAGTAACAACAGTTGAAAAGCTGGAGTGTCTGTAATAGCAAAGAAAGCATGAATCAGGAGTAAGTGGACACCTAAAGAAAATGCAGAGGATCCAAACAGGTATATCACCAACGATCAAGTGTGTGGAGATAATAGCAGCAAACAGGATTACCTCTTCTGAGGAGATGCTGAGAAGGTAATTTCATCTTTTGGGTCAAGAAGAGGAGATCTTTGCGACTACTTGTCCAAAGACCATAGACCAAGAAGTCAAGAACATCAGGCAGTCTTCTGCTAGTTTATGAGGAAACTAAGAAGGAAATTTCCCTTTGAACAGTTAGGACCTACATTTCATCCATTTTCTTCTCTTTAAATGCAAATTATTTGGCCGCCTCTAGGGGTGGTAATATTTATTCATTCCATTAATTCATCCAATATACTCATTCTAAAAGACTTATTAGATTAACCCTTTAAAAACTAATAACTTAATTGGGCTTTAAACAATTCACCCAATAAAAGCCGACAATAAAAATGGGTAAATGTGGGTTTTTACCCGGGTTAGCCGTTAGATTCATGCATATCGTAAATCATTTAAAAATAAATTGATGTTAATTTGATTCACTTCGATCGGGGAATAAGCGAAAAATCAAGGCAAAAAAATAGTTAGGGTAGAGAGTAAAATGACACCCATAACTGTCAATTTACTCGGTACCTTGAAGGTTTTTTTAATTATAATATCTCAAAATTTCGTCCAATCGAAGTGATTTAAAGTGCCTTTTTAATTGATTTACAAATAGAGTACGACTCAAGTAACATATGTAAAATTCATTCTTATTTCTTTAACTTCATCTTAAATAGCTACTATAGGGGTATATGCCCCGTTAATGTGACCTTCTACCAAGTGTAATAATAAATAAATTAAAATTTTGATGTACTTGGATCAACAAAAAAAAGTTTTAATTATTTTAAGTTGAAGGAACACTCCCTTGAAGATTATGAAGATATTTTATCCGTTCCTAAATAATTGTCCTGCTTTCACCTTTGGTCTGTTTCAAAAGAATGTCGTGTTTCTAAACATTCCTTTTTAGGAAATTTTTTTTACCATTTTAGTCTTACTTTTTCTCCCTACTTTAATAATATAGTCCCACATCCACATGACCTTTAAAGAAAATTAAATATTATACCAATATTTATAGTATAATTAATTAGTTTTTTTTAATATGTGTGCCAGGTAAACATGACAATAATTTAGTAGCGAAAAGAGTACAAGAATGGGTAGGATGACTAGGAATGGGTAAGAAATGTTATTAAGATGTTAAATAAGCAATTGGGGCTTTGTTAAGACTTAAAACATTTTTTTTCTGATCAATCAATTTCCCTAAAATATAATTTTCTTGATAAAGGGTCTTCTTTGCCAATAAACTCTTTTGAGAGTCAAAAGTTCTTTTGAAAGTTGAAGGAGAAATGATGTAACATACTTTTCAAAATCATAAATGCTGTAAAACTCAATTGACTCTCCTTATTTTATTGTCGGCCAAAACATCTAAATACATCAAGTGGGTGTATTATTTGAAAAGTGACGCTATTAACACCCCTAAATCCTCTTAATACACCCCCTCATCTTTAAAAAAAAAAAATCATCAATTAAAAAGACTAAAATAAGAAACAACAAACTGTACCCAATGTGTTCTCACCTCAACCGAACATACCTTCTTGCACTTCAACATACGTCTCAATCAGCTATAAATCATATGAAAATAGGGTATTGGGCTGGCTACCGCAACCTCGGTAAATCATTTTCAATAAACCGGTGGAACCGGCTTAAGGTGTTAAACAGCTCATCCTTCAATTTGCACAAGGCCATGTGCTTGGTCTTAGCCAGGCCGGGTACCAGGCCCGGCCCAATGGGGTGGGCAGTCTGGGCAACCCGCCCAATGCCCAAATTAATAAGGGATCTAATTTTTTTTTTTACTGTTGCAGTATTATTATACATGTAAACCAAAAATATTACTCAAATTTCTTAAATTGAGGCCCAAACCCAAAGTTTTTGTTGTTATTTTGAATTATGTTTGTTCAATTGTTTGTTGCGACTTTGTTTATTTGTTCAATTATGTTACATTTTTTATTATTGTTCTTCTTTTTACAATGTTTTTGTGTGTTTAAAAATTGAAAGTGATATTGACTTTGTTTATTTATTAAATTGCTTTGTCTTAGCCAGGCCGGGTACCAGGCCCGGCCCAATGGGGTGGGCAGTCTGGGCAACCCGCCCAATGCCCAAATTAATAAGGGATCCAATTTTTTTTTTTTTTTTTTCTGTTGAGATTATTATACATGTAAACCAAAAATATTACTCAAATTTCTTAAATTGAGGCCCAAACCAAAGTTTTTGTTGTTATTTTGAATTATGTTTGTTCAATTGTTTGTTGCGACTTTGTTTATTTGTTAAATTATGTTACATTTTTTATTATTGTTCTTCTTTTTATAATGTTTTTGTGTGTTTAAAAATTGAAAGTGATATTGACTTTGTTTATTTATTAAATTTTAAATTATGTTTGTTCAATTATTTTTTGGGACTATTGAGTTTGATAGTTTGTTCACATCTTATATAGTTACATTGAAATTTCAATTTAGTAAATTACTAATTTGATGTCATAGCTCTGAGTGAGTGATAAGAGAATCATGAAATAGAAGTACAAAGCAATAAAAAATCCCAAATAATTATTATGATGATTGTTAATTTGAATAATTGGGTCTTTTGACTTTACGAGACTAAATTCGGTAAGAAATTGTTCAGTTTTCTAGATAATAATGTTTCCCCAAACTTAATTTCAGCTCAATAGGAACCTGTTATTGAAATTGTACTGATAGCAAAAATTATTTTTGTCTCTCTAAGAAATTAAATTAAAAAAAATACATGAAATTAATATTTGATAATTAAATAAGGGCCCTTCTTTTAACTTTGCCACATGCTATATATATATAACCATCAATGGTTACCATTACTCCATCCGTTCCTAAATTATTGTCTTCCTTGCCTTTTTTATCCGTTTCAGAATAATTGTCTTGTTAAAAACTTTCCTTTTTAAGACATCACTTTTACCATTTTACCCTTACTTTTTCCCCTATTTTAATTATGGACCACATATACATGGGCATTAAAGAAAATTACACATTATACCAATATTAATAATCAAGTCAATTGTTTTTTCTTAATCCGTGTGCCGGTCAAATAAGACAATAATTAAGGGATTAGATCAAAAATTGATGGCTACGATTTAATGGTTACTTGAATGCAATTAATGCAAGTAGGTGAGTCATTTAATACAATTAATCTCAACCTTTGATTTTTAATCTAATGGTTAATAGAAGAGTAATCATTAATGGTTAGTGAGATGTATTAACAATTGAATACTCATATATATATATATATATATATATATACAGTATATATATATATATATATATGTGTGTGTATATATATATATATATATATATATACTCCACATATATATATATATATATATATATATGGAGAAGTATTTAATGGTTACTTTTTTATTTAATCATCAATGGTTACTCTCATTATTAACCATTGGATCAAAAATTAAAACTTGAGATTTAATGCATTAAATGACTCACCTACTTGCATTAATTGCATTTTTCAACTAACCATTAAATCTCAACCTTTAATTTTTGATCTAATGGTTGATAATGAGAGTAACTATTGATAGTTAAATAAAAAAGTAACCATTAAATACTCTCCACATATATATATATATATATATATGTGTGTGTGTATGGAGGCACGATAGTAATTTTACCGAGAAAGAAGGCTGCGTTTAGCACATTGGAAAGCTGCGTTTAGTGCCTATGTTAGATTTAGCTCTGTTCTATGTGTGCCCTCCATCTCCGTCTGCTATCACTCTACCTACTCAATCTATCATCATGATGTCACACATACAGATCAACAAAGTTATGGACTTAAATTTTATGATGCATAATGATTATTAGCTTTTCCGTAGACAGAAAAAAAGAAATTGAATTAGTGAAAACAACTGAGAGACGATTTACTTACATAATCATGCGTTAAATACTTATTGCAGTAATTACAGTAGTACCTGAAACACAAAAACGAAAAGCCAACACGAACTGCAATTAGTCAATACCATTCATAAAAAGTTGCCAAAATACAAGTTTGATCATAGCAGTTTGTTTTTTGTTATCAATTTAACCACTCCACTTTATTTTTTACCGAAATTACCAATCCACTTTCATGCGGGTTTTCTTTTAGAGCATTCAGGTAAAATCATTGAAAGCAAGGTTTTATACGTTAAAACGTTCTTAATTATACATACAAAAAGTTCAATTTGTTTCTCAAAATAAACCCCAACAACTTCATACATATATAAATTTTAATTCCAACTCACCTCCAAGTAAGATATTTGAAAGTTGAAGGAGAAATGACGTAACATATTTTTCAAAATCATAAATGTTGTAGAACCCAACTGACTCTCCTTATTTTATTGTTGACCAAAATCTCTAAATACATCAAGTGAGTGTATTATTTGAAGGCTCTTAATACAACCCCTCATCTTTTAATAAAAAATCTCATCAATTAAAAAGACTAAATTATCCGTAGTCCTTCTAAATACACTCACAAAATCTCTAAATTCACCCTTCTTTTTTTGAAATAAATCAATCAATCATTCATGAGAATTGCGAAAGATATGGACAAGAAAGAACAACAACAGTATCTTCTACCCCGCCCCTAATTTTTTTCTTTATGCTTTTCTTTCATAGCATCCTGGCTCAAGAAGAGAGAGAGCTAGGTTTCCCGATTGGAAAGAAATGACTCAACAATGACTAATCAAGAACAATCTTTCACGCAGTTCTGTAAACCTAGACATCAAAGGTTGTACTAAATCTCCTACCCCGACACTTCCACTTCGTATGCCCGGTTCAGGTTTATTGAGCACTAATGTTTCTGGTGTCGATAGGTCAAACAGGTTCTTGGGCTATCTCGAGGGGGATAAATGACGCCTGTTGGTACTACTGCCCCCTAGCCCCTACTTGGTCTATCTATGGCGGAGGGTGTGGGTTCGCAGAGCGAGAGACGTAAATAAACTAGCAACCGCTTAGGAGGTGAAGGCTCTCCCTCTGTCTTAGTTTCTGCCTAAGCTTAAGGTAATCGTTCACATCCTAACGACAGATAAGGTCTCATTCGATAAATCCAATCTTCAGAAGCTTTTCCTCTAAGCCATCAAAATTGTATATTTTCAAACGAGAATGAGAGGAAAGAAATTAGTATACTTTGAAGAAGGGTAAAATTGAGAATAAATGGGGGGTTTATTTAGTATTTTGATGGGTTGAAAATCAAGATGGAGTATGTATCTAGAAGGTGGGTGCATTAAGAGAATTTGAGGGGATTAATAGCGTCACTATTATTTGAATATATAGTTGATATGGTGTAAATTAAATGATTTCACACTCCACTATTAGATAGAGTGTTTTGATAATATTTTATTGTGCCAATCAAATATGAAAGATTTATTTTTCTAGCTCATTTGAATGAGATGCATGCATTTTCAAAGAAACCAATTTCAACAATGCGCTCAATGCAAAAATTTGTTGGAAGAACTCAATGAAAACGTTTTCAAGTTATGCTATGTATTGCAATACTTGCTCTTCAAAAGAGACACGGAGAAAAAAACTAAAGAATATTATTGAGTTATTCTACCCATACTCAGTTAACCCAACACTTGCAAATGTTAATTATTGAGAGTTTTTGAGAAATTCATTTGTAAATCTAACCTTTGAGAGACTTTTGTAGTGAGGATATCTGTACCAAAACTAGTGTAAAGTTGGGGTTTAATTCAACCCACAAAGGATAAACTTGTAGATTAAAAATCTCTAGCAGAGGCTTGGGGAGTGGACATAGGCCTTGGGGGTTAGAAGGTCGAACCATGATAAATTGTTGCATTTAATTATATCTCCATTAACTCTCTACTTCCTGCATAATTTATATTTTTGATATTTATTATTGCATGATTATCTTATGAGTTAATAATTTAGGAATACATGTGTGTGATTTTAAATTAAGCTGGATTTGTAAAGAAATAAATTTAAAATTCTAATCCCAAATACCACCCCCCCCCTGGCGCACCCTCCCCTTATTAGGATAGCCTCCTGTAGGCCTGTCAATTGGGTTAGACAGGTTGGGTTGAGGTCCATTCTATTCGTGAGAGCTCCTTTGGCTCGACTGCTGTTTTCTTGTCTTTGGGCACAACGGTTGAATCAATCATTAGGATAAGAATCGGGCCAAAAATTAGTATACATTCTAAGAAAATTTAAACTTCCATCAAAGAGAAGAAAATGAAAGGCTTTCATAAAATTTATTCAGTTGTTTGGTTTCTCTATCAGGTGCCTCAAAACATTCTAAACATGCAAACTTTTCAAATGCAATTGCTTATATTTGAGAAGTGCTTCAAGTAACAGATGATGATAGCACTCTTTGAGTTGTTTGTTTATGTCAGTGCTTATAAGTCAGCATTTTGGATAGTTTTGCTTTCTATATCTTTCAATTTTTGGCATGTTTCCGAGATCTTTCTCTACTTACATTGCTATGCATTTATGCTTCAAGCAAAATTGAAATACATTACTAAAGGGTGCTTCATTCATGGGCAGGTTTATCTGTGGTACGTATGCTATTAGTATTGTAGCAGGTGGCATGACAGCGAAGATTATTGTTGCAGCGAAAGATTTTTTTTTTTTTTTTTTAAAGAGGATCATAGTGAATACCAGCGAACCCATCGGTTGTACACTAAAGCACTTAAAGATAACTTTAAATATTTTCAAAGATACACTGGCTGGGAATCTTTGCGGATTAATCATTTGTTGGGGATGAATCACTGATTCAAAGATATATTAACCGAAGAATAGCATTTGTTGGAGCTGTTGGTTTGATGGTTGCGACTTGTGAGATCGAGGGATAGAGGAGGAGGAGGAAGGAGAAAGAACTAGGGCTAGCTTAATTTGGGATAGCGGTTGTTGTTTGATTTGTCTAAAAGCATCCACATTGTTAGTTCCCAAATGAATTCCCAACTCAAAAAACCAGTTCTCTACATTGGGGGAGTTTCCAAATTTGAGTTCTTCAATTTTGAATTCCCAAAATCACCCGTTTGGGAACTGATTCTTCCCCAAATGGTGCACCTCCAAGCCCACTTCAGACCACCCGCGTGAGAGCCACAACCCATTCTTTTCGGGCGCGTGCAGCACAATTGCTGCAATACGCGTGAAGAATCCCTGCCACCCCCTGCCGGCTGCCCCCCCTGCCCTCCTGTCGGCTGCCCCCCTTCCTCTATCCCACAGAAACAACACTAGTCTCTCTCTCTCTCCTTTTTTTTTTCTTTTTCTTTTTTATAGTATTTGACTTTTGTTTTAATTAATAAAAGAAAGCCATTTTGTTTTTTTAATTTTGATAAAGTTATTTTTTGAATTCTAATAAAGTTTTAGTGAATTTTTTTTTATAATTTTGAAAAAGTATTTTGATTTTTTTACTTTTTTCTAAAAAATAATTTTTTTTACCTTTTCGGAAAAAATTAATTGTTTTTTACTTTTTCTGATTTTTTTTGTTTTTTTTACATTTTTGAAAAAAATGTTTGTTTTTTATTAAAATTCTAGCCAATCTTTTTTAATTTTAAAATTATTTCCTATCTATAAATACATCTATAACCTCCTCATATTTTATATCTTTAACATACATCTCTCTCTTGTTTAGCCAGAATTTTGTTTTTCTACAATTGCACATTTTTTTCAAGAAGGATAATAACTTAGATAATTTTTTCAGACCATTTTTTGAACTTTCAAATGTCGATGGAGGAGCAAATTTTTAAAATTCTCGTATTCCTCCAAATGCCCAGTTCTCTCAAAATTCTTCTACCCCACAGTACCCACCAAATTTTCACAATTTTGTAAGTTATCCATAGAATCAACAAAATTTTGGAAATTTCTAAGGTTCTAGCTAGAAATTTTCAAAATTTTCTGTCTTCCCAAAATATTCCAAAGTATCAAACTTTTCAGTCTCATCGTGGTGTAAATTACATGACACAGCCACAGCCAAAGCACAAAAAATTCAACATCAATCATTCATGGAGGATTTCAAATTTATGTCACAAGATGTAAGTGAAATGTGTAATGTAATAATGTTAAACCCTAGAACTTGAACTTCATAATAATCACAATAGCATACAAATAATCATAAGTAAAATACTTGAAGACATGATGTTTGATTCTATTAACTTGATGTAGATCCAAAATCTGCAGTCTAATAGCCAGAGAAGACGGAATACGATTTCTCCCTATGGCCCAAAACCCTAATGAGTTGATTTTCGTAATAGATGAATATGATGGGTATCGCATCTCTTTATATAGGCAAAGGGAGGACCAGATTCCTATTAGGATTAGGATTTAATCTCAACCGTCCATCAAGGTAGAGTTTAATTAGGAAACTAACTCCTTTTACAAACCAGTATTTAATATGATTTAGTAATCCTAAATCAACCGTGATTCTCACTATTGACCACATAAAGAAATTTCTTAACCTACAAGAAATAAATCTTACAGTCTCCCACTTGGTCAAAGTGATAATCATGTAATGGTTAATTTTAGAAACATAAGGCGCGCATAGCTACTAAATCAATAACTTAATGGTTAACATAATACCTCGCAAACCAAGTTATCCATGGAAGTCATAGCGGTTCCACATTATCAGGTTTTCAATACGGTTCCTTCCATGTACTACAACATAAATAACTTAATTCACTAAACCTTAAGCAGGAGTATAAATAATGGTCCAATAATGTTCTTTCTTCAAGAACAATTTCTGTTATCAATTATCCATTCACATAATGTATACAAAATATGGAAACAGAAATAACATTCAGAATATCATAAATAAGATCTCAATAGAAGTTTAATGTATAAGCACAACAAAACATAAATCAATAATCAGTAATTCTCTCTAGACCCATACTTTAAGTATGTTCATGAAAGTTTTGAGAGGTAACCCCTTCGTAAGTGCATTTGCAACCATAAGTGTTGTGCTTATATGCTCAATGAATTGCTTGCTTCACAGATAGATACTTAGATACTTAAGGTCCATGTGTTTTGTTCCTTTAGAATATCTATCATGCTTAGAGAAAAATACTGGCGTAGCATTATCACAATAAAGTTTCAGGTGTGCAGAGAACAAAATTCAAGTCTCTGAATCTTGAGATGAAATTTAGCTTCCATAAGTAATGATTTGTAGCTTTAAAACAAGCTACGAATTCAGATTCCATCGTGGAATTAACAATGATAGACTCTATTAAGTGTCTACGCATCCACTATAATCGGAATCTAAATAGCCAACTAACTTTATAATCGAAATCTAAATAGCCAACTAACTTTAATTGATCTGATTTCTTAAATGTAAGACAATAATTAATCCTGTAAGTATCTCAAAACTTTCTTTGCAGCTTTCCAATTATCGGTTTTGGATTTACTTGATATCTTCCCATCATGCCAACAATAAAACTGATGTCTGGCCTTGTGCAAACTTATGCACACATCAAGCTTCCTACTAAAGACATATAGGGAATGTTTTCCCATTTGGTTTCATGCAATAAGCCAAGATCACTACTTGTCAATAATATGTCATCAACATACAGAACCAAAAATATGAACTTACTCCCACTAATCTTGAGGTGTATGCATGGATCTATAGTATTTTCTTCAAAACCTAAAACACTAATGGTTTCGTTGAATTTTAGATACCATTGTTGGGAGACTTGCTTAAGTCCATCCTTTTGAATTTCTTAAGTTTGTAGACCATGTCTTCCTGTCATTCTAAGGTAAAACCTTCAGGTTGACGCATGTATACTTCTTCTTGCAGCTCACCATTAAGAAAGACTGTTTTCACATCCATTTGATGTAACTCTAAGTCATAATGAGCTACTAGGGCCATAATAATTCTAAGAGAATCTTTCTTTGACACGGTAGAAAAAGTCTCTTTGTAATCTATGACATCCTTTTGAGTAAAACATCTGGCTACAAGTCTAGCTTTATATCGCTCAATATTGCTATGACAGTCACGTTTGGTCTTAAAGACCCATTTGCACCCAACTATCTTGTGTCCTTTCGGCAAATGAGTGAGTTCCCAGACTTGATTATCTGCCATTGATTTTAACTCATCCTTCATAGCATCAATCCATTTATCAGAATTATTACTCGTAATGGCTTGTGAATAGGAAACTGGGTCTTTCATTTTCCCTATGTCAAAATCAAATTCTTGTAGATAAATAACATAATCATCAGGAATAACACTTTGTTTTTCTTGTTGAGATTTCATTAGGGGGTTGTGGCTGATGTGGTGGTAGCTCTTCATCATTTATCGGTTCATCGATAATTGGAGCCACAAGTGGTCCTTCAACGTTTAACGATTCAATGATGGAAGAATTCACCTTGTCAGCTTGTTTTTTAAGTAATGAGATTATTACCCTAATTTCGTGAATAGACTTATCCTCTACAAATGTACTCCCACTAATCATGTCATCCTCAATGAATTTGACATTTCCAATTTCGACAATTCGCAGCTTATGGTTAGGAGAATAAATTATATACCCTTTGAATTTTTTAGGAAAACCAATGAAATACCCACTTATGGTTTTTAAATCCAATTTGTTTGCTTGAGGGTTATAGACCTTCGCTTCAACTGGACATTCCCAAACTTGCAGGTGTTTTAAACTAGGTTTCCAGCCTTTCCACAGCTCAAAAGGGGTCTTTTGAACTGCTTTACTGGGAATCCTATTTAAAATATATATAGTCATGCGAAGGGCATATGTCCATAACGTAATGGGCAAATTAGCATGACTCATCATGCTTCTAACCATTTCTAAAAGTGTGTGATTTCGCCTTTCAGCTACACCATTTTGCCAAGGAGAATCTGGCATTGTGTATTGAGCTACAATTCCAAGTTGTTCGAGGAGTCTGGTAAAAAGTCCAGGATGTTGTCCTGTTTCGTCATACCTGCCATAAAATTCTCCACCTCTATCAGACCTTATGATTTTCACTTTTCTCTCTAATTGCCTCTCAACCTCGGTTATAAATACTTGTACAACATTCACTGATTGAGATTTGTTATGCAATAGATAGATAATAGAAACGTGAATAATCATCAATAAATGTGATAAGTAGTTTTCTCCCCTAAATGTTGGAACATCAAAAGGTCCACAAATATCTGTATGTATTATTTCAAGAAGCTGAGAACTTCTTGTGGCTCATTTTTTTGTGTGTTTTGTTTCTTTTCCTTTAATACAATCCACACAACTATGATAATCAGTAAAATCTAGGTCTGGTAAAACACCATATTTTACTAATCTTTGAAGTCACTTACGGGATATATGTCCCAACTTTTGATACCACAAAAATGAAGAGTCATTTTTCATTACATGATGTACAGTTCCTTGATTATGATGCAGGGTCAGATGGGTTTCAGATAAGGATGAGAAGACAAAGTAAATTTGTAAAGACCATCTACAAGAATTCCAGAACCAACATTAATAGAATTCTTATATAAATTGAAACTTTTACTACCCAAATCAAACATAAATCCTTGTAAGTCAAGTTTAGAAACTGAAACTAAGTTGTGGGAAATAGATGGAACATAAAGAGTTTGAAATAAATCCAAATAATATCCTTTTGCAAGACAAGACAATATGTTCCAATGGCTTTGACAGAAGCTTTATTGTCGTTCCCTACAGATAAGAAGTTTTCAATTGGGTTTATGATTTGGGTCGTAAGGTATCCCTGCATCGAATTAGAAATGTGAACATTAGCACCTGAATCCAACCACCATGTATTTGAAGGCATATAAGAGAAGTTTGATTCTGAAAAACTTATGAATCCCAAGGGATTACCTTTACTTTCGAACCAATTATGACGTTTCTCACAGTTATTCTGGAAATGTCCAGATTTCCTACAGAAACGACAAACTTCTTCTTTCTTTGCCTTAACTTGAGCAGGTTGAACTTTATCATTCATTTTGAGTGGTGCTCTTTTATGGCCTTTTTCAGTCTTTTTCCCAAACTTATGATTCGTTCCTTGAGTAGTGAGATGTGCAACATTAGTACCTTGTTGAGTCAGCCTTGCTTCTTCCTGAACTAACATGTTAAATAGTTAATTCACTGTCCACTTTTCCTTAATAGAGTTGTAATTCACTTGAAAAGGGGTATACTATGGAGGAAGAGAATTTAGGATAAACTGAACAAGAAAATTCTCATCCACTTTCATTCCCAAATTCTGAAGCTTAGCTGCAAGGTTTTGCATCTCAATAATATGATTGTGCATTGACCATGCACCATCAAACTTCATAGTAGTGATTTCTGACATTAATTTTCCTGCAAGAGACTAATTATCTGCAGTCTTAAAGTATTCTGCAACGGATTCCATGAATTCCCTAGCCAATTTCGTTTCAGGAAGAAGGGTCTTGATGTTTGCAGCAATCGTCATTCGCATGAACATAAGGCTCAATCTATTACTTTTCTCCCACAGTTTATGGAGATCTTTATCCTCTTTGGTATTTTTCGCGGTTAATGCAGGAGGTTTTTCAGTTTAGAGTGCAAGATCGAGATCAAAGAACACCCAAAGTGAATTCAACATTCTCACGTCATTCTGAGAAGTTGGTGCCATTAAGGGAGGGTACAGATGAAGCATGCGAGTGCAAATTAACGGGAACAGGGGCTGAAGACATAATAGAGATTTATACGAATTAAAAATTGTCTAAACGTACATAAAGAAGATTCTTCTGTGGGTAGAACCTTCATTAAAATAATCATATTTTTAAAGAGTCAAAATTTTAATTTAATTATGTGTACAAGAACAAGATAAATATCTGTGGATATCTTACTTTTCTGAAACACATAAAGCTTAATGTTGTTCAAACACGTGGATCAGAATCACCTGTAAGTGATACTGTTCTAATATGTATGCACAACCTGAAAGACTCATATCAATAAGTAAACATGATTATTAAATAACATAAATATCATAATTTATTATCACTGTGGTGATAACAAGACTTTTATACATAAAACATTTTGATTACGGAATACATAAATAAAACCTAATAATAATATATAGCATAGTGATTCAATACAGGAGTATTATTTCTTCAAACAAGTTAGGCAAGTGGGCACGCTCAGGATGCTACGCAACATAAATAATAGTGTTTCATTCCTTCATAATCTAATACTCCATAATTAATATTATTCATACATATGGTCCACATCATCGCATGTCCTGGAAAAAGAAGAGATAGGAGCAATTAAATAAAATAAGTTTTTTGATGCATGTCCAGGGCCACCTCCTATTACAATTAATTCTTCAACCTTTGTTAAATTAATGTATCAACCATACGGTGACGTTATAAAGCAAATTACATGCACTCACTAATCAGATTCCAAGCTCGGACCAAGTTTCTCTAAATTAATCGCAACGCCTAAGATCTTATTTTAGAAACGAAACCGTACGTGATTATTTAACTTTAAACTTTAATTTTTATTTATTTATTTATTATTGGACTATCATGAGTTTGTAACCTAAAGCTCTGATATCAACTGTAATATAATAATCTTAAACCCTAGAACTTGAACTTCATGATAATCACAATAGCATACAAATAATCATAAGTAAAATATCTAAAGACTTGATGTTTGATTCTATTAACTTAATGTATATCTAAAATTTGCAGTATAATAGCCAAAGAAGACGAAATACAATTTCTCACTTTTGGCCCAAAACCTTAATGAGTTGATTTTCGTAATAGATGAATATGATGGGTATCGCATCTCTTTATATAGGCAAAGAGAGGACCGAATTCCTATTAAGATTAGGATTTAATCTCAACCATCCATCAAGGTAGAGTTTAATTAGGAAACTAACTCCTTTTACAAATCAGTATTTAATATGATTTAGTAATCTAAATCAACAGTAATTAACTCACTATTGACCACATAAAGAATTTTCTTAACCTTCAAAAAATAAATCTTACAAAATGGCCCAAGATGCACGTGAAATACATCAATGTATGAGTGATATGCTTAAAAACAAGTGGAGCTAATTGGGGTTTCATTTTTAGTTCAAATCTATGTTAGTTTTAAGTAATTTTCGAGTTATGTAATTTTTTAATTTTCACGTATTATGTAATTCTCGTTTTTTAAAAATTAATCTATCAATTATTATTGTCATATGTCTCACAATTATTAATATATCTGATAATGTTATTTTTCAAATTCTGTTAAAGTTTTTTTTTACTTTTTTTGAAAAAGTATTTTGTTCTCGTACTTTTTCTGAAAAGTTTTTTCTTTTTTTACTTTTTTAAAAATATTTCCTCTATATAAATATATCTATTTAATACTATAATTAAATTAACTTATTCTTACGAAATATTTGAAATATACAATATATTAATTTTAACTATAAAAAATTAATTTGTTTGAAAAATATAAATATAAATAATTTATATTTAAAAAGTATATTGGGCCCGTTGGAACCAAGTTGAATAACTAGACATTGTGAGGTTGGTTATTAAAATAGTTAAGTTTATGGAAATCCTAGGTGGCACTGTGAAGCCCACCTGAGAACCAAGAATGGGTTCTTCACATTGTGGATGCCCTAACCGGTATGTTACGGTTAAAACAAGTTAATGGTTTAACGAGTCTTAACCCTCGAAATTTGTTGGGTTAAGATGAGTAACCCGTCTTAACTAGGTTAATGGGTTGGGTTGGGTAATTAGTAGAGGTGGCAATTTTTGCTCGTGTACATATGCCCGCCCAGCTCGCCCACTAATTAATGGGTATGGGTACATATAAAATTGTTAATGGGTATAAATGGCCATGCCCATTTAAGACCACTAATTTTAGTGGGCATATATGGGCTTAAGTGGGCGCCCATTTAACCCATATGCCATTCACAAACTAATACCCAATTATTCCATCCCAATCTCTCTCTTTCTGAAATGAGTTTATTCCATCATTTCCCTTGTCCCTTCTTCCTAAAATGAAAGGCGAATCGTGAACAAGCACATTTTTATTAAATTGAAAAAAATAAACACACACACACACACAGTAGCTTTATACATATAACTCCTCTCAAATCATAACCAATATTGGCACACAGTAACTTCGTTGTATATTTAGTTTTACTAAAAAAATTAAATTTAGTTATACATATAAATAGTGGCACTCAGTCCATACGTCTCTTATTTTTTTTATAAAGCAAACTTTATTTATATCCACATTTTTATTAAAATGGTCAAAACTTGAGTACTATCTTTTAATTTTTTTTATTATTCCGTTTAGGAAGTTAGGATCAGATTTTGTTTTTTTTCCTTGTTTGATTTTTAATCAAAAAGGCATGCAGTAGATCTAAGATATGATACAGGTTATTATGTAGGATTTTTTTTTTTTTTGTAATTAAAAAAACTGTCACGTTTAAAAGATTATTTTAAAAGGAATCTTGCATTGGAGCACGTTTAAAAATATTATATTTGTTATTTTTTATCACATAAAAAATTTTCTTTTTTAAACATGTCATATAAAGAAAAAAAACTAGTAAAAGATTGCATTGGAGATAGTAGCTTTATATGTATATTTTTTTAAAAGTAGTCTTATTTAGTAAAATAAATTTAGTGTTATTTAGTTTTAGTAACATCTTAATAAAAGTAGCTTTATATGTATATATATAAACACACACACACACACACAGTGTAAGGGTCTAAATTGACATATATTTGTCAAAGAGAAGTTAGAATTATAACGAAGTAGTGATATATTGAAAAATTGTAAGGGTATATTAATATTATATAGTTTAACTTTTAGTTTTAATTGGTAAATTTTTGTAATGTTTATTTTTATTTTAATGGGAAAATGGGTGCCTATGGCGCCCAAATTGAGCGCCATTTATGCATATATAATTAGTTAGCTCACTTGCCCGCCCATTTGAGTCAGTTCTGCATAGCGCTCCCACCCGATCACCCATTTGCCACCTCTAGTAATTAGCATTGGATTGGTCTGGTTTCACGAGAGTCGAGATTAACAGTGACAGACTTTGGTAACACAAGGATTCTCTGAGCTAATAGTTTCATCTTTAAATGAATTTTTTTTTTTTTATAAATCTCGGCCATTATGAAAGGGGGGTCTTCAGGAGTAGCAAAAAAAAATCTGTTATTGGTTAATTCTGTTTCTAGTTTTGCTTCTTCACTGGACTGTACATATATGGGAACAACTCCAATTAAGCGTTTGAATACTGAAATCTCGGCTCCTTTTGGTTCCCCTTCTACAATAGCATTGACCTGTGTTTGATGCGATGTTATTTGGTTTATGCAGGTTGATTTGCAATGAAACAGTTCTGATAATCCAGCTTCGTAAGGAATACTTTATAATAATTTTATCTTTATTTATGACGTGTATTAAGAGTTCTGTTGTCACATAAGTGGGAATATTGAAGAGGTCAATGAGTCAAGTCTTTCTTATTAAGTTGGAGAGATTTATGATAAGGTCCCTACTAAGAGTAAGAGGTGTGGTGTATGCTATAGTCCGCATGTTCAAAGTCTTCCACAAAATATTTCCAAGTCAACTGTAGTGTACGATAGATAAGCTCTAAATAGATTGTGATGAAGGAAAAACCCCTAAAAATTGACATAAGAAAGAAGCATCCTTGATTTTAGATCACCGAATCCCAGCAGTTAAGGTTGAGAAACTTTGAGAGATGGCTCTTGCCTTCATCTTGGCTGTGGCTTTTCCACTTCTCTCTCTTCTTCACTGTGCTTCTGCTCAAGAAAACAGCTCCTGGCCTATTTGCCGAGACTTTGAATGCAAAGGTCTCGGTTCTTTTGGGTTCCCTTTTTACCACGATGGCACAGACCCACGATGTGGTCTTTGCAGGTTGGATTGTAATGAAGCAGTTCCAAGAATCCAGCTCGGTGGGGAAGGTCGATGGTACGACTTAGAAGGAAGAGAACGGAATGATACTATCACTATTCGTGACAACGCTTTTCGAGATCTAGTAGTTAGAAATAGTTGCGATGCTTTCAACAATTTAACTTTTCCCATGTCTCCTTCCATTAACTATACAATCTCCCCTCCTCTCACCTTATTCAAATGCAACAAGAGTCCTGAAGCCACTAATTTGACTGATACACACTTTAATGCCTCGATTTATCGTCGCTACAGAGACTGCAAAGACCACAACCTGTACTACAAATATCCAGCACATTATGCAGATGTTTCAGATCTCGCCAATATTCCTGTCCCGTGCTCAGTTATTCAGTTACCACAGATACCACAAGGCATGCTTCCTCCTGGAGCAAATCAAAGTGACTTGTTTACAATCTTAGCTCATGAGAGTTTCACTCTTAATTTGCTTATATCAGAGAACTGTCTCAGTTGTCACTACAACGGAGGCCAGTGTCAAACCCAAGGCCAAGAATTCCATTGTGCATATGCTGCCAAAGGTACCGGCATATGTAGGCACAAATACTGCTGTCTTACAACAATCAATAACTTCGATTTAGATATTTTGCAGCACTGAATCTTTTTCGAATTTTCCTTCCATGCTTGCTATCTATAAATCTTGATCATTTTTGACAAAGTTTAGCGTTACTGCAAGACTTTCTCATATCTAAACTGACTTTGTTGTTCATTAATTGCAGAAAAAACAAGGAACACGAAAGTTATTATTGCCACAGGTAATGTGCTAACCCATCATATTTACTAATCGAGATCACAAATACTTAAAGAAAAATGTTAATCTTAACAAGTACCATTCTTTTTCTTCGTTTAGCCATAATTGGATCAGCAGTCATCCTTGCCATTTTCTTGGTCTTTTTTATAATCTGGCACCGCTACAAATGGAGAAATATCTCTTCCTACTTCTCATCAAAAACAGAGAAGGATCAAAATATAGAGAACTTTCTGAAGAATTATGGGTCCATTGCTCCGAAAAGGTACTCTTATTCAGAAGTTAAGAAGATGACAAACTCATTCAAAGAAAAACTAGGCCAAGGGGGTTATGGTCATGTGTACAAAGGAAGGTTATGCAATGGCAATCTTGTGGCAGTGAAGATTTTGAATGGATCCAAAGGTAATGGTGAAGATTTCATCAATGAGGTGGCAAGTATTAGTAGGACTTCCCATGTTAATATTGTTAATCTTCTAGGATTTTGTTTTGAGGGTCATAAAAGAGCTCTTGTTTATGAGTTCATGCCTAATGGATCTCTCGAAAAGTTCATATATGATGGTAATTCCTTGACAGATCGCCAATTAGGGTGGAAAAAACTGTACCAAATTGCAGTAGGCATTGCTCGAGGTTTAGAGTACTTGCACCGTGGTTGTAACACTCGAATTTTGCATTTTGACATCAAGCCTCATAATATTCTTCTAGATGAAGACTTTTGTCCAAAGATTGCTGATTTTGGCCTTGCAAAGCTGTGTCCCGGAAAAGAAAGCATATTATCAATGGTGACTGCAAGAGGAACTGTTGGTTACATTGCTCCTGAAGTTTTTTGTAGAAGCTTTGGAGGAGTCTCATACAAGTCGGATGTCTACAGCTACGGAATGATGGTTTCAGAAATGGTTGGAGGGAGAAAGAATATTGATGTAGAAGTTGCTCATACCAGTGAAATATACTTTCCGCACTGGATATACAAACAACTTGAATCAAACAACGAACTTGAATTGCATGGCATTGTGAATGGGGAGGAAAATGTGATTGCAAGGAAGATGGTCATAGTGAGCTTATGGTGCATACAAACAGATCCAGTAACCCGTCCGTCAATGGCTAGGGTCCTGGAAATGTTAGAAGGGAGCTTAGAGTCGCTTGAAATACCACCCAAGCCATATTTGTCTTCTCCCTCAAGATCACCTGCTGCTTTCCAGACCATAGACATAATCTGATATGGCCATGTGTAGTAAACTAGTAATACACTTGTGCATTATGGTGCTCTTAAATATCAAGACATTTATGGCTTCGTACCAAAGTACATGGCATATTTATCAAGATATATTTTGGTAATGTATGCTCATGAATCTCCATATCCCCTGATAGTCGAGTCTGATCAGTATCTTTAATGGCGGTTCAAGTGGGAGAGACTTTCATTTTTCTGTATCGATTTTATGGAACTGATGAAGACAATATGATTTCAAGAGCTTTAAAATTCTATAGCTGCAATATTTGATCCGATTAATTGAATAAGAAAATACTTTAATACATGGTCTGGTACAATATTTTAATGCATTGAGGCAATGTATGGAACAACACTTTCAAGCATTCTTTGAATATATTCACTTTATAGTTCATTTTCATGACCGAATTTATTGGGTAAATTTGAACAATACTCATTTATTAATGGATAATTTTGGTGTTATCCAATTATACCCAGTAATGTTTAATGGGTCTCATTGGATTATACCCATATTTACCCATTAACTTTATTGGGCAGATACTGGTTGTACCCAAACTTAACCGGTACTACCCAATTGCCACCCTAGCTAGCCGCGTCTTTAGGTGTTCTGAATCTATTACTCCATGATTTCGTTGGAATTGCCAAGTTCTCATCTTCTGATATTGGTAATTCTGGTTCTGCTAGCTTCTCACTTGACCGTACAGGGTAACAGCTCGAAGCCTATTTGTCCTGACTTTGAATGCAAATATATTGGCTCCAAGAATAGCACAGACACATAATGTGGTTTGCAATGGAACAGCTCCAAGAATACAGCTTGGTAAGGAAGATCAATGGTACGATTTGACAGGAAGGTTGCAGAATGATACTATCTTTTTAAGTGTTCCAAAACCATGTACATATTATTAGGTTCAATGCTTTCCACAATTTAACTTTTCCCAACTATACTCGTATTTCCTTTTCAATCTTAGCTCCTCCTCACGTTATTCAAATGTAACACAAGTCCAAATGACCCAAATCTGCCTGAAAGACACTAATTTACTGCCTCGACATATCTCCGTTATAAAGACTGCAGAGATGTAAAACAATATCCAGCAAATTATAAAGATGTTTAAGACAGATCTCGCCAATATTCCGTTCGCAACTTCAAATGGGCATAACTTTCGGCTCCGGTGGAGTTATGGGGCCCACAATATATCAAATCGAAGGTCTTTCCGAGCTCTACAAATATCATGGGTTTACCCATGATACATCAGTTTTTAAGCCAAAAAGCACTGTTTAAGTGTAGTTTTGGGCCTCCAAAGTTTTTTGTTAATTTTTGGACTTTTTCATAATTTTCTGTTTTGTTGCTTCTAGGGTTTTGGAACCTATAAAAATGTTTTTAGGGTTTGTTGGAGGTAGTTTTTGCCGTTTAATAACATCGTTCTTTTCTCCCAAATTCCGGTATTCGTTAAATCAACGGCGATTGATGCCCAACCGTTGTGAACCTCAACGAGTTTGGAAGATCAGCGGACGGTAGTTTGTGCGCGAACTCAACGTCGTTGGTGCTATCGGTTACTTTCTTAAGATTCCGCTACATCACCACGTGTACCTAACTTTAAGTTAGGTCATACCTTTTTGAATTTTATTCATTCCGTCCCGTATGCCGATTTTTTTTATGAGATTTGCCCTCCTACCATTACCATTACAAATGTCATTCAATATTTTTAAACATGACAAAAATACTCTACTAAGTTGAGGGACTAAAACTTTATTAGAAGTATATGAAAATAAGTATAATAATAGATTTATTGGTGAGTATCAAGAAATTTAACAAATCAGCAATTTGTTTGGTAATTACCAGTGAACAAGCTAAGAGAAATGTGTTAAGAAAATGTGTTATAATTTCAACATGTTTGGTAATAATATGGTTTTACTTTTTAAAATATGTTTGAGCACACATTATTACAAGTATATGAAAATAATTACAATAATAGATTTATTGGTGAGTATCGAGATATGGTAATTACCAGTGAACAAGCTAAAAGAAATGTGTTTAAAAAAAGGTGCTATAATTTCAACTTGTTTGGTAATAATATTGTTTTACTTTCTTAAATATGTTTGGGCACACATTATTACAAGTATATGAAAATAAGTATAATAAATAATAGATTTATTGGTGAGTATCGAGATATTTAGAAAATCAACAACGTGTTTGGTAATTACAAGTGAACAAACTAAGTAAATGTGTTAAGAAAATTAAGGTGCAATAATTTCAAGAAGATGAAGAAAAATGGAGAACATAGATGATGAATCTGTACGTTTTGTTGGAGAAGATAGCAAAAATATACAGTTTACTCCTTTGGATTTATAGACTAATACAAGCAGCCTTAAAGACTATCATATTGGTCTTTAAGTTATAGATCGTATTTAAAAATCTCTATTTAGTTAACTACGTAACTTTTGTTAGAATTTTTATTATCCATTAAATTCTATATATTTCAAATAGTTTTCCTGCGTTCAGAAATATACAGACAGTCTTATGTTACGTAATAACGTTAAAGTGTGTGTACATATATATATATATATATATATATATATATAATCTTAGGCAATTTTATTTTGTAATATGGAAATAAAACCTTTTAAAAATAAATAAATAACGTGTTATTAATATTTTTTTTTCAAATTAACCATTACTATGAATATCTACACACTCTTTTCTAGATTGTAAAATAAATTATCCCAAAAGAAATAGAGTTAAAATTTAATGAGTAACGTCTTTTTACTTTGAATTTGTTTAGTCTTATTAGTATGTCAATTGAAAACAAGTATTTTAAAAAACTCTCAATCAAATCGTTATTTTCACTTCCTATTCCTAACACTCTGATCAGTCACAAATTAAATTCTAAAAACGTCATAAGTGAGGTCCCCAACAACAATTGATATAAGCATATTTTACTGCAAGTTGGTTTATCGAGTTGTAGATACTGTACAAGCTAACTCAAAATCTTTTAACGAACTAGAACTGTTTTAAACAATCATATAAAACTGACATTTGAGAAGAACGTAGAAACGACTTTCTTCCCAATCTTTTTTGAAAAATGAAATAACTTCATAGTATTAATTAGGCCAAAATATGAAAATCACCCTAAAGTATCCACCAAATCTCATAATGCACTCCGATGATAAAAATGTCCCAAGTTCATACATGACGTTGCCATTTATCCCATTTTGCCTCCTGGCCGTGACGGCCGTTAGAAATTAACATTTTTCGTCACATGCCTTGTACGAGGGGAGTGCAATTGGGTCTTTTCTCAACATATGCAGAACATAAAATAAGAGGGTTAAAGTGTCAAAAACAATATTACTTATTTTCTTAGATTAAATTTTCACTTATTTCCTACTACAAACCCAATATTCAAATTAAACCCACCACCACCACCCACTTCCTATATCACCATCACCACCCATTGCTCAAATCACCACCACCACCCACTACCCAAATCAACAACTTTGTCCCCTCTCTTTTCTTCTCTCTCACACATACACACACATACACACACATACACACACACACACACACACACACACACTCTCTCTCTCTCTCTCTCTCTCTCTCTCTCTCTCTCACGCACACACACACAATCACATACACACACACACACATATACACATCGAATTCAAGTGCTCTATATATCCACCCACTTGCATAGACTCCAAATTCGTGTTGATACCATTCATTAGAAAATTCCCATGCCTACCCGATGCCAACAACGAGTTGAAATTGACTAATTACCAAGGACAATGGCGTTGTGGGGAAAGCGATTGATGTTAAAAATGAAGTTGAAGTTGGAGAAGGAAGAAAAGTGGGAAATCGTTTTGGGTTTAAAGAGTGCTTTGTATTTTTTTTGGCTACTATAAATCAACCTGTTTTGGGATATTAAGAAGTGTTGTTTGAATCATATCTGGGGCATTTCAAGTATTCGTGCCAACCCAACATTTACATAGATTTACCATCAAATTTCTTGGATTTTTGGGGGAAAATTTTTAATCTTTTTCTTGCGATCCAATCAGGTTTAGACACTGGGTTTTCAAGAAAATTGTAGGGGCATGCGGCGTTAATGGGGTTTAAGTTTGAATGCCTGTGTCAAAAAGGTCTTAAATCAATGTCAACCCAGATGAGTATGAATATCCAATCAAGACCCTAGAACCCGGATAAGGTTAGATCAAGAAGACACACATATGCATAATCAAGCCCTTCATCAATTGAAACCCATAACACGGATTGAAAGAAAAGATAAGAACTTTGACCCAATTTTATGAACAGCAAAAGAAACTTCCATAGGTGTCAAGAACCCTTCTCCCAGATCCGAAGACAGATGATTTTTTACTCACCCAAGGGTAGACCTTCATCTCTTGCGGCGTTACCCATCGCCGACAAGAAGAACAACAACATTTTTTCTTCGGCAAAGAAGCATCATTTTCTTCGGCAAAGTTGCAGATTTGGGTAATATATGGGGGTGGTAATTTGAGCAATGGGTGGTGGTGGTGATTTGGGAAATGGGTGGCGGTGGGTTTATTTTGAATTGGGTTTGTAGAAGGATGAAAAAAGTGAAATTTAAATTTAAGAAAAGAAGTAATATTGTTTTTGACACTTTAACCCCTCTTATTTTGTGTTCTGCAAATATTGGGAAAAGACCGAATTGTGCTCCCCTCTGCAAGGCATGTGATAAAAACAGTTAATTTTCTAACACCCATCACGGCCAGGGGGCAAAATGGAATAAATGGCAACGTCATGTATGAACTTGGGACATTTTTAACCACCCAACTCGCCCTTTCGGTCTCTTATGATTACATGCTCGAGTTGAAATGCTACGGGTTTATTATACTATGTGACTAAAGAAAACGTATCGTGGAGATTTATATCTCCGTTTATGTTATAAAATGTGTACATGCTTCATTTATTACAAAATAAACAAAATATAATATAATATATACTTATATTTAACGAAAATAACTAAAATGAAAATTTTAGTTTAAAGTATCTATATATGTATATATATATATATATATATATATATATATATATATATATATATATATATATACTAGATTTTGTGCCCGTGCCTATGGCACGGTGACAGTAGAGACCAGATTATTGTATACTCGAGGTTAGCGTATGCTCGAAGTTTTGTAAGGGGTGAATAAGACTAAATGACACAAAAATAATAAAATAATAATGAATTATAATTCATTTATTTCGTAACAAAACCAATAATGAAATATTGTAATAAAAAAAAATGAAAGCAACATTATTTTATTGTTTTCTCAATAACAAAAAGTTAATCTTGTTCCGTTGGCTCTTGCTTCACAACAATGTCTCCTTTAGCAACGCGAGCTGCAATACAGTTTTTCATTATTTCCACTTACACGTGAGACAAAGAAGATGTCAAACACATTCATTGAACAATATTTTATGCATAGTAATCGATTAATTTAAATATCAAAAAAATTTACTGCTTCTGCTACAAAACTCGGATCTTCTCAAATATCATCATCCAATATAATAGTCGTATGTGTAGTTGGAGTTGCAGCTGTAGTGGGAGGTGGAGTTACAGGTGGAGTGTCAAACGGAGTTGCGGGGATCTATTCAAAAAAATGTATTAGATAAAAATACTAAGTAATTATAAAATTTGAGTTATATGTAATTATTAACACTTATCCAAAAATAACCTATACTTACAAATTCTTCTACAGAATCATAATCAACGCAATCAGGGTGATGGAGTTACAGGTGTAGTGTTAAATGGATTTGCGGGGCATATTTGAAACCATGTGTGATGATTAGAGTCACCCCCCCTCCCCAAAAAAAAAAGCTTATTAATGAGAGGGTAAAAGGTATATGTGTGATTTTTTAGTGAGAGGGTAAAAGATATATGTGTGAGGATTAGAGACACCAACCCCCCCTCCCCCCAAAAAAAAGCTTTTTAATGATATGGTAAAAGGTATATGTGTGATTTTTTTAGTGAGAGGGTAAAAGATACATGTGTGATGATTAGAGAAACCCCCAACCCAAAGAAAATGCTTATTAATGAGATGATAAAAGATATATATGTGATTTTAAGGCCCTCTAACGATTCCACTAAAATTTCAATTTTCATTAACACACACGACCCCTTACACCCATAACCTCCCAACCCCCACAAAAAAAAAATAATAATAAAAATATTATTAGTGAGAGGGTAAAAGATTTAAGGCCAACCCCCCACCCAACCAACCAACCAAATATATATCCCTATCATAACCCAAATTAAGTAGGGTAAAGTTGAAAGATTATGAAAATTGTAGGCACATCACAAAAAAAAAAAAGTATTAGTGAGAGGGTAAAAGATATATATGTGATGATTAGAGCCACCCCTCCCCCCGCCATCAAAAAAAAATTTATTAATGACGGGATAAAAGGTATATGTGTGATTTTTAAGGTCTTTTAACGCTTCCATTAAAATTTCAATTTTCATTAACACACCCCTACCCCTCCCCCCCAAAAAAAAATATATATATATATATATATATATATATATTAGTTAGTGAGGTAAAAGATTTAGGGCCACCCCTCCCTCAACCAAATATATATCCCTAGAAAGCCTATTCGGAAAAAGAAAGTCAATGTTTTTACCATTTTCATTTTTGAATAATTGCTTAAGTATATATGTGTACAACCAAAAATCTTCATCCAAAGAAACACTTAGAAAGCCTCGGTGCATTATATACTCTAGCTCAAATTTTAAAAACAACCCAAAAAAAAAATGTTTATTCATGACAGGATAAAAGGTATATGTGTGATTTTTAAGGTCTTCTAACAGCTTCCACTAAAATTTCAATTTTCATTAACACACCCTTACCCCCCCCCCACCCAACCAAATATATATCCCTAGAAAGCCTATTCAGAAAAAGAAAGTCAATGTTTTTACCATTTTCATTTTTGAATAATTGCTTAAGTATATCAGTATGTGTACAACCAAAAATCTTCATCCAAAAAGAAACACTTAGAAAGCCTCAGTGCATTATATACTCTCAGCTCAAATTTTAAAAAAAAACCCAAGAATGATGAAAAGCTTCACATTCAGATCCCAATTCATCCTCCCAACTCACTCCAACCCCTTACACCGGGAGTAGACCAAGAACTTATATGGACCGCACAACATTTAGGGTACCATCAAAGCATCAAGATAACATTATTACCCTAAGCAATTCATGATTAGTTCAGCTCTTACAACTAAAACCTGGGTTGAAATTACATGATAATCACCATGTACCCTTCTCATCAACCACACAATTTCCCATACTCAATATAATCCCAAGTCGCAGCAAGACTGGATATAGTAAGTACACACAATTCAAGAAGCTACGCATTACTAAAATTAACAGCGTCAGGCCTCGAAGGCGCCTTATAGAACGCAGCATATGCCACCTATAATGTTAGTGGGATACTACTTCTCCAAACAATAAAGTTTAATTTGCTGCCTTCTCAACCAGTCCCAGTGGCTAAGTAGGTTCCCTTCCAAGCTGGCTGCCAACCACACTTTCCAAGTCCTCAAGTGTGTTGGAGGCCTGACACTTAAAAAAAAAAAAATGACACTGTTTTTTGGGAAATTTTTAAGATATGATTAATTTTTCAGAAATATAACATATCCAAAGGGAACTTTTCAAACGACTCATAATTTCTAATAAGATATAACTTCCAATTCAAAGAAAATCTGCCAAACGCTCATTGGCAATTACAAACAAACCAAACACGCATTGCGGCACACATATAAGCTTTTATTAAATCCTATTTGAAACTAAATCATCTTTAGGCAGCTTACCCTATGAGCCTTTAGTGAAACATGATCATTTTCCCAAATATTTATCAAATGGGTTATGGGCACTCACAAAATTGAAAAACAGAGAATCTGTGTGGGTTTGTAGAGAGAGGGAAAAAAAAGAGAAAGAAATTATTCACAGATAAAGGAAGAGAGAGGAAAAAAAAAAAAGAAGACGAACCTGTAGAGTGGAGAGCAAACTCAAGGAGATCAAAAACAGTACAGAGAGAGGGAGAGAGATATAACGAACCTGCTAAGTAGAGAATCTGTGTGGGTTTGCAGAGAGAGGGAAAAAAACAAATTTCAGAGAAAGAGAAAGAAAGAATTCCAAAGAGATATTTAAGATATGATTAATTTTCTAGAAATATAACATATCCAAAGGGAGCTTTTCAAAAGACCCATAATTTCTAATAAGATATAGCTTCCAATTCAAACAAAATCTCAAAAAAACAGAAAAGGAACAGTGGCAGTATGTGTGTGTGTGTGTGTGTGTTGCTGCTACTATATTTTTTTTTTGGTGTGTGTGGCTACTATTGTATGTGTGTTGCTGCTACTGCATTTTGTGTGTGTGTGTGTGTGTGGCTGCTGTTGTGTGTGTTCCTGCTTGAGTATATTGTACACTTTAACATAGTACATACACCAAACCAAAATGTCAGTCACACTTCTAAAGTTATCATCAGTGGGCAAATGATTAACCCCATGTGTGTGTGTGTCTGAAGCAATATGTGAAACATTTTTATTCCCCGGCCGATAGAACAAACTATGGTATATGCACCTAAATACTTTCAAAATAAGGAGCTCATATCAACAATCTATGAAGGTGTCGTCATCCTTGGATATGTGAATTGAATCCCGAGTTCTATTGCGAATATGCAATCTATATCTCATTTTCATAACTATTACATCGTTAACCCCAAAATCAACATCTAAAAATGCACCTCTTACACTGGGTCATCAACACTTATAATTGACTCTCCTCCAACCAAACAAACTTATGTTCTAATTGACTGGGGATATAACAAATTCAAAACAAAACTGAATCATACAAAGAGGGAGGGAGAGAGAGAGAGAGAGAAGACTAACTTGGCGAAGTAAATCGACTCGGAGCTGTGTTGTAACTGGGAGTTATGTCGTGGGCTTTGAAACCACAAAAAATCTGAAAATTGGAACAAATGAAAAATATTAAGGTGTTAGGAAACTGAGAATCAAACCCATATTCTTTAATAAACTCTTCAAATAGTAGTGAGATAAAGAATTGCTCTACATTCATATAAAATAATTACAGAATGAGTGATTCTTTTCATACAGAATAATAGAATAATAGGGTGGATCCAGTACTCAATGTTTTTTTTTTTAATGTTTGAAAATAGACTGAAAATGCACAGCATAAACTGACATGTCAACTAACATGTCTTCCAGTTTCCTAACATGATATACTCAAAAATTAACACGATATACTCAAAAATTAACATGATATACTCGAAAGACAAACCAAATTACGCTTAAATGATTGGAGGAATTCAGACATATATTCAAACACTTAATATGCAATGAACTTTAACCCAATTGTTAGGTCCGAAGGTTGCTCAGTGTATAGGCTAGAGGGGGGGGTGAATAGCCTATACTTTATGTAATAAAAATTTCATCCAATTTTAACATTTAAATGGAAGAGTAGATGAAATGATTAATACACATAGGTCATCTTCCTCATTACATCGCTTAGCCGAAGATAGAGACATCGGACGTCCTTGATCGATAGACGTAGAATGGGAAGAAGTTTGTTAAACTTAGGCGATGAGAATGAGTTTGAGCGGCGGAAGAATAAACAACATAAGTTTAACAATTTAGATTAAAGTAACTGTAAAGATTTGATATGAAAGAGAGCTTAACAGTTGACTATAATCTATTAGATGCATCATTTACTTTCCTTAAACAGATTGCACATGATAAAGCAAATTATACAAGAAAGAGAAATCAAGGCTGAATGTAACAAATATATATATTATATTAAAATTCAGAGGTTTTCTCAAAGGCAAACATGCTTAGTACATCAACCTAGACTCTCTATCCTAGCAATCTCTAGGGGGAAGAAGGAAAGTGAAATGGAATACCCGAAGACTCATATAAGAACTCTAATCCTAGTTCCTAACAACCTTGGAGGTCAGAAGGAAAGTGCTAGTGTTAGAGTGATGTGAGAAGAGAATATTAGGAGTTGTTCAAATAGCAAGTATTTGAACAAGCGAGTGCTAAGCACTCGACCAAATATGATGACAACTTATTGCACAATCGACGGCTTATAATGTAGTATAAGTCCGCCGATATGAATGCAATCTGACATGTAAGTTCCGCTCTTCATCGGACATCTTCAAGCTTGATCTCTTCAACGATCGTAAGATACTTGGTCTCTTTTGGATGATGAAGTTGAGGCCATGAAGAGACCGAGTTCTTCGAAGGAAGAAGAACTCAAATCAACAACAAGGTTGTTGATCAAGCGAGCTTCTCGGCTTTGGATTTTCTTCTCTCTCTCTCTCAAAGTGTTTGTTCTTACACTTGTGATTTCTCACTCTAAAGGAGTGGTTCGGATTGAAGAAATGAAGATCAATACCACAACCTTTTCAAGCATAAGCATACACGTTTGTGTGTTCTAGTGCTTGTGCTCTCTCTTGTGCTTTTTGGAAATGAGGATGAGAGTCTTCTTATATAGCTGGAGAAGAAGAGGTGACCGTTGGTGTATTGAATAGGTTTATGCCCGTTGGTGATCTGAATCTCATAATGCGGCGAGTACATTTTTGGATTTGTTGGGCAAAGACCTTCGATTAGGTTTGAGTCTTGAAGATGGTCCGTGACACAGTGGACATAGTTGGACGTGTCGAGCTTAGCTGGATGCGTCGGCGATTTGGACGTATCATAGCTTTGACCGGAGTGCAACGTCCGTGCTTGGCCTTTTAAAATGAAGCTTTGAAGACCGCGAACACTATTCGAAGAGGAAATGTCCATTGGATAAACGTGAAGGCGCAGACATCGATGCGTATCTTGGATTTGTCGACAGATCTTGTAACGGATCTATTTTGGCTTGAAGTGCGTTGAGTAACGACCGATGTATCTCGTGATCTTACGGTTCTCGGCGGTTGTTCGATGAGGATTTGGCCGATTCCGAGATCCGCCATTATAGAAGCTGATGTAGAAACGTGATGGTCACGATGTTCCTCTTGAATAAATAGCTTCTGCGGTTGCTCGATGAAGTGCTTTGGCGGATACGAGAATCTGCCGATATAGAACCGCGATGTAGAGATGGCTATTTAGGCGATCATAGCAAAGGAAATGTCTAGTGAGACATCTGCCGATGATCACGTCACCGGCAATTTGAAGAGCTTGATTCATATGAAGGTTTGTCATCATTTTGGTAGGACAAAGACTCGGATATGTACAAAGACTTCCTAGTCTAATGACCTATGCATTGTTTCAACAAGTTGCCACGCTAACCGTGCGCACCCTTTTAGCCACTTGTGAAACATGCGTTGTAATGGGAACAAGCAAATCACCGTGTTGGAATATGCATACATATATATCAGTGATTTACAGGCATATTCCTAACAATCTCCTCCTATTTGCTTGGGACCATTACTACAATTGACTTATACATATAGCTCTTTAAAGCGTTGTTCAATCCTTAGTAATAACATGCCACTACTTGAATATTCGGTTTATATCAAGGCATGCCCTAGGTTGAACTTACAAGCGATAGCGTATGTATAGTCACCTATTTGCTAAGTATTCTGACTCAATAAATGAAAGAAAAATACAAAGCAATAACGAAATGATTGTTAGGCAAATGATAATATTGCCTTAAGAGTGTGTTTCTTGCATCGGATGATCGAAGAATGTTGCTCAAGCAAGAAGTAGAAAGTATAAGTAACTTGTTATCTAGTTCTTAATCGAATTGATTAAGCATCTTCATCTAGTCGTATTATAATAGGCATATAGTATTTTCTTTGTGTGGGTAGATACACAATCTTACAAGTTGTCTATCTCTCCTCCTTACAAGTTGTCTATCTCTCCTCCTTAATAGTTCACACTTTTGGGGGGGCATTACAACTTCACAATCTCTCCTCCTTAATGAATATTGTTCTCAATAGTGTTAATCCTACTATAATTTCTTGAGGCCTAACTTCCTTCATAATCACTTGGGGCCATTACTTCCTTATTATAATTTCATATAATCACTTGGGGCCATTACTTCCTTATTATAATCTCTCCTCCTTAATGGTCACAAGTTAAAGAAAGATTGATAGTGATCAAATGAATTGTGAGTTGTGACAGGTAGAGAGCAGGAAGTTTGGTTTTGTTAGACACTGTCATTTGAGAAATGCTGAATTGATTTAGCTAGATGTACTTCTGCAGAGAATATAGACCGTATCGAGTAAATACAGCCCTCGTCATATTTGCGATTCTTAGTGTGCGGATAGCGTATAATGCACAATTTTCATGTATAGGACTTACAAATAGGATATCGAGGTGAGGAATTGTGTTTCCATTGCTTGTAAGAAGATTTTACAAGAATGTAGTGTGACAAGCTTTATTTTGTAATAGGAGTGGCAAATAGGGTAAGCTGTTTAATTAGTGATACCAATTGGTGAGTAGTAAAGCATTCAAAATAGTCTCCTCCTTAAGGTATATCAAGTCAAAACAGGCAAGTATGGTTGAGTCTTATGCTGACTTTTGTTGGATGCATGAGATATACATCAAGAAAGTAAACTGCAGGCATGAACGAGTGTGCACCAGGACAAATTTTGAATACTTAACTCAAAAGAAAATGGCGAATGTAGATAAACAGATGTTCACAAAATTAAACACGTTACCTATTTATCATAATAAAACAAAAGAGGATTAGTTTGATAAACCATAGACCTAGCTAGTCATCCTAATGAGGTAGAGTTAAGGATGAAGGTCTCGATTCTAATCGAAGGAACATTGACCGCCGAATTTGACGAGAATGTTTCTTTGGTTGAAGCTCCTCCTGAGATGAGGGTTGCTCAAGGTGAGCATTTGAGGCGATGGGAGCAGGGGCAGTAGTAGCGGTACTGTCTCTTGTGGGAATCCAAGGGATGAAATTGGATACACTGTTCCTGGGGTCTCGAAGACGATTCCTTACACGACGAGAGATTCGACGAGGTCGTTGAATCACTTGAGGAAGAGGAGTGGCAAGAAGGACCATCATACGATGACGCCATTCGGTGTGGGAAATGGGTCGATGAGGAGGCTGGCAGATTTGGTGAACACATGATGCAAATGACTCTATTGGTGGAGAAATTTTGAGGTACGCAGAAGTCGGTGTTGTTGTTGGAGGCGATACAAATTTTATACAACTTTTTGAATTTTGAGAAGATGAAAGGGTTTCTTGATTAGAGGAATGGGAAAAGACATTTTGGGGGCTTAAAGAAGTGAGTGCATTTAATGACATAGTAATGATAGTCGATTTGGTATTATGTCATCATGCTTAGTGTAATTATGGCTAGTACATAGGCGTCTAGAAGACATTAATATTATTTTCAAACAAGAAGTTTAAAAATATAATCAGATTAATTTAATTGCCTTTATTGTGGAATTAATGGGTACAACTGCTTCTATGAGCTGTTATTTTACTTCAAGCGAATTGTTTGAGTAAATTAATCAAAAATAGAACAGCATTGGTTGTTTAAGGACGAATTGGGGACAAAATAACTTGACCAAGCCATATGGCACGGTTGTACATGACACATATGTGGAAGTTTTTAGATGAATGTGTCTTAAGATTGTCGATACCAATCTTGAAGTCGATACCAATTTTGAGAGATTTGATGAGTCTTTTAATGAATGAAGACACTATCGGGTTGTATTAGGTATTTGCTAAAGTAGGAGCTGCGATATCAATTGTTATGTCTATTATTGGTAGTGTGATTAATATCGGCTAAGGTAAGGACAGTGATACCAATTGAATAGACTCTATTTATAATGGACATCAATCTATTTAAGATTAATAAAGCTTAGTAAGAATATTAAATAGACCAAGTATGTGAGATATTGAATGTGTACCGAAGTGATGTCCGTTCTTCTTTGTCCAGAGATCTAGGTCATCTACATCAAAGAAGAGATCTCTGAGACATTGTTCGAAGAGAGTGAGACGTAGCCTATATACGGCGGGGGTCATATCGGTGTTCCTGAGGAAGGACTTAATATTTGAAAATATTAGTCTTCCCAAGAATTCTTGAATGTCGACTATCTTGAGGATAGGTCGAGTTACTAGAGATTTTTAACTACATCCTTTTTGACAAAGAATCACATGATAAGGTGTAGCGAGTGTTTTGAATTCAATCGTATACCAATTAGTTGTTGAGCCATTATAATGGGAACAACTAATCAAGCCTTTATAACTACAATCTCATAAGGTACACAAGATTTTGTAGTTGTCGTAACTAAGAACACAAAGTCTTTGTTGAATTGTCTTGAAAGGTTCGATTTAGCGACACCGTTGTTCAAAGCGATTTACTAATAATCTTGACCTTTTAATCATGAAGGATAGAGATTGAGTAATAGCGAGATTCCTTGATAGGTTGACATGAAGGTCATGAAACTGATCTGCCTATTTGTTAAGAGACTATAGGTTTTGGCAGAACTTGAATTTACTCATTGTGAAAAGATTAAATTCTGAAAGGCAATTATCATGGTGTCTAAGGATGAAAGTTAAGCGGTAGTAGAAGACCATAACTTGATGTAGCAGATTGTTCAAGAATGGTTCTTGATGGGATGTCGGCGAGTTTGTGTCTCGGTAGAGTGATCATTTCATTAAGAACAATTCTTTTAATCACCGAATAAAATGGAGATAATAAAGAATAATAAGTTTGATCAACACACTTAACACATTAGTTCATGCTATCAAAGGAATGCGGACAAGTAGATAAGCATGAGAAAAAGTTGCGAGCTTGTATTCAATAATCCAAGTAGTTTTACACGGTGTTGCAAGGATCGGTGATTACAAGAACAATACAAGCGGATTTTTGTGACTGATTACATGAGAAAGATACATAATGATTCAATTTACAGAAAGAAATACATGTTACAAATTTGTGTCCTATAGGTCCTAATCCTAGACATTAGATGAGGAGTCATCAGTCAAGGATTTAGAAGGAGTTGGATGATAAGATGGCCGTGTTCTTTTTGATCTCCTCCAACTCTCGGGGGAGGCAGAACATCTTCACTTCTTCGGGTCATTATGAGAGCACCGAAGGGTGATGGCCGTCAAAGATGTACTGCTTGGCCCATGAATCCCCTTTGATATTCACGAGGACTTATGGTCGTTGTTAGCGATTCGTCATCTTTGTCAATTCCATATTAGCTACTTAATTGGGGCGAATTATCGCATCGGCCATCTTTGAGGTGATGGTCGGCATACCTACATATAACCGAAGACTTGTTGCACATGGCAATATATTAAATGTTTTCCAAACATTTGACATTTCTTTTCAGGATCTTTTACGTGAAGTTCAAGTATGCAAGCGAGACTTCCAAAAGTGGAATGAGTATGTGCTAATTGATTTTCCCAGTGATTCATCATAGACATTTTAGAGTATCAATGAGATTGATAGCTAAAAGTTAGAAGAGAGAATGAAATCACTTTTCTGGCATTAATTGATGGTTTTCTATCTTACTTTTAAAACTAATTGACTAAAAGAGTTCTTAAGTGTTCGACGATCATGGTTTGCGGCATATAAATCATGCTTGATGCAAACTTTTATGATTATCGGACGAGACAAAAGAAGATCTTTTTATCAATTGTTTTCTCAACAAGATGTGGAACCATAATTAATGATTTCGATATACAAGACTTGATGCAATTTCTCTCATGTTTGGAAGCGTGTATTGAAAAAGATTTTGGAAATGATTTTCACGGTTTACGTATGATATTGAAAATATATTTTGAGAGAAATTTAGATCAGCTTTTGTGAAGTAACGAAATAAAATCGAAACAACTCGAATGATTGTGAAGAAATCATACCCAGTTGTTGAGGAATTGACTTGATCCAATCTTAGGACTTGGATTTAGTAACATTTGTGAGATTTTGAATCATCGATTTGTAACTAGTGTAATCTATAGGCGGTTTGTGAGTTTTGTCATAGTAGAGATTTGAATGAAGAAGGAGCTCTACTTATACTCACGGAGGTTAGGCGAAGGATACTCAATAATGAAGCATTCTTGTTGAGTTGTCCTTCGATCACGCCTTGCGGGGATAGGTGTGAAGTCTAGATATTCTCAAGATTCTTGGTAAGGATTGATGTTGGTGTCTTGTCGTTTTCCAAGATTTTGAAAATAGTCTTAACTTTAATCGAAGCGATCAAACTTCGAAAAGTGTGCCTCCACCTTTAATAGACTTGAGAGAGTAGGTCTTTAAAGGGTTTTTACTCCTATAAGTCAGCACATACAAGCGAGCTTATGAAGTGTTGGTTGGCGAGATATGGAAATTCACCAAGCTGCGGGTTTTGAGAAAACATTTGAAACCGGTGATAGGAAAAATCTGATTTGTTTTTGAAAAACCATTTGCATAAAACAAATCATACAATCAATATATATTGATAAAAGTGCGTATGACGGGTTATTATGCATTATTGTCGATGATATGTGTGAGCATATTAGTTCGGGACATGAGCACGAGTCATTAGAAAGCAAATAGCTAACTTTGTTTTGTATAGGCATGAGAGAGGGTCTTTATCAACTCCTTTGGACTTATCGGCGATTTTTTCACTTCATTGTTATAAAGTCCGGCGGTGAGGATTTTGACCTTGAGTGAGTGAAGGACATGAGTGAATTCTCATGAGTGATCGGCGATCCTTCATGAATCGGCGGCCATGTTACTATCTGCCGATGGAGAGAGGTGTTGCATGATTGACCTTTTCGTCATATGAGTTCTGCCTAAAGTACTCATAGAGAAAATTAGCAACATTTATGAGCTAAAGATAGCTCTAGTAATCCAATAATACAAATGAGACTTAATAAGCATGACAAAAGAATAATTATTCAAAATACGGCTTATAAGTGTAACCCAAAGTGTTAAGAAATTAGGAGTGGGGTTACTTCCTCATTAAACTCTTTGAACGCGTCTGCTCATAGTTGTTGAAGCACCGGTTCTAATCGAGCATAGGTTCTTTGAGTGTATTCTTGCTCGGTGAGGCTTTTCATTGAAGGAAGACAAATTCATCATTGATGTCCTTAGGCCAAGAACTTACAATCTCGGTGATTTTGAAGATGACATATCTTTGATTTCCTTTGAATTTCCTTTGAAACTCTTCTTATTTCCTCTGCTCTAAACTTTTATAAAAAGTTTTCTTGAGAAGGTGTTGGATTGGAACAATCGTTAGCCTTATGTCAAGAGAGCATGTTTTTGGAAGGGATTCTAAGTAATTCATCTATCAAATATGAGTTTAACCCATTTGCCAAAGAAGATACCAAGATTTAAGAATAGATTTATGAAACATGCATAATCCTTAGCAAGTCAACCTCCACTATAATACTTCTCTTCACAATATCAATGTAATTCGATATATGATAAATTTTCTTATAGTGATCACATTGTCATCACAATACTCTTTCTCACATGTTTTTGAAAACAAAATTTATTTCGATTTGAAGATGGTTTTCAAAAGGCTTTCGGGTTTCTCGGTCAAAAGGTTTTTGTGGATAAAAGATTTTGAAAAGACTCCTTTTGACTATGCATCTAATCGAGCGCGGGATCTAAACTCTCGGGTTATTAAGCACGAAATAAGGTTTACTGTGCGGCTCGATACCAATTGTTAGGTCGAGGTTGCTCGGTGTATAGGCTAGAGGGGGTGAATAGCCTATACTTTATGTAATAAAAATTTCATCCAATTTTAACATTTAAATGGAAGAGTAGATGAAATGATTAATACACATAGGTCATCTTCCTCATTCGGCTTTAGCGAAGATAGAGACATCGGACGTCCTTGATCGGCGGACGTAGAATGTGCGACAGTTTGTTAAACTTAGGCGATGAGAATGAGTTTGAGCGGCGGAAGAATAAACGGCATAAGTTTAACAATTTAGATTAAAGTAGCGTAAAGATTTGATATGAAAGAGAGCTTAATTGACTATAATCTGTATTAGATGCATCATTTACTTTCCTTAAGCAGTTGCACATGATAAAGCAAATTATACAAGAAAGAGAAATCAAGGCTGAATGTAACAAATATATATATTATATTAAAATTCAGAGAGGTTTGCTCAAAGGCAACATGCTTAGTACATCAACCTAGACTCTCTATCCTAGCAATCTCCAGGGAAGAAGAAGGAAAGTGAAATGGAATACCGAAGACTCATATAAGAACTCTAATCTAGCAGTTCTAACAACCTTGGAGGTCAGGAAGGAAAGTGCTAGTGTTAGAGTGATGTGAAAGAAGAATATTAGGAGTTGTTCAAATAGCAAGTATTTGAACAACGAGTGCTAAGCACTCGACCAAATATGATGACAACTTATTGCACAATCGGCACAACTTATAATGTAGTATAAGTCCGCGATATGAATGCAATCTGGACATGTAAGTTCGGCTCTTCATCGGACATCTTCAAGCTTGATGCTTCAACGATCGTAAGATACTTGGTCTCTTTCTTGGATGATGAAGTTGAGGCCATGAAGAGGCGAGTTCTTCGAAGGAAGAAGAACTCAAATCAACAACAAGGTTGTTGATCAAGCGAGCTTCTCGGCTTTTGGATTTTCTTCTCTCTCTCTCACAAAGTGTTTGTTCTTACACTTGTGATTTCTCACTCTAAAGGAGTGGTTCGGATTGAAGAAATGAAGATCAATACCACAACCTTTTTCAAGCATAAGCATACACGGTTTGTGTGTTCTAGTGCTTGTGCTCTCTCTTGTGCTTTTTGGAAATGAGGATGAGAGTCTTCTTATATATTTGGAGAAGAAGAGGTGACCGTTGGTGTATTGAATAGGTTTATGCCCGTTGGTGATCTGAATCTCATAATGCAGCGAGTACATTTTGGATTTGTTGGGCAAAGACCTTGAGTTAGGTTTGAGTCTTGAAGATGGTGCGTGACACAGTGGACATAGTTGGACGTGTCGAGCTTAGCTGGATGCGGTCGATTGATTTGGACGTATCATAGCTTTGGCCAGTGCAACGTCTGTGCTTGGCCTTTTAAAAATGAAGCTTTGAAGACCGCGAACACTATTCGAAGAGGAAATGTCCATTGGATAAACGTGAAGCGCGAGACATCGATGCGTATCTTGGATTTGTCGACAGATCTTGTAACGGATCTATTTTGGCTTGAAGTGCGTTGAGTAACGACCGATGTATCTCGTGATCTTACGGTTTCTCGCGGTTTGTTCGATGAGGATTTGGCCGATTCGAGATGCGCCATTATAGCTGGCGATGTAGAAACCGCGATGGTCACGATGTTCCTCTTGAATAAATAGCTTCTGCGGTTGCTACGATGAAGTGCTTTGGCGGATACGAGAATCTGCCGATATAGAAGCTGCGATGTAGAGATGGCTATTTAGGCGATCATGGCTTAAGGAAATGTCTAGTGAGACATCTGCGATGATCACGTCGGTGGCAATTTGAAGAGCTTGATTCATATGAAGGTTTGTCATCATTCGGTAGGACAAAGACTCGGATATGTACAAAGACTTCCTAGTCTAGTGACCTATGCATTGTTTCAACAAGTTGCCACGCTAACCGGTACGCAGCCCTTTTAGCCACTTGTGAAACATGCGTTGTAATGGGAACAAGCAAATCACTGTGTTGGAATATGCATACATATATATCAGCTGATTTACAGGCATATTCCTAACACCAATCCTTGGATTCCTAAGTCCTGAAGCATACCCAAAATGCATCAAATCAATGTTGTCATGAAAAGAATCACTCATTCTGTAACGAAGAAGTTATTCCCAGGCAACTTGAGACATATATGTATTCAAACTTTACTTTGAAATCCAAATCAAAACAAAATTTATTTCAGCATAAAAACATTAAAAAAAAATTCACAAAACTGTCTTCCAGTTTCCTAACATGATATACTCAAAAATTAACATGATATACTTGAAAGAGAAACCAAATTACGCTTTAATGATTGGAGGTCATTCAGACATATATTCAAATACTTAATATGCAATGAACTTTAACCCAATCCTTGGATTCCTAAGTCCTGAAGCTTACCCAAAATGCATCAAATCAATGTTGTCATGAAAAGAATCACTTATTCTGTAACGAAGAAGTTATTCCCCAGGAAACTTGACACATATATGTATTCAAACTTTACTTTGAAATCCAAATCAAAAAAAAATTTATTTCAGCATAAAAACATTTAAAAAAAAATCACAAAACACAATTCAATTTTTTCAATTCAACTACAAAAATTGAAGGAATTAAGAGAGAGTGAGGGGATGCAGAAGAAGACCGGATAGGCGTAGATTCCAAACGATGCTTTTTCTGACCAAATATTTCTTTCGCCTCTACTCTTGACCAAAGGAACAATTCCCACCGGAGTATATCAGGTATGAGGTTGTCGGTGCGATGGAGGTTGCCAGTGCGATGAATTGGGTGCAATTGAAGGAAGGTGACGTTGGAGAAAGAGAGGGTCGGAAAGAGAGAAAGGAATCGAGAAGGGAAAAAGTGACGGTAGCAAGAATGAAACGTTAGCAGGTGGCGACGGCCATAAATGGAGGAGAGAGAAAGGGGTTGCGAAGAGGGAGAAAGGGGTGTAAGGAGGGCATGGGCATACCTGAGGAAGGATGTGGGGAGGAAAATGGTATTGGGAGAGGAGAAGTAGACGGGAGAGAGGTGGAGGAAGGAGTCGCAACGTGCCCTTCACAAGCTTGAAAGTCTAAAAAATCCTTGTCCGTAGGATTTTAGTAACTCGGTAAATCTGGGCCAGCAGTTGTCTTGAGTCAATGGTGCACGTGAGAACTGAGCTCTATTGTATTATAGATATATATGTAATATATATACACACATACACACACACACACACATATATATATATATATATAATATATATATATATATATATATATATCAATTATATATAAATAAGAACGAACATTTTGATATTTGCATTTAATGAATATGCTATATGTATTTACATATCAAATGTACCGAAAATATATACACATTTGCAAATTATCCAACGTATTTACATATTGAAACGGATAAATAATATAACGAATGTAAGGACCTTCTGTCGTTTTACAGAATTCGAGCCAAGTTCTCGGCCGTTGTGTTATATTTGATCAGGCTAGCTCATAGTCTGACCGTTGTGCTTCCACTGCTACCGATACGAGAAAAGGAAGACTTACGTTTTGTGTTTGGGTGTGTTTAAAGAACACTGTGTTTGTGTGTGTGTGTGTGTGTGTGTGTGTAAAATTTGCCCAGAGAGAGAACGATTTGTTTTCTCGGGCTGAGGGAGAGCAAGAGAGCGAGCAAAGAGCTTTTCTTTCTTTTCTTTTTCTTTCTTTCAGTGAGTGAGAGAGAGTTGAGCGTGTGTGTTGTGAGAGAGATGAATTGTTGATGGTGTTGGTGTGTTGAGGGAGAGAGCTAAGAGCTCTTTTATAGGAGGCTGAGAGGGAGATATTTGTAGGAAGCCTCGTTCAGCCTTCAAAGTCTTCTGCTGCGGGGCGGCTTGACTTGTGAGGCAATGCTTGGTTTGGTGCGCGGCGCACCTGGCATGCTGCGTGCACCAAAGCATGTTTTTGGTGTATCCGCGCGCCAAGCAAGGACACAGCGCACCAAAAGCCTAAATTTACACTTAGAATCTTCATCTTTCATTCTTTATGCTTCAGGTCCCCCGTCAATTTTATTTAATCTTTGTGCCTTGAAGTTGTTCCTTTTGTGCTTTGATCCTGGAATTCTTTCCTTTGTGCTTTGCACCCTTCAAGCTTTGTATCTTCAGTTTTGATCCTTTATGTTGATTTAACTGAAGTTGTTATGTTTGTTGGACGTCATTAGTCCTGTTGAATATTTTGTTTCCTGAAATAATCATAGAAACAAGTGTTAGTCCATTTATAAATAAATAATTATTTATGGGACAATTCGTATAATGTGGAGTACAAATTCTGAATGTCTACAGGTGCATTTTGGGATTTGTTGAATACTTGAGAGTGGTTTTCATATTTTGGCCTATTAATTATTTGCAAAGTTAGAAGATATCGTTCAACTATAAAAAGGCTAAAATATGATTTTCCACCCTTATATATCCATCAAATCCCACTATGCATCCCAACTTACGAAGTGCCCAACTTTGATACACGTTGTTACCAGCTGTCCCATTTAGCCTTTTGCCTTATAGGCATTAGAAATAGTAGAATTTGACATGTTCTTGACACCTAAGGGCTATTTTAGTCACTTGGATCGGGGTGCAAAGTGAAATTTAGGGTTAATTCACTAATTTGACCTATTTTATTATTTATATTAGTATAAAATTATTTTTTATTTTTTATTTAATTAAAAAAAAATTTATTCTCTCTTCAAAACTACCGCCACCAACCACAAATAACTGGGTTCCAAACCTTTAGTCCATCTGAATATATATTTTACTCATATGTGACGCCCCGACCTGGATTTCAACACGAAACTCCGAGGTCGAGTCGCCAAATGGAAAACAACGAAACACAAACCCAAAGCTAAAGCACGTGGTGTAACCACTCATACTTGCTAACAAACACAATAGATAAAACCTGATTGAATAATAAACAAGTCTCCGACGACACTACAGTCGGAACACAACTAACAACAACCTCCACGGCCACAACAAGCCGGAGAACAACATAAACCACGAGCCACGACATGCTCGAGAAAGAAACTAAATTAACAACAGGTTAAATACACAAGCACGACATACATATGTCTACTACCAAAAGAATATAAAGTTTACAACACGATAAAATACTATCCAAGTAAAGTCTACATAACTTTACCCAACCCATCGTCCTCATAAAAAAAAATGCTACTAAATGACAACAAGCTCCAAGAGCTACAAAACCAAAAGACAACCTTCGAGCTAAATGCGATCTCACCAACCTCACCGGGAACCGCTAGGCTGGCTCGAAACTAAGGAAAACAAATAAACAACAAACAAGGTGAGTCGAAACACAAGAAGTTACTAAATGCAATTACATGACATGGCATAATGCTCAAGCTGTAATCATAACAAGATAACACAATTTACATATCACAACTGAACATGTAATCATCATTGATATACAATTCACATAAGTCACAAAGCACCTTGATGTTCACAAAAGTGCTTGTAAATAACCACATAACAAAGGATATCATTTCTCTTTCTCTGTCTTCGTGTTGCTCCTGCAATATACGACAACAACAAATGTATCCCGATACTCGTGCATGATGTATCGGTGAGTTTGAAAATCTATCAAACCTACTTAGCAAGCCAAAGTCATACGTATTGCTACAACAGTGGGGTTACTTCTCAACTGTGGCCAATAGAGAAGGGGTGTGTGAACTCCGGTACGACGACTTATAGCGATCACAAAACAAATTCATAAAAGCTATAGGTCATCCCACCTTGATTAAACAACAAAGTCAGCTGGACTTAAGGTAATACACAAGTTGGTATAATACTCATCTCATGCAAATAACCATCAAGTTCAAAAGTAGTGAACTTGATACATGTCAAGTAGATTATATTATTCTACTAAGAATTATCATCAAACATATTGTTTCAAGAATTTTAAACAACCACAATAGAGCTAAATTACAAGTCTCTAAATTACCGATACCAAATACTCGAAGGGTCAAAAACCATATCAAACGAGCCCTAAATCTCGTAGGAATTTAATATGTTGTTTGAAAGATGGTACTCTTACTTAAAATCAACTTCTTAGAATCATTACTATACTTCTCAAAATTTGGGTATAATTGCTATATGCAAAATTTCCCATTTAAAGTCTCTAACTTGTTCTTTAGTTCAATTCCATAGTTGAGCACTTAATTTCAACATGCAACATCATCCAAACCCAAAATTTAGCATATAAACATATTATACACCTCAACATATCATCTAGATACGAGAATACCAAGTATATAAGTCATGCATGTATAATTAAGAGCAATTATGCAATAGTTTCTAAGCATACAAAAGGAATTAGTAACTTACCTTAAAATGAACAATCTAACCACTAAGCCACTATCAAAGCCTTGTATAATGGTCTCCTAGTCATTAGCAACACAATGGTGGTCTTGGATCAAAGATCAAATGGTTGGATCTTGAAGAAATGCAGGACACACAGTATTCTCACCTTTTCCGCACACACTCACTCTCAAGCTTTCAAGGTTGATGTTTGGGTGAAATGGGAGAGATGCATACACTCCCTAGAGTGTTCAAGAGGTGAAGGAAGGGCTGGTTTAAGTTTTGGAGACGTGGCCTCACAGCAACCAAGTGATTTTAAGTTAGAAAGAAACAAGAAAAACTCGGCTAAACAGAGCTGCATACAGGGCGGCCGCCTGGGCGCTCACCCTGTCCAAACCCAGAAGAATTTGTAATCTGGCCGGCTGCCTAGGCGCTCACCCAAGCCCTAGGTTTTCTTATTTTTTTAAAAATTGCTTTAAATTGACTCCAAAATGGTTCTAAATGGTCCCGAAATGATTCTAACTCCTAGGCAAGGTTAAAACACTCAAGAAAGGTCAACGAAAAGTCCAGAAACCTTGCTAGAAACGTAACACATTATTAACACGAATGTTTACACAATTTAAACACAACTAATGTATAACAACTCAACAATGTATGCAATTATGGTATGCAACAAGAATCATTGTATCTCTAACTCAACATGTTACTCATTTAAGCCTAGCATACATGTCTAGCATGTCAACAATAAAATAAAGCAACATATCAAGCATAGGAAGAATTCGAGGTATTATATCCTCTCCCCCTTAAAAAAATTTAGTCCCTAAATTTCTTACCAAGTCCATCGAATAGATGAGGGTATTTCTTACGCATCTCAACTTCGGTCTCCCAAGTTGCTTCTTCAATATCATGGTTTCTCCAAAGCACTTTAACAAGAGTAATTCGTTTGGTTCTCAACACTTGCTCCTTAGTATCAATAATTCTCACCGGTTTCTCTACATACGACAAATCGGGCTCAAAGGTGATGTTCTTAAACTCCCACACATGCGAATCATCCTTTATGTACTTTCGAAGCATCAACACATGAAATACATTATGAATCTCTAACAAAGAAGGCGGTAAGGTAAGTCTATGAACTAATGTTCCAACCTTCTCAAGTATCTCAAACGGTCCAATGAATTTTGGCAAAAATTTCCCTTTCTTGCCAAACTTCTTAGTACCCCCTACCTAGCGATACCTTAAGAAATACATAGTCACCTACTTGGAACTCAAGATCACGTCTCCGGTTATCAGCATAGCTTTTCTGTCGACTCTGAGCCGTAAGTAATCTATTACGAATTAGCTTTACTCTCTCGGCCGACTATTGTACCATTTCTGAACCCCAAATTTTAGCTTCACCAACTTCATCCCAGCAAATCGATGATCGACATTTCTGCCCATACAAAGCCTTGTACAGAGCCATCTCAATACTTGATTGAAAACTATTGTTGAAGGAAAACTCTGTTAAAGGTAGATGCGAATCCCAACCCCTTTTAAAATCCACTGTGCATGCTCGTAACATGTCTTCAAGAATCTGCATCAACCTCTCCGATTGCCCATCTGATTGAGGATGAAAAGCTGTACTAAAATTTAACTTGGTTCCCATAGCATCCTGTAAAGCCTGCCAAAACCTCGACGTGAATCTTGGATCTCCCATTTCACCCAAACATCAACCTTAAAAACTTGAGAGAATGTGTGTGCAAAATAGGTGAGAATAGTATGTGTACTGCATTTTATCAAGATTCAACCATTTTATTTTCAATCTAAGATCACCATTGTGTTGCTAAGGACTAGGAGACCATTATACAAGGCTTTGATTGTGTGATTTTGTTGGTTTGATTATCCATTCCAAGTAAGTTACTAACCCCCCCCCCTTTGTATGTTTAGAATTTGTTGCATGTATTTCATAATTGGGTTCCAAACCCTTAGGCCTCGATTGGTACATGAAAATGGAATCAATTCATGGAATTGATTAATAACGTTTGGTGGTGCAAGAATTATATTTAGAATAGGATTGGATTACTAAAATCATGGAATTCATTACTAAAATTTAAGGAATCACAATCCTGGTGGAGGAGGTGGGATTTCCCAATAGTTGAAATCTATGTAAAAGGACGATATTATCCTTCTATTAAGTCAAGTATTTGTTTTATATTTATAACTTTATTTGGTTTCAATTACTTTACGGTCATTCATTTTTACTCCTCTTCATCTTCATTATTCTTGGGCTTTTCAAAAGACTTTTCTTACTCTTCCCATCTGATTTAATTTGTTAATAATAGTTTATAATTTTATGATTGTAGTGTTAATTATAACAATAGTTTTTTGCTCGCTTTATTGATGTTGGATAATTTAAATTTTTCGCCAAAATTGAAAAAGATCGAAGATCTTATTATTTTGTGGAGCAGTAATAATGTTAATGTCTAATTTTTATCATGAAAGTCATTAACAAATACTTATATATATTGGGGTAATGTTGTCAATTACCTTAATTTTATCTTTGCATTCCAAGTTATTTTGTTTCTTACCAAACAATATAATAGAAAATTGTTCTACATTAGTAATCACATTCCTTATGCTACCAAACACATTTTAGGAATCATTTTCCCATCTATATTCTGTGGAATCTCATTACTAGTAATCGATTCCGCGAAATTAATTCAATTTTCGTGTACCAATCGAGGCCTTAACCTCTCTTAGTCTTCACTTGCTTACACCTTTTCATAGGACCCTAGGTAGTTAGATGAAAGAATCACTCTATTCCCCTCCCATAGCTATCAATTATCTTTTCTTCTACCACAACTTTCATTTGATTGAAAGAGATTGTCACCTACAAACATCCTTTCAAATTGTCTCATCCCAAAGTTAGATTCCCTTATTGCTTAGCAATCTGACATCGGAGGAAAGCGATAAGAAGAGATATGCATTCAAAGAAAGAAGTCTTACCGAACAGAAGTTAAAGATATTCTATTTCTCCATTTGAGCAAGGCAAGGTGAGCGCATTTCTTGGTGGTGATGGTTGTGGCGGCGATGGTCGGGGTAATGGTGGTGGTGGTTAGGGGTGGTGGTCGAGGCGATTTTAGGGATGACAGTGGTAATGTTAGATCTCCAAATCTTCAAATTTTCAAATCTTAATATGGGTTTGAGTTTAAACCTTCAAATTTTAATATTAAAAAATTTTAATTTGGGTTTAATTTATAAATAGTGAAATTTAAGGTTGTGATGGTGGTCGGTCTATAAATGATGAATTTTGTGTATGGGTTAATTCAAAGGAAGGAGTAAGGAATAAGAAAAATAAATTAATAAAATCAAATCAAATTTTTATTTTTGGGTTAATGATGAAATTTGAGGTGGTAGAGGTGGTGATACTGGTGGTAGTAGTGATAGTGGTGGTGGGTCTATGAACGATGAGGTTGGTAGAAGAAAGTTAATGATAACAAAAGAAATTAAATAAGATCTAAATTTTATTTTTCGGAGTATGCATTTTTTTCTTAACTTTAAAAATAAAAATGAGACAAATTTTAATTATTTTTGGATTATTGAAACGATTATTATTACTTTTAATTAAAAACTTATCTTAAATATAAAATGGTTAACTAAATGATAAAATTATAATTAAATCTCACTTTGCACCCCAAGAAAAATGACCAAATCAATCCTCATGTGACATGCACATGCCATTTTACATTACTATTTTTAGAGTAGGTCTCTTGTGAGACCGTACTACAGATTGTGATTCGTAAGACGGAACCCCACTCTCTTATAACTCAGACCACCAATACACGGTGGCTCGGGTCAGGGAGATTCGTCTCACAGAAAATACTCATAAGACGATTTTTCTTCATTTTTACCATATTTTTAACACCTATGGACGGGAGGGGCAAAGTTGGACAAATAACAAAATTTTGTATAAATGTGAGACACTTTGTAGGTTGGGATGCAAAGTGAGATTTAGTTGTGATAATGGTGGCGTGGATCTATAAATGACGAGGTTGATGGAAGAAAGTGAGGGATAAGAAAAGATATTGGATTCATTCCCATCTCTTCAGCGAGTCAGTCTTCTGCGGCGACGATTGTGCTCCTCCTCTCGGCTATTCTCGAAGTTGGAAACAATTATCGGTGAATTTTTCCCGATGTCTACCTAGCTAGTTAAATCATTAGATTCATTCTCATCTCTCCAGCAAGATTGATTAGATCTCGCGAGAAGACTCCAAGAAAGATTTTTAAAAAATATTGTGGAACTGGGTGAACAATCAAAAATTGAACCAATTGCCAATGGTCTCAAGTGCTTTGTTGACCATTTTGGACTACGACATTAGGGCTTGTACAATTTTCTTCACCTTTAATTTGAATTTAAGATTTTCCAAGGTTTGCTGTTTGGATTGGGTTCCAGAAACTGATTAGAATGATCATATTTTTGATCTCTAAAGCACTCTAATGTCATAAATTTTGACGAAACTGTTTCAGAGTTTGAAATCAACCCAGTTGAGGCAACGGCGGTGGTGGTGGTGGTGACATTGGTGGTGAAATCGAGGTTTATACTTGGGGGTTCCTCATCCAACTTAGATTTGCATTACTGGTTTGAACTTTGAAGGAAAGAGAAACTTTGGGGATAGGGAGAGAGAGAAAGAGGGGGGACTTAGCGACGGTTTATGGTTCATTGACGGTGAGATCGACAGACGAGTTCAGAGATGTCGTCAAGAGAGAGAGTATGATTTCGTTGATCTTGACGTCTACGTAGGGTTTCCAGGTGACTTTGTTTTGGTGCCCAAAAAGAAGAAAATTTGAACTAGACATAAGGAAAGATTAAAAAGAAAAAAGAAAAAAAAAAGGCCAAATTATGTTTTTCCCCCCAAAGTATCCATCCAATCCCACTTCGCACCCCAATGTTAAAAATGTACCAAGTTCGTACCTAACGTTGCCATTTGTCCCATTTTGCCTCCTGGCCGTGACGGGTGTCAGAAAATTAACAATTTTCATCACGTGTCTTGCATGAGAGTAGGCAATTGCCTCTTTTCTTAACATATGCAGAACACAAAATAAGAGGGATTAAAGTGTCAAAAACTACATTACTTATATTCTTAAATTAAATTTTCACTTCTTTCCTTCTTCTATAAACCCAATTCAAATTAAACCCACCACCACCCACTTCCCATATCACCACCACCCACTACCCAAATCAACAACTCTCTCTCTCTCTCTCTATATATATATATATATATATATATATATATATATATATATATATAACACAGACACAGTCACACAGACACACACACACACACACTCTCTCTCTCTTTCTCTCTTTCTTTCACTCTCTCTCTCTCTCTCTCACACACACACTCACAGACACACACATATACACATCGAATTTAGTTGCTCTGTAAATAAAACACTTTAAATAAAACACTCAACAATTCAATGTAAATAATAAAATGAAGCAGCTAGCAAAACACTTTAAAAAATCTTTAACAATAGGGTTAATTACACCATTAGTCCCTTGACTATGGACTTTTCTACGATTAGTCCCTTAAGAAATTTTTTTCAAATTTCAGTACCTAGAGTACCTAAAAGTCACGCGGCTAATCCTTTTGATGAATGCCGTTAGAAAGATTCCATTAATTCAATCATGTGTGTTGCACATGCTATTTTTCAAGGGTATTAGGGGTAATTCCTAGTGAATTTAATTATAACAAATTTATATCTTTTTTTATTTGAATAAATAAATTTTTATCTTAATCTATTTAAAAAGATTAGTCATTTATCTTAAGAGCATCAGCAGTGGGGAGTTTTTCCCCCCACTTTTTTCCATCCAAAAAAGTTGCCGCCCGGTTTTAACCATTGTGGGGAATTTTGGTGAGGTCTCTCGGGGGGAGCGGGTTCCCCTGTAAAGAGCCGGTTTTTGGTCAGAAAATGGGTCACACTCTGTAGAAAAAAATGGCTTTCCATGTGCTGCTGCTGATTTTTGCTCAATAAATAAAAAATACTCCCTCTGTCCCGGATAACTGTTCCTATTTTCTATTTTGGATGTCTCAACTAATGTTCCTAAAGACTTATGATCTCTCTATTCTGTACCATTCTTTCTAATATACCCTTAAAGCTTTATTTAATATAACACATCTCAAAGAAACTCAATTATTTAAAATAGTTGAACTCAATTAATGTTTATGGGTATTATTGTCAAAACACATTTTACAGAACATCATTAATTATGTTTCTTAATTCCTTTGTTTTATCCACTACGAACATTTATCCGGGACGGAAGGAAGTATATATATATATATATATATATATATATATATATATATATAAAGTGGTATAGATAAAGTGGGACCCATAAAAAAGTTGTTGGGAGATTTTTGATAGTGGATAGAGGTTTGAAATTTTGAGTTTTTGAGGTGGAGATGGTGTGGCATGTGGGGGCCACAAAAAAGCTCAAAAAATAAGATCCACGATTGTGGATGCTCTAATGTAATTATAATATTAAATATTAATGTTAATTTAATTAGGATTAGTAATAGTGTTCAAACAAAATTGGGATTGATAATTATTACACTAATTGGTCAAATAAAAAAATACTTAAATAATCATACCATGTTTTCCTTTCCCGTCTCTAACTCCCCCTCAACACCTCTCCATCTCCCCCCGATCCCGTCCACCTCCTACCATTCTATCCACCCCCTCCCTCCGATCCCGAATCTCACCATGGCCCACCTCCCCTGGTGGCAAGTGTGAAAACGGAGAGAACCAAAAATGGAAAGAACCCTTCAGTACGTGCCAGTTCATGGAACTACTACATGGCCTCAATTGCAGGTGAGATAACTGATGCCTTCCCGACGCCAAACCTCGGAATGAGAAAGCCGAGTTGGGGATTCGATTGACCACAGTAGAAGACTTTCTTACCATCGCTTTTCATCTATGTCTGAGTTAAAAAATGGATCTTGAATTTCCATCTACTAGTGAAAATCGACTGCCAATAGAATCTGTCTTCAAGATCTTCAGCGATTGAATCAATTCACACAACATTAGGGTTAGATTTGCTCTAAATTTTTGGAAGCATCGGTGACGACTTATGAACCAAAGCAGCAACAGCAGACTAGGTTTCGACCATGGCCTCTTACTCTCCTTTCTGAATCGTAAGCAAGGTGATGTCAATCAATTGATCCTCGAACTCATCTCATCTTTTCTTAAAAGCCAACGGTGGCGCTACATAGAACTCCATTGCCAGAGCTAACCAACGTCCCCAATTGTGATGAAGAAGACAAAGTGGGATGTTATTTTTTTATTGTTTAATTATTTGCTATGAATTTTCCATAATAACCCTTAAAAAATGGTACATGCAACGCACATGATTCACTTAACAGAATTTTACTAACGGCGTTCATCAAAAGGATTAGCCGCGTGACTTTTTGGTACTCTAGGGACTGAAATTTGAAAAAAAAAATTGTTAAGGGACTACTGGTGAAATAGTCCATAATCGAAGGACTAATGATATCATTAACCCTTAACAATTCGTGCAATGCTCGTGCAATTAACTAGTACTAATAAATACCTATTAGGCAAACCAAGAAAAATGAAGCACTCCCATTAACACAAGGTAATCTCCGAAAAATTTACTATTTTTATTTAAGATCTATACAATTCTATCAAATTTCTTGCCCGGAAACTAATCCTTTAACTGAATTGGATAGATTATGAAGCTCTTTGGGTTGAGAAACCCAATGCGTTTGGCTCGCAGCTCAATTCTAAGCCACGGAACCAGAATTGAAAAAACAATTTGAATTTCGGAAACTTAAATTTGTTCTACCATATCCAAATCCAAGGTTTGAAATTCAATTCAATGAAGTCTATGTTTGGCTGTTCAATTCCAATATTTAGAATTTGAATAGGAAGAACAATTTGAGTTCCACGAAATTTAAATTGTTCTTCAAATTTCAATTTTTGAAATTAAACATCCAAACATAGCCTAAGTTTACACCTTCTGAGTTGTTTAGCTTCGCGATTTAGTGAATTGATTTATGATTTTTATTTTTCATAATGATTAAAGTAAAAACAAAAGAGATATACAGAGAAAATTGGTGAGACCAATAAATCAAGCTACTAAATCACAAAGGAGAACATAATCTAAAAGTTTCAACGTATTAATACTTTGGTTGTTATATATTCTCCAATGTAACGTACTGTCAATTTTATGAGAGTGTCTCTCTCCTCTTCAATCCTTTTAATTCATTAATAAATAGGCCATTAACTCTTAATATGTCATCTAAGATCCCCCACAACACAACCCAAAGCTAATTTATTCAACCACATGCTTCCTTCCTTTTCATTCTTTCTTAGTGTGTGCTATGCAAATGCAGTTTCTACCAATTTGGTGAAAACGTAAAAAGGAAAAAACAATAGCCCTGCAAATCTTAAGGATGGAAAATTCACTTCAGAGATCATCCTCATTCGATTATGAGAATTTTGAAGAACCCGAAAAAATAAGGCAAAAATTCGAGGAAATAATTTCAGGAGCTCCAAAAAATTGTGATTGGACTACCTTTGCTGACCTTTACAAGTACCAAGGATTTTGGTATGCTCCTGATTTCCTAGAAGGGACTGTACTAGCCCAAGAACAGTTCAAAGCCCAGCCCAAAGATATCATTTTATCATCTGCTCCAAAATCTGGTACAACATGGCTCAAGGCCTTGGCTTTTGCTATCATGAGTAGGGACTGTTTGGATGATTCAACAAAAAACCCTTTGCTTTTCACTGCCCCTCATGATTGTGTTCCATACTTGGAAGTAGATCTTTTCCAACACAGAAAACCCATTCTGTACCCGAAAACTCCCCTCTTGGCAACTCACATTCCCTATACTTCACTTCCGGAATCCATTATTGCTTCGCAGTGTAAGATTGTGTACATTTGTCGAGACCCAAAGGATGTACTTGTTTCCTTGTGGCATTTCATAGGGAACGTGAATTCCGAGGGAAATAGTTTTCCTCTAGAAAAGGCGGTAGACTTGTTCTGCAACGGGGTTTCGATACATGGACCATTTTGGGACCATGTATTGGGGTATTGGGAAGCAAGTTTGAAATGGCCCGAAAGGGTGTTGTTCTTGACATATGAGGAATTGCAGAAGGAAACTTCATATTATGTGAAATTATTAGCTCAATTCATCGGTTGTCCATTTTCTTCAAAGGAAGAGAAGGAGGGTGTGGTGGAAAAAATTATTGATTTATGTAGTTTTAAGAATCTAGGCAACTTGGAAGTGAACAAGACTGGGGAGTATTCCCTTTTTGGATCAATTGTAGTGGAAAACCAGAGGTATTTTAGGAAGGGTGAGATTGGAGATTGGAGAAATTACCTCTCACCAGATATGAGGCAACGTGTAGACTGTATTACTGAACACAAACTCAAAGGCTCTGGCCTTACACTTAGTTTAAACTTTCCTATATAGGCAAGTTGGACCTATATAGGTACCTAATAGTAATATACCGTTTAGATGGAAAACTATGGTTCTTTCTCTATTTCTATTTTGGGATGAATGGATGATCGAGATATTAGTTTTGCAAAGTTTTTTATTGTACAAATATGCCTAAATTATATTCAATCTATATAATTTTTGAATTTTTAGTTTTTAACACCTATAAAGTTAGGTGAATGAATTAAGTGTAATGGTGATGACTGAATGTATTCCCTCAGTATCAGAAGGTGTCATCTTTTAGGTCTTTAAAATATTAAGTATATTGATTGATAATTGATAATTAGTCTTTTAAATATCAAGTTGATAATCAGCCTGTTTTAGTACTCTCTTCTTTTCTTTTTGGAATGTAATTTTTTTTTTTTTATAAATGTGTTCGGGTAAACAATTTAGTAAGAAATGGTTTGGTAGTCAAACAAGGATAAATATTATTATTAATAATACAGGGATTAATAACACCACCCTCCCCCTAGGATTAATAGCGAGGAGATTAAGCCCTTTATTCGGGTAATGGTGGTTAATAATCCCAAGGGCAAAAGCTTACCAAACATCCTTCATTCGTGTTGTTAATCCTATCCGGTTATTTATCCTGACTACCAAACGACTCCTAAATTATTTTCTTGTGTCACATGCCTAATTTTATTGTTCGTAATAGGATGTTGTGTATTTTTTTAATTAATTTCATGTGAGAGTGGTATATTCTTTGGAATTGTTTAAAAACGAATGATGGATTTCCTTTTTAGGTAGGAGGGAGGTAAGTATATACAGTGTTTTAAAAATCGCTAGGCGGGCGCTAGGCGTCAGAGCAGGGCCTAGCGCCTAGGGGCCTAGTCGGGGCTTAGGCGGGGCCTAGAAATCGAGGCGTAATTACACTATAGGTCTATATTATACTTGCTGCAACAATATTAATAAATAAATATAACCAAATAAACTAAAAGTAATGGTCACATTACAAGATTAAAAGTTACAAATTAAAATTTAATTCAATAATCAATACATGCTGCAACAATATTAAATAACTAAATATAACCAAATAAACTAAAATAATAATCACATTACAAGATTAATAGTAAAATTTTAAAACCAAATTCAATAGTATCATTCCAAACTCCAAAGTTTAAACTTTAAAATAAAATAACAATATTACAACATATAAAGTATGGAAAACAAACTTAATTAACTTAGGTTTTTCTATTTTTTAAACCAAAACGACGCTGTTTTTTGGAAAAAAAAAAAATTTTTAAATGCTAGGCGGCTAGGCAGCCAGGCGGCGATTTTTCTCAATGACAATTTTTTACCTGGTTTGGCCTTAGTCGCGCCGTTTTGGGGGCGCCTAGCACCTAGGCGGATTTTTTGAACACTGAGTATATATGAACGACATTTTTTTTTTTTTTGGAACCAAATATGAATGACCTTAGTACTCACTATATACGGTGTATGCTCCTTTCGTCCACACACATACACAAAAAGACAGCACTTTTTTCTCTTTAGTTTTTTTTTAAAAAAATATTTTATTTCTAAAAATAGTAATAATATTAGTGAAACTCGAAGAAGGTATAAGTATGTACAATTATAACAGTCATTTTATACAAAAATAAACGCATTTTTTTTGGGCACTTCCCCTAGTATATATTAAAGGGCAAACTCCACAAATGGTCCTCGAACTTTTTGGGATTGATCCCTGTACTAGATTCAAAAAACTTAAATTATTGTAATTTTCAATTTTTTGCAATTGGTCCTTCCGTCCAATTTTGTTAATTTTTTGCCGTTAAATATTCACATGTGCCTCTCACGGGATTTTGCTTAAGGGTAAAATAGTCATTTTATTTTAAAAAGTACGGGGAGCATTTGTAAAAAAAATTAAAAGTAAAATAAAAACTAATATTTTTTAAAAAAAATTTAAGAAAAAATATAAATATTTTATAAATAAATATATCAAGAATAATCATTAGAAATCTATTAAAAAAAAATTAAGAAGGAATTAGGTTTGAACCGGAATCTGGTGAGAGTCAAAAATTTAAAAAAAAATCTACTAAAAAGAAATCTAATAATGATTAATCTTGATATAATTATTTATAAAATATTTATATTTTTTCATAAAAAAATTTTTAAAAAAAACATTAGTTTCTTTTTTTTATACTTTTTTGTTTTTATTTTTACAAATGGTCCCTGTACTATTTAAATGAAAATGACTATATTACCCTTGAAAAAATACATATGTGATCGACACATGTTCAAACTTAACGGCAAAAAATTGATGGAATTGGACGGAAGGACCAATCCCAAAATGGTTTAGTACAGGGATCATTTAGGTTATAAAAGGACCAATCGCAAAAGGGCCTAAAAGTACAGGGACCAATTGTGGAGTTTGCCCTATATTAAAATATGTAGTACTACTATTCTATTTACAAATTACTCCCTCCATTCCAGGTAAAGAGTTCACTTTCATTTTTAAGAAGTCAATATGTGACTAAATCAAATCAAAATTTTACATATTTTACTTATGTTTTAGAAAATAAAATTTCATTAATTAAAAACTACCTTAAAAGTACTATGGATTATAACTTTCATAACTTTATAAAAACAACTAAATTTATGTAAATTATCGGTCAAATTAACTTTAACTAAGTTAACCCATAATAGTCAAAAGTAGATTATTTGCCTGAAACGGAGGAAGTAATATACTTATATTTATATGCAACATTTCCTGCTTATGTTTTTTAGACCAAGCTGTAAAGAACGGAAAGAGGTACTATTTCGTTATTGTCTAAACTTTTCTTCTGATTTTCCTTGGTCTACTAGAGTGACTAGACTACCAATGTACGATACTACGGTTTGTGTGACTTCCTTAAGCATCTTAGTGATAAGCCATGCAAATATGTGTGTTTTCTTGCTGCCTGATTGGTACTAGTGTCGATATTATGTTACAGTAGCTCGGTGTTCATTCGATACATCTCTTTCGTATTATTACTATGAAAAGTTACGCATATTCGTCATGAGCTCAGTGGGATGCGAGTAACGCAAGAGGGGCGCTGGGGCCACGTTTGAGTCCTTGACATATCGCTCCGGTTCGATTTTTGAGGGGAGAGGCTCCAACCGAAAATAATTGATTTATGGGTTAATTACACCACTAGTCCCTCGACTATGGGCTATTTCACCAGTAGTCCCTTAACAAATTTTTTTCAAATTTCGATCTCTTGACTATGAAAATTAAGCACGGTTGGTCCTTTTGTTGGATGTCGTTAGTATTTTTCCGTTAAGTTGCCCATGTGCCTCTCACATGCATTTGACCAAGGGCAAAAAGGGAATTTCACCTACATCCTCTTCACCATCTTCAAACCCTAATCCCAGAGTCATACACACACAAAACCAGATTCAACCATGGCTCTTTAATCAAAATGATATAGATAAGCTTGAGACAGAGTGATGATTTACACAGAAAATACTCATTTTAATAGTTGCAACAGTTTTTCATAATTCATTTACTTCAAGCAACAATTCTTAATATTTTAATAATTGAGCCGTAACAAATTGAAAGATCTTAACTGAATTTACGAAAAAGGGTTCCAATTCCAAACCCTAGGCTCTGATTAGATGAGATTGCTCGAGAGTTGCGCGAGGGAGCTGGTTCAGAGCTCACCAGAGCTAGGGCTTGTTAGGCCAAACCTGTGGAAGATCATCGGAGAAGGTGCTGGAGCGCGGCAGAGAAGATGGGAGAGCACTGGCAATTAAGAGAGGACTCGGCGGGGAAGAAGAACTCTGGCCGGAGATGTGTTTGCGTGGAGGGTGAGAGCGGCGGACGCACAAAGGCACTCGAAGGGAGAAGATAGCCGAGAGAGAGATTGCCCTGGGCATGCCGTCGATGAAGGAGCTGACCGGAGAAGATGTAGACAGTGAAAGAGAGAGAGAGAGAGAGAGGGCTGTGAAATGACGAGAGGTTGGTGACCGAAGTGGGCAAGATGCAGGTCGGAATTAATGGCTCGCACTAGAGATGAGTGCTAGGGTTGTGGCACGACAGGACTGTGATCGAAGCGGAAGAGTATAGCCAGACAGGCTGTGAAATTGCAGAGCAAAGAGATGATTTGCAGTTCACATACCAACTACATGGTATGCTAGGGTTTGATTTGAAATTAGGGAAGAGTATAGACGGACAAGCTATGAAATTAGGGCTTTTCTCCTTTTTTTTTAAATCTTTGCACGTGAAATTCTATAAATACCCTTAACCAAAGGCATGTGATGGGCACATGACGGACTTAACGGAAAAATACTAACGGCAACCAACAAAAGGACCAACCGTGTCTAATTTTCATAGTCAATGGATCAAAATTTAAAAATAATTTGTTAAAGGACTAATGGTGAAATAACCTGTGACGACCCTAGTCCGGGGTTCGATGTTGAAGCCCAACTCGGTACGCCAAACCAATAGAAACAGCTAAAGTCCACAGATGTGAACGAGCTACGCAAGCTCAAAGCAGAAACTATGCAGCGAAAAACCACGACAAAATAAAACTTAAGTTCTAAAAATTCGAATAACAAAACCATAACTGGAAAACCTCCACGGCTAAATACAAAAGCCGGAGAAACAACAACACTAAATACCCACGAGCTAACATGCTCGGGAAAATACAATAATAGACAACTCGACATCAAGTGTCAGCTCCAAAAGAATACAACAATAAAAAGAGTTACAAAACAATGCTACCCATAAGTAAAGTTTATATAACATTACATCAACCATCATTGTCACTGGAAGAAGAAACATAAGTATAAACAGGCTCCGAAAAGCAACTACCCAAAGATCAATCTGCTAGCACCCGCAAGTCTCACCGACCTCACTATGTCATCCTTCGATTGCAATCTAAAAGAGTCAACACAATAAGGGTGAGTCTACAAGACCCCGTAAGCCACTATAATGTATTATGTGCTATGAGTATGAATGCAACAGTAAACCAGGACTCTACATGTAACTAGTCTAGATACAATTACAACTTAACCATTAATCAACAAGCTGTTACATGAGACTATATGACATGACATAATGCTCAAACTAAAATCATAACTTGGTAATAGCACTTATGTACCATAACAACGCATGTATCATCATCATTGATATACATTTCATTCAACTCACATAGCACCTTGATTAACACATAAGTGCTTGTAAATAAATCACATTATAAAGGATATCATTTTTCTTTCTTCTTCTTCGCGTTGCTCCTGCAATACACGGAAAAATAACAAAACGTGGACCGATAATCGTTTGGGATGTATCAGTATTTCATCGACTACACCAGTCGAAAACTAGCAAGCCAAAGTCGGGCGTATTGCCACAACAATGGGGCTACATCTCAACTGTGGCCAACAGAAGAGGGTGTGTGCATAGCGACCCAGAACTCAGGGACTGTGCCAAAATCAGGGACTAGCCTTTCGGGTCTAGTTTAGAACGGACCACAGTTTGGAACCGACATCAAACTCAAGGACTTCCAATCATCATGTGTTCTATTGAATCACATACCAAAATAACTCAATGTGCTTGTAAATACTAAACACACAATCAATCATCAAAGTTGGATGACTGTCCTACAATCAATCATCAAAGTAGGATGATTGTCCTATCACAAACTGGAATAATCTCATCATGTCCGTAACCACAAACATATAAACAAAACAAGACAATAAGCGAAGTAGGCCTATTGTACAACACAACCAAATTATTTAAGTCCACTAATGCTAGACTTCACAATCACAACATAAGTAAGTCTACTCGTACTTACAACCATTAATCAATACATAACCATTACACTCAACTTAGGATCTCTACAATATCATATAATTACTCAAGACACTCTATTACATGTATAGTATAACCTATCGCATATCATTATTGTCGTGTACTATGTATATCACGACTCATTACAAGTCACATCGTTCGTATACTTCAACTTATTCAACTTAACTTATAGTCAACCAATGTTTGACTAAGTCAACTAAGGTCAAAACTTTATTGAGTCATAAACTCATCAATACGTTATCCCATATCGCAGAAGACTATTATACGTTATGTATGGATTTATATTACCTATTACTCAACTCCGTAGAGTCAATTATACTTATTAATAATTTCATCACATTATTCGACATTTATTCATTATGTCATATTTGACTCTGCCAGAGTTAGTCACGACTAGTATATAGCTCGTATCACTCGTATAGTGTTTAATATAAATATATTACCTCATGTCGACTCCGCTAGAGTCATAACCTATTTTTGAAACACCAGGACGAATTGCAGTATTGTCCCTAATTAACAACATTAAATGTAATACCCATATTTGGTGTGTTTACAACCCATATAAATCTCGCAAGTTCATCACGAGTAACTTCTTACCAAATTCTAGCAAGTTACTAATACTCGATGTTTAACAATAACAACAATTGCAACTCGATGAGTCTCTAATTCTTGGAGACTAACAACAACAATACATATTCAGCACTGCGCATCAGTACCGTTAAATTCACCAAATATTTTACTTACGCCCAAAAATTACAATTATTACATACCCAGAAACTAGACATCCCAAATTACAATTTACAATTTTTAATCAGTCCATTTGGACTTATATTCATTGACATACAACCACAATAAGTTGGAATTACAACCCATATTTTTTAGAAACGGTCTACTCTGTGCAGTGATAAAACACAACATAAATGAGATACTTCCTGACCTCTAAAAATTATGAAAATTTACAGGATTCTAAAAAACATATAAATGTAAAACATATCAAAAATTCAAATAATTCCCATGGATGGATTTTTCCCAGTAAATTTGACAACATGCCTTAAAATAGTGACCAATCTCAATTCAAGAACTAAGCATTTGACTTCTAATAATCATCATGTCTTTTCCCCATTACATTTCCAACTTAAATCATTAACTTAAGACAACAAAATATCATTAGGATCAACTAATAACACTTTTTCTCCAAGAAATCAACACAAGGATCATCATCTAACACAACCTGTATGCTCTACTCTTCCAATTCATCTCATAATCAAACAAAACATTATAGTTACTTACCTCAAACGAAATTTCATCATTAAAATTAGCATGCAATCCATGGAAAGTGTTCCTCTTGTCAAGAGCATCACAACGGTGAAGACGGATCGTCAATCGGATGGTTGGATCATGTAGAGATGAATAAACACACACTAATCTCACTCTTTCTTCACACACACACACACACACACACACACACACACACTCTTAAGCTCTCATGGTGGAAGGGGATGAAATTGAGAGTATTAGGTGACTCTCTTGTGGTCTAAAGATTGAGTCTCAGCTGGTCAAAGACTCTAAATTTCGTGGCCCTACTCTCAGTCAAAGAAAATAAGTCAAATGGTCCAAGGGGTCAAAGGTTCAACAAGAACCAAAATGGTCAAAAGTTGTCACCATCCTAATTTATGTCAACTTTAAATACATGTCTGGGATGATCTACAAGTCTAAATATTACAAATAAGATATGGTTGGAAAGCTCTTTGAGTCTAGTTTACACAAAATTAAACTATTTGTAAATCCGAATTTTCTACACAAAGTTATTGCCAAATTACTAGAGACTGATTCTGGGCTGATGTTCTGTCCTTTGGGCGGCCGCCTGTCCCCTTTCTGCTCCTACTTTCTCCGAAAATGCTCTAAAACATTCCCAAAATGATACCAAATGACCCCAAAATGATTCTAAGTCTAAGGAAAAATCAAAATATTCAAGAAAGGTCTCTAAAAAGTCCGAAAATATCGCTAGAACTGTAACGCATTACATGTACGAACGCTACAAAGATTACATCACAAATCAAGGCATACTAATCACATGAAGCTAACCAAAATGCAAATATGTTTGAATGAAGAATGCTCATAAAATGTGAACAATACTAAATGAAATTAATAAACAAAATGCATATGAATTATATGAATGATGTGAGTGTCACCGATGTCAAGAAATTACGAATGAGCTAAAAATGAAATAGGGTTGGGGTATTACCTAACCCATAATCAAGGGACTAGTGATGTAATTAACCCTTTATTTATTTATTTTCTTACTTTTCAACAATCTGTTTTCCACACTGTCATTGGAGAGAGCCCATGAAATCTATAAAATTCCATAGTTGCCCCACGTTGGAGACAAAAAGAGAAACTAAAAAGGCAGTTACTTGAAAAGAGTAACGCTATGAGTACCTAAAGAGTACCAAATTTTTTGTACCAAATGATGTGTCGGTTGATAAGACAGCTGATGTGATAAATTAATTATGATTTTTAATAATAATTTTTGTACCACATCAGCTGCCACATGAGCTGACACATCATTTGATGCAAAAAATTTGGTACTCTTTAGGTGCCCATAGCATTACTCATTTGAAAATGTGTCGCCATTAAACAATCATATATCTAATCAGATAGTCCTAACTTTCTCTTTTGTCCTTTGACCAAATGATTAAGCCTTAACTTAAACAAAGAGAGTTACTATTTGCACCCAAAAAATTACTGAGTACACTCCATTACTTAGTACACTCTCCTTAAATATTTTTCATAACTCAAAATACTAAGTACACACCCCTTAATTTCCTAATATATCCTTACAATATTTTTTCAAAAATTAACCTACCCAATACTAAGTACACCCTACCCTTCTCCCCCCCAACTGACCGACACCCCACCCCACCCTTCTTCTTCCTCCTACCCACCCGCCCTCTTCCTCTGTTTTTTTTTTAACACCCCTTCCTCCTCCTTCCCACCACCACCCGCCCCTTCCTCTGTTTTTGTTTTTTTTTTTTTGAACACCCCTTCCTCCTCCTCCTTCCCACCACCCGACACCACCACCACCACCCGCTTCCTTCCTCTATTTTTTTAACACCCCCTTCCTCCTCCTTCCCACCACCACCACCGCTCAAGCCCACCCCCTTCCTCTCTCTTTCCCACCTCCGCCTCCCCTCCCTCCTTCCTCCTTTCCCCGCCCCCACCCACACTAGTCAAGCCCACCCCTTCCTCCTTCCTTTCCCGCCTCCCCCTCCCTCCTTCCCCCACACCACTAGTGCAGCCCGCTTCCCCATCCCTCTTTCCTCCTCCTCCTTTCCCCACCCCCCACACACCGTCAAGCCCACCCCCTTCCTCCCTCCTTTCCCGCCTCCCACACCAGTCAAGCCCACCAGCCCGAATCCAAAATTGAGCATTTTTTTTAAAGTTATTCGGTAACCTTACCGAACACCAATATTGCTGTTCGGCACCCTTACCGAACACCAACAGTGGTGTTTGACACCATTACCGAACACCACAAAGGGCATTTAAGTCAAAATTTATAATGATATTTTTGTAATATATGCAGTGAGGTGTACTCAATAATTTCTTGGGTATAAATAGCAATTCTCTTAAACAAAACCATACTCCCTAATAAAGTGAATAATCCAACTCATACTTCTCACTTTGAACTACTTCAAAAGTTCACACAGTGTATATTGGATTAATTGGATGTCAAAAGTTAAAATTTTGTATAATTAATCTCCTGGTGTTTGACTAAGTTGCACATAACTATCTATTCTATTAACAATATGTTTTGATGTATATGAGTCGAACTGAATTACATTTTGATATTTCAAGCTCGCCTTTAAGAATACTAGTCGAAAAAATAGCGAAACTTTACTCAATCAAGAAACATATTGCTTAAACCCATGTTTTTTACACCTTTACACTATGATTAAGTTGAAGTTGATCTCGAATTGAATTGGAGGAGCTAGCCAGCTAAAATTAATATACGAGATAAAATTAAGGGTTAAATATACCAGTGGTCCCTGTACTTTACAACATTCTAGCATTAGTCTCTGATTTCAAAAAGTGAAAATTTGGGTTCAAAGTACGTTGTTTTTGTTCGCCCGTGGTCCTTCCGTTAACGACCGTTAGAAAAGTAGCCGTTAACCTACCATGTGCAAAGTACGTGACTTTTTTAGAGGGCAAATTGGTAACTTCCAAGCACAAATTCAGTATCTCCTCTGACTGCCTTCTCCTACCTTTGTTGATAACCTGTAAGGGTGTGCACGGGCCATAAGCCCGCGGGTATTGACAATGCCCAGCATGGGCCCATCAGGCAGCGGGCATCAATTCTTAAAGCCCAGTACAGTAGCCAGCCCACGGGCATCAGTGCATGGGCTTTGGGCGGGCACGGGCACAAACGGGCTTCAACCCATCAATTTAAACTTTGGGCTTTAGCCCATCAATTTATTGTCATGGATAGAAAATTATAATTTAAATAAGCTTACTCTTTATGGATAGGAAAAATGCTAAATCGCCAACTCAAAATTCTGTCAAAATAAATATATTTTTACTTTTTTTCGTTAAGTAAAATCCAAGTAAATGTGGTTTATTTGAAAAAGGAGAAATTGGAAATGGCCGATTCAGGGCAGATAATTTGATTGTAATTTTGGTCAAACCTAGAATGAACTCAGATGAAGCTTACTAAGAGAGAGTGAGGGAGAGAGGTACCGCGAGAGGGAGATGTCTCAGATGGGTTTTGGCTTTTGGGCAAACTCATCGAAGGAAGATAACAATGAGGGTTAGAGTCTGGGAGATTAGTAGGACCCAATGAGTTCTAGTCGATAGCAAAGTAAACTGGTGCCGGTGAGTTCTCGTCGGACCAAAGCAAAAGAAAGAACAGAGACGACTGAGATCTGAGACTCTATTCTCTAGCTTTAACAGCCTCTGTTCACTGAACTTATGTCTCTTTTGAGTGTGAACTGTGTCGGTAAGGTGACGACGCCCTTACTGATTAACTGAGATGAGAACTCAGTATCGTCATCACCCTAACTGTGAGATCTGAACTCCCCGTCGCCGATAGAGGCATTCAAATCCTTTCGCTGAAAAGAAAGAGCAAATCACCCCACAACTCGAATCTCTATTACGAGATTTTCAAGGCTAAAAGGATCTAATGGTTGAAGAATGCGCCAAATCTGAGAAAAAAAGTAAAAATCATAGACAGAAGATAGGAGAGCTGCTCCTCATAGGTTGACAGGCTTGGTGGTACTGGAAAGACTCATCCATCTCCTACCTTTAGAACGTGAAAGTAGTGAGATAGGCACTACTAGAAAGCGGACAATTACCTACGGAAATATTACCTACGGAAATTTCCGTAGGTAATTACCTACGGAATTTTGACATTACCGACGGAATTCCGTAGGTAAAGTGGCGGACATTCAAATTACCTACGGAATGTGTTCCGTAGGTAATTTCCGTCGGTAATTTTAGAATATTTTAAGAATATTCCAATATTTCCGTCGGTAAATGCCTTAAAAAATTGCGCCAAAATTACCGACGGAATTTCCGTCGGTAATTACAAAATTCCGTAGGTGATTACCTACGGAAATTTCGTAGGTAATTACCGACGGAAGTAGGTAATTACCTACGAAATTTCCGTAGGTAATTACCGATATTTAAATGCTCATACACTCGCGTATCACACTTTCTCTCTCTCTCTCTCTCTCTCTCTCTCTCTCTCACCGCCCCACCTTCTCCACCACCGCCCCTCCCCACACCTTCTCCACCCTCCGCCGCCAGCCACTACCCGCCACTTCACCACTGCGGATTTAGGGCTTGAAATATCTTTCTCCTCTTTCGTGCTGGTAAGCACAATCTTTCTCTTTACACACACACACACACACACATACACACATAGTGAATAGAAAATATTTTGGCTTTTGTTCTCTCTTTTAGTAATTAAATGATGAAGATGGCAGCTGGGTTGTCAGGGAATGTTTTTTATTTAAATTGTTGATTGCATCTTATTCTGTTTGTGTTCTTCATTTCTTTACATTGGTTGAGTGTTGAAAACAAATATTAACTCTTGTCTCTAAAATGAAGTCTTAAGGGGAGAAAGTTAGGTTATTTCTGTGTGTGTGTGTGTGATAGTGAATGTGTGAGCGTGAATGTGTGTGTGTGTGTGGGGGGGGGGTTACATAGTTCTGCACATATTACATCTACTTGTTTAGTTAATGTGGTTTAATTAGAAAACTATTATGAGTTCATTTTTTAATCCCGGTAAATGACGATATGAATTTTCCTAGGCAATATTTTATATGTTGCAAGCATTGATAAAAATAAATAACTCTAACATTGCACATAAGCTCACGTTGTGTTGTGTTTCATGTAATATTTTTACTTTTTAATTATTAATGATTTGTTGATACTATTATCAAGTGTTATTTTTAATCCCTTTTTTATACTAATAATGAAATGTACATCAAAGGTGATTCAAAAACTTTGACATCTTTATTTATTTTGTAGGGATGTTGCGGTTGTCATGCTTGCGGCCGATTGCGATGGCTTTACAACCATATTTGTGAGTGAACTCGGTATTTGGCAAAACTTATAGATTACCATGTTATTTAACGTTTACCTACATTGACATAATTCTTTAATTTTCAATACATGGAAAAAACTTGATTACAATGACTATGTTTCAATAGACTAGACTAACCCACTTAAAAGACTTGATTGGCACATAAGTTTCTTAGTACTTTAATTGTTAATTTCTTCTATATAGCGCAGCTCTTAAGCATATATATAGCGCAACTCTTAAGCATTATTGACAGCCCTGCCTTATATGTTCCTAATTCTACATACTTTTTACAAGCGATTTTTTTTTTTTTAGTATTAAGGAATAATGGAGGGAGTATAATGTTTTGACTTTGGGTATAAGTATCTTCTCTCTCCTCTCCACCTCAATCTCTCTTCTTCTCCCTCTGCATTTCTCAATCGAAAACCCACAGAGCGGACATATGTTAAAAGCTTCAATCACCATTCACTAAAAATGGAAGGGACCATACTTTGTACGATTCAATGGAGCTATTACAATTTTTACATTTTCTTAATATAAAATAAAACGATGACAATTGATCCAATTGACTATTGACTATGAAGTCGACTCGAGAATTTGTATTTAGTGTTGTCATACCAAAATAAAAATGACAAATTAGTTGGGTAACCATGTGGATGCTATGAAATCCATGGTTTTAGTTTTATTTAAGTTGTTTACTTTATAATGTATGAAATTCATGGTTTTAGTTTTATTTAAGTTGTTTTTATACTTGTTATTTGACTCCAAGTTATTTAGCTCGTTGAGGTGTGTGGTTTTAATACCGTTCTTGTTTTTTATTACGAATGAATATAAGACCAAGGTTTGGATAGAGCGTTCGGGTCAAATATTGAGTGTAACCCAATTGTGGTGAATTTACAAAGGGAATTGACTCGACGCAGCGGACCAATTGGTGGATATGGAGGAAAGGGAGAATCGCGTCAACGAACCATGGTGGAGATGGAGGAAAGAGAGAATCGTCAACAAGTCCAACAACTCTTGCAGAACAAACCCACTAGAGTCTAACCCCTCCCCTAAATGACTTACCCGCAACTTATTTCAAGACATTTAAACTTGTTTTACTTTAAGTTTATGTAACTTTTGATTTGTATTTGAATTTGAATTGTTACTTGTGTTTGAATTTATGAAACTTTGAATTGTTACTTGTGTTTGAGTTTATGAAACTTTTGAGTTGTTGTGTTTGAATATTTGTTATATGTGTTTCAATTTATGAAACTTTTGAATTGTTGTGTTTGAATATATATTTGTTATGTGTATTTGAATGATTATGTTTTTGAATTGTTATATAACTTTGAGATCAATTAGGAACCAAAAATATCAGTAATTTATATATTTTAATTTTTTTTTAATTTTACCTACGGAATTTCCGTAGGTAATAACAAATTTTCCGTAGGTAATTACCTACGGAATTTCCGTAGGTAATAACAAATTTTCCGTAGGTAAGTACCTACGGAATTTCCGTAGGTGAATTCCGTAGGTAATTACCGACGGAATTCACCGACGGAAATTCCGTAGGTAATTACCGACGGCAAACTCCGTAGGTAATTACCGACGAACGTTCCGTAGGTAATCACCGACGGAAAGGCTCGTTGGTAATTACCGTCGTCGCTGCCGACGGAATACCGACGAATATACCGTCGGCATTTCATAATTACCGACGGAAATTTGTAATTACCTACGGAAAATTCCGTAGGTAATCACCGTTTTTCCAGCAGTGAGGGTTTTACTGTTTGAGAATTGAGAGAATAAGTAAGAGCCATGAGATAGGGTTTTACCGTTTTAGTCTTTTAGTTTAGATATTATGTAAAAATATATATATTACCTATAATGAAATGACGTAGTTTTACTTCTAGGTAATTGATGGGCCGGGCTTGGCATAATGGGAAGGAAGAATATGAAAGCCCAGTCCTTCCCGAGCCCGCGGGCACCTTATCTCAAACCCAGCACTGTGTATTACCTCATGGGCACGGGCTTTGGGGGCCGGGCATCGGCGAGCTCTGCCGGCCGGTCTGCTCACCCCTAATAACCTGTAACCTTCTAAGCAAGATCAATTCCCAGCGTGCCCGCAGCAAACCCAACCTTACCGCGCACAATACCTCAACCTGCATCACCTCCGGCTGCCTTCTCCTGCCAAAGTCCATCTCCGATCCTCATTCTGCCCACAGCATACTTCGGTGGTCTTCCTCAGTGACGACATACCCATCTCCAGCCAAGTTCTTTCGTTGCAACTAAAGCGCCCATGTTCAATCACCGAAACCCCAGCCTGTATGCGATTACGTGAGTGCCCAGTCAATCCCATCATCGTCGGCCGTGCCCTCCATTCTTTCCGGCTGCAAGAGAGAAGCCCAAATGATTAGCAAGAGACCTGCCAAAACCCCAGGATGCCAAACAGAGCAAAGCTTTCGCGCTCGAAAAATACTCGCTTGTTTTCACCCCGTAATCAAACATATTCGCTGTGATAAACCCTAATTTTCCCGTCCTTTGCTTCTGATTGAATACAAGAACGAAAACATTCGACTCTGGTAATTCACGCGTTCTGGATTTGCTATTGTGAATTTCCTGCGTTGGTGCAAAAAAGAAAACCCTAGCTTTGACAATCTCAGATGGATGCCAAGGACATTTTGGGACTGCCCAAAACTTCATTGTCAATGACTCAATCCCACAGGAAAGAAGCCGAGACCTCAGAAGGATTCTCAAAGGAAACCAGATGGCATTTCACACGAGGTGTGTTTTGTGTACTTTACTGTGCTAAATTTGTCATCCTAATCCTTTTGATTGCTTTGAATTTGTTGGAATTTTTGTTAAATTGTTATTTTTGATTGAATGAGTGATGGAATTGTAGGCATATGCGCTTACAAGTGGTCTGGCACCTCTCCTGCCTTCCATTGATGTCAAGAAGAAAGTTAAGGAGACAGCCTGATGGGAAATTACCAATTTGCACTCTAAAAAAAGTCACGTGCTTTGCACATGGTGGGTTAACGGCTGTTTTTCTAACGACCGATAACGGCAAGACCACGGGCGAACAAAAACAGTATAATTTGGACCCACATTTTTACTTTTTGAAATCAGAGAATAATGATAGAAAGTTGTAAAATACAGGAACCACTGGTGCATTTAACCCTAAAATTAATATGTGCATTACATGTACTTATTTCTTATTGTTTGAGATCATTCCAATAGAGCCAAATTAATGTGTTCAAGTTAGTGAACGAACTTAACGAGCTCGAGCTGAGTCAATCTATTAAGAAATTGACACTAGAAAAAGTTTCATTTAAGAAATATTATATAGTACCTTCATATTATCAACTTTACACAACTGAAATAATACTTGTATCCCGAGTCCGTGTAATCTCTCTTTTTGGCTTCACAAGCACGTCATTATCAAAATTCATTTTGTACGGTGAACTCTAAAAAACAAAGGGTAAGTATTGCTAACGGATTGGAAAACAAAGTATATAGGTTACAAAGATTGATACGATTCTACAGAGTATCATATCTCTCATAGTCTAAAATAACTGCGTACTATTTTGTCTACCGTCAAGACCTCGAAACCCTCGACCACCAACTGTGTGTCTTCCGTCTCTCCACAATTTGTGTCTCTTTCACTTTTAGTCATGTATTAATAATTGACGTCTCATCACATCTTCATATAGGTTTTAAGAAAAATCTAAATAAATTGATATTAAGACTCTTAATCAATGTGAATAAATGAATCATTTTACAACTAGTACCGACTTGTTTAACCTTCTCCAATTAACTCTAGGATTAATTAATACAATCCTAGTTTGTATAGTACTCCAAAATTCATACTCTCTCCGTCCTTAAATTATTGTCTTGTTTGACCCAGTATATAGATTAAGAAAAACTAATTGACTTGATTATTAATATTGGTATAATGTGTAGTTTCTTTTAATGCCCATGTGCATGTGACTCATAATTAAAGTAGGAGGAAAAAGTAAAGGTAAAATGGTAAAAATGTTGTCCCAAAAAAAAAACTTTTAAACAAGATAATTATTTTGGGACAAATAAAAAATGAAAGAAAAACAATAATTTAGGGACGGAGTGAGTATAAATTTGAGACATATTTTTAAGGCAAAACACATAATCGGGCCACTGTACTTTGGGAAGGTTGTAATTCGGTCACTGATTGTTTGAAAATGTTATTTGAGCCACTGTACTTCAGTTATCTTGCAAGCGAGCCCACTAAGACGTTAATTTTAAATGAAATCCTTATTTTACCCCTGTTTTTATTAAGCGAGATGAGGATGAAGACAGGGGTAAAATTATAGGGATTTAATTTAAAATTAACGTTCTGGTGGGCTCGTTTGCAAGATAACTAAAATACAGCGGCCTAAATAACATTTTCAAACAATAAGTGGTCGAATTACAACCTTCTCCAAAGTATAGTGATCCGATTGTATGTTTTGCCTATTTTTAACAAGTTTAATTCCCCGTGGATAACCTTATCCAAGTACCATGCAACCCACTAAATTTAAGCCACAAAACCACAACTTGGACATATATCATCAACTTGATTCGCTCATTGTCACCGTAGGATGCTGAGATGAATCCTCCATTGCTCCGTCTTCTGCTTGTCAAATCAATGGTGTAGAAGTCTCGATTAAAATGTCATCCAAACCTAATCATGGATCAAAGCGCTAGTCTATGGAATAACATCGACTTTTCATCCATTTTACTTTTCTTTACTTCAACATTTTATTTCGGTCAACCTTCTCTATTTAAGGCAGACTAGGGAGTCTTAAGAGGTGTACTAATTTGTGATGGTAATTCAAGCAAATGTTATTAGTCACTTGATCAAGAGTTTTTCATATAAGACGGCTGGAAATACCTAATGCTTTTAAATTTCGATTTTTTTGTTCATATTTTCTATCCTGAACATACATATATATATATATATATATATATATATATATAGAGTATTTAATGGTTATTTTTTTATTTAACCATCAATGGTTACGCTCATTATCAACCATTGGATCAAAAATTAAAGGTTAATATTTAATGCATTAAATAACTCACCAACTTGCATTAATTAATATATATATATATATATATATATATATATATAATGAGTTTGGAGTTTACATCATGTAGCATATCAATCAGACTACAATTTAAACAATCACGTGTTTTGTATTATAGATTTTGATGAAAATTTGGATTCCTATCATTTTCCAACATGAATTAAGGACTTCGGAGATGGTTGAAAGTGTAGAAAGTACGATTGGAAGCTTCGTCGCCTAAATCCAATGAAGATAGGAAGTGTAGCTCATCAATGTTGATGTAAATGCAAAGAGCCACGGTGATGCCGACAGCCAGTCATTGACTCAAAACAGCATATACCAAGTCCTGCTAAACAACTCATTTTTCCATAGCTGATTGAAATGAACCAAAACAGCATACCCTACATTCTTGCACACTTTTGAACCTCTGTATATGTATTCACTTTAATCCTTTTTATCAAGAAAATCTTCTGGTATTGATCCACACTATGAAGCGTGTGTGCCTAAAGACTTGAAATGGGCTTAACACAAACTACCCATTTTACATCCAAGGCCAGCAACAATCCTATTGTGGTTACCTCTAATGGCTTCCCAGTACTTCACATACAAATTTACTACACCAACGAATCTCTTCGCGGATACAATGCCGCTGCCGTATCAAGTAATATTCGAGCAACGGGATGTTTCCCACCAATTCAAAATGTCAAACTTGACAGAAATCCTGTTGTTTTTTCATTTGAATAGAGCAGTATATTGTCATTTGGGAAAATGACTTTTATGCGGACATTATGGATCGATCAAAATTCAAGGAGAAAATTCTTGAGTTTTGAAAAATTTAGGATAAGTTAATTTTTTTTAGGTATTTATAATCTTTTTTTTATTATGTAAAATAAAATCAAAATTTACTCTTTTTTATTTTCCTACACACACCATTGCACTTTGAGGTTTGCTTTTTAGAATTCTTAAATGTGGAGTCAAGAAATTAAACCGTTAGATGATCACTTTATACTTGGGTAATATGATACGAGTTATGTTTTTGTTTTTTTAATTTTTTTTACAAGGAAAGAAAGTACGAGCTAGTAATGTGACGTACCAAAATTTGATATTACTTGGTGGTCGTGAAATATCACATAATTTTCCTAAGTTCAATGTATTATTTTATTTTATTGAAAGACATTTACATGTTTCTGAATAGGATAATGATACAGATAGTGAAAAATTAAACATAACTTTTAAAGTTCACATATGTGGCACAAGGAGATCACTCTACTCTCCCTCTCTTTTTCTCTCTTTAACAAAAATAATTGGATCTCCTTGTGCCCACATGTGTGGGCTTTAAAAAGTTATGTTCAATTTTTTATTATGTGTATCATTATCCTTCTGAATACATGTGAAGTGGTATATCACATGAACAAGATGACGTGGTTATGTAAGGAAAAAAAAAAGAACAAGTAAATTTTGATTTTATTTTACACAATAAAAAAAAAGATATAAATACCTACAAAAATTAACTTAACCCCAAATCTTTCACAACCCAAGAACTTTCTCCCTGGAAGTCTATGATGTGTGCATGACAGTCATTCTCCCACAATGACAATATACTGCTCTATTCATAATGCTTTAAATGAAAAAAACAAAGAATTGAGGAGTTTGAAGAGGGAGTCAATTTTTGCTTAAATGGGTAAAAATAACTACAAATATGTATTGCAACAAAGGTTTTTTCTGTAATATGATACTAGGACAAGTTTGTTTTGAAATTATTTTTGAGGGAATTAGGCAGGTTTCTCGTCATTTGTCATGCCAGCGCTATGTGGATGCCACGTTGGACACCAAATCACTCTTCCGTTAGTGTATCTAACAGCCCATTGATGTAAGGTTTTAATTGCAAAAACAATCTTCATTGAAGGTTTAATTAGTCGATAAAAAAAAATACGATGTTTAATTTGAAATTCGTGAACTAATACAATGTTTTTTTTTTTTTGCAATTTACTCTTTTTTTTTCCTTCTTTCTCCTTTAAACAAAATTATGTCATTCCTTTTTCCTTTTAATCTTTCCTCGTGTCTAGTTCTAATTTTCTTCTTCTTCCTGGGTACCAAAACAAAGTCACCTAGAAACCTTACGCCGGCATCAAGATCAACGAAATCATACTCTCTCTCTCTCTCTCTCTCTCTCTCTCTCTCTCTCTCTCTCTCTCTCTCTCTACCCCCAAAGTTTCTCTTTCCTTCCAACCAGTAATGCAAATCTAAGTTGGATGAGAAACCCTAGGTATACCTCGATCTCACCACCAAGGTCACCACCACCATCATTGCCTCAACTGGTCGGGTGATTTCAAACTTTGAAACAATTTCGTCAAAATGTATGACATAAGAGTGCTTTAGAGATCAAAAAAATGATTCTAATAAGTTTTTGGAACCCAATCCAAACACCAAACCGTGGAAAATCTTGAATTCAAATCGAATGTGAAGAAAATTGTACAAGCCCTAATGTCGAAGTCCAAAATGATCGACGAAGCATTTGAGATCATTGGCAAGTGGTTTAATTTTCGATTGTATTCACCCAGTTCCACAATTTTTTTAAAAATCTTTCTTGGCGCGAGATCTAATCATTCTTGCTGGAAAGATGAAAATAAATCTAATGATTTAACTAGCTGGGTGGACAACGAAAAAAACTCGCCGATTGTTTCCAAGTTTGAGGATAGCCACGAGGAGGAACACAATTGTCGCCAGAAAAGACAAAACCCCGCTAGTGTACAAGAAGATAGGGTATTAAAATGACCAAAATGCCCCTCACATGTCAACTTAACGTCAAATTTGTAACGTCCGTTGCACCCGGGGGCCAAAATGTAACATGATGTATGACTTTGGCACATTTTTCGATCTGGGGTGAAAAGTGAGATTTGATGGTTACAATGGGGGATACTTTTTGTTTGACTTAGTTTTAATTATAAGAAACTAGGGTGAGATTTGGTGAATATTTTGGGGGAAATTTGTATTTTGGCAAAATACGAATTGAATTAGCTCTCTGAAGCATCCACTAAATCTCACCTTGCATCCCAACATACAAAGTCTCTCACTTTTATACACAATTTTGTTATTTGTCTCACTTTGCCCCCTCCCGTCCATGAGTGGGTGTTAAGGTTGAAGATGAAGGGAAAAAATATATCTCCTATGGAAATGACTTCTTTGCCCTAAAAAAAACTCACATGGTGCGCATGCTCACTTAATGGCACTTCAGTTAACGGAGTTAGGGACAGGGATTACTGACGTTCGAAAAATCCATACTTTGGTTTGGGGTGAACATTTCCTTTGTACAGGGATTGCTGGTGGACTTTTCCATAGTACAGGGACTAGTGATGCACTTATCCCATTTAATTAATTTCTTTTTCTTATTCATTACTCCTTCATTCGAATTAGCCCATACACAAAATCCATCATTTATAGACCCACTACCACCACAACCTTAAATTTCACTATTTATAAACCCAAATTCAATTTTTTAAATATGAAACTTAAAAAGTTTAAACCCAAATTAACCTATATGAAGATTTGAAAATTTGAAGATTTGAAGATCTAACCATACTGTATTTTACTTAAACCACCACAGTCATCCCTAAAATTACTGCGACCACCACCCCTAAACACCACCACCATCATCCTGACCATCGCCGCCACAGCTATCACCACCACCAAGAAATGCGCTCACCTTGCCTTGCTAAAATGAAGAAAAAGAATCTATTTAGCTTCCGTTCAGTCACACTTTTTTCTTAGAATGTCTCTCTCTTATTAGTTGCTTTCTTCCTTTGGTGTCAGATCACTAAGCAAGGAAAGAATCTAATTTTGGGATGAGACTACTTGAAAGTATGTCAATAGGTGACAATCTCTTTCAATTAAAAAAGAGTTGTGGTAGAAGAAAAGAAAGTCGATAGTCATGGGAGGGGAATAGAGTGATTCTCTCATCTAACTACGTCGGGTCCTATGGAAAGGTGTAAGCAAATGAAGGCCAAAAGATGTTAAGGGTTTAGAACCCAATCATGAAAATGAGTAAAATATATGTTCAGATGGATTTAGGGTTTGGAGCCCAGTTATTTCTGGTTGATGGTGGTGGTTTTGATAGTGGTGGTGGATTAGGTGGTTACTTAGCTAAAAATGAAGAGTAAAGAAAAAAATTTGTAATTAAATACAAAATAAAATATAATTTTGAAATAATATAAATACTAAAATAGGTCAAAGTGAACTAACCCCAAATTTCACTTTACACCCCGATCCAAGTGATTAAAATAGCCCCATGTGACGTGCACATGTCAAATTCTACTATTTCTAACGCCCATAAGGCAAAAGGGCTAATTGAGACAGATGAAAACAATGTGTATCAAAGTTAGACACTTCGTAGGTTGGGGTTCATAGTGGGATTTGATGAATACATCAGGGTGAAAAATCATATTTTGGTTTTTTTTATGGTTGAATGATAATTTCTAACTTTGCAAATAACTAATACTATGGAGTTATTTTATTTTTCAAAAAAGATTGGAAAGGAAGTTGTTACTACGTTCTTCTCAAATGTTAGTTTTATATGATTGTTTAAGACAATTCTCGTGCGTTGAAAGATTTTGAGTTAGCTTGTACGGTGTCTACAACTTGATAAACTAACTTGTAGTGAAAAATGCGTATTCCCATTGTTGTTGGAGACTTTGCTTATGGCGTTTTTAGAATTTAATTTGGACTCAAAAGTGTTAGGAAGTGGAAATAATGATTTGATTGAGGGATTTTTAAATGCTTGTTTCAATTAACATATTCATAAGAGCGAACGAATTAAAAGTAATTAGATGACGTTGCTCATTAAATTTTAATTCCATTTTTGTTGGGATAATTTATTTTGCAATCTAGAAAAGAGATGGTTAATTTGAAAAAAAAAATTAATAACACATTATATATTAATTTTTAAAATATTTTATTTTCATATTACAAAATAAAATTGCCAAAGATAACCTATATATTTACTATAACGTTATTACGTAACACTAGAAATGCACCCGTGCGATGCACGGACTATATTGATAGAATTTAGATTATATTGATGTTTTTATAAATAAAAATTTAAGGAATTCATTATAGTGCATAGATTATGAGTTCAATATAATAAAATAAAACAAATAATTAAAAGTTTAAAATTAAGAAACAAAATATAATAATCAAGAATGACATATATAAAAAAAATTATTATAAATTTTGAAATACTTTTTTAAATACAACATTTGTAGTTGAGAATTTAGAATCAGTACTACCATCAATATCACATATTAAAACTCGAAGACCTTTAAGATTGGTAACTCTAGAGAAAGCAACATATGTTTTCTAGGCATTAACCCGTGCGATGCACGGGATGTAATGAAAAACATTATTTCTTAAAAACGTAAATATTTGATTAAGAACCGGAATTGAACCATATTTAGTTAAGTGTAAGTGATGATGATTTGAAAAAATCAACTACTTAGTACTCTAGGATTATGACAAAATTCCACATTGCAATCTCTAAAAATCAAATATATTGCACTTTCTCTATTTATCTCTCTCTCCTTCTTAAACACTGTATAAAACAATACTACAATCCTTCCTTTTTCAAGATTTTGCTAGACGAAACTGTCAACCTGATAAATTCTTTCTATGCGTGTTTGTGTGTTTCTGCCATATGAAATTCTATTGTCGAGAGCAATTAGACTCTTAATCACCATCTTCGTGAACATTAAGCGATTCGTTGTTCCAAGTTGATAACACTACATTAATTTTTATTTTATGATTAAAAATAATAAATACAAAAAAAAAACATTATAGAAAATGACGAAGTTGGACATTGCACGGGCTTGGACAAAAAAAAAGGCCAATCAAAAAAATTTGGCCCAACTCTTTTATAGATGTTACATAGGCCCTATAATTTGTAATATCAGTAAGGCTTATTAATTTACGAAGCACAATTCCTCTAGTATAAACTTATTAGTTTTTGACTCCCGTGAACTCTTTGATGCCTAACTCAGTATTTATTTGAGTAAAATTTAGACTATTGTTTACTCTCTGATGCCTAACTCAACATTTATTTGAGGAGTAAAATTTCAAGACATTGAAAGTTGTCCTTGACCCAAATGGTCTTATTTATAAATAAAGATTTAATTGTTCGAATTCTTTTTGGAAATCTTTCTTGTTTAATTTGTAATAATTGGTGTATCATTTTAAGAATCGACCTATAGTTGTAATACTTCATGCCCATTTCAATAAACAGACTCTAACATCTCCAAGTAAAGCATGTTTCCTAGACTTTGAGATTGTTGGTTTTTCGGCTATCACCTAATGATTATAATTATAATAAAAAAAATTGTCATATTCTTTTAAAGAACTGACAAACGTCTATTCAAACACTTGCACATATACACAAATAAAGATCTACGATACATTAAGAGTATACATTTGCAAACGTGTTTTGCAATAACCAATGACTGGAATCCACATTCAATTAATTGGCTAACAATAATAGTACTTAAATTCATCTTCATCACTACTGTTCTGCTGTTGCATTTTGCATTTTCATCACTGTGCACATCTGACCTACCTACCTCTGCATATTCACAAATTAAAACCAACCACAATTTAGATATCTTCAAATAATATAAATTCTATATTTAAAAAAGAAAACATGCTGAATTCTAGTGAATTTTACTACAACACCTCATCCAATGACAAAGGCATCACAATTCGACTTCAAAGCAGCCCCTATTAAGCAAAACATTGGTCAATAAAATCACAAAATTTATAAAGATACATATTGCAATATACCAAACGTTATATGTTCCATTTGATGAGATTTGGGAAAGTACAAAGAAGATTATTTTGATGGATTTTAGATTCTATTAGAATCGTAGCCATTCCGCAACTTTTCATAGCACCTTTTATAGTAGTTTTGACAGAATATTGATTTGATATATCCTCATATTGACTTTATCGAAAGTGGACTCATTGAGTAAAAGAGATATATTATATAGAGAAAAGATAAACAAAAATCATTAAAACAAAAATTCACTCTAAAATGACTTAAATCATTATGTCACACCTTAATGAAGAGCAGGCATCTTCGTAGCAAGACATCAAGAATCGTGTCTCAGAGTATAGAGGTTGCAAATTTTAAACTTTCAAGTCTCAAGAAAATTTGCGGAAGCAAAAAAGGGAATAAAAATCAAATCTTTATCTTAATAAGATTAAACTTACATCCCCACTAATTAAAGATCATAAAAACAATCCACGGAATGCCACATGAGTATTCTTTTAGGAATCATCAAGCAACTCGAAAAATATATAACTCACCATCCAAATCCAAAAAAATAGAAAAGAACACTTTACAAAACAAATGTCTCTGTCATGTACATAGTCAGGAAAAAAGAAAAAAGGACAACTTAATGTAAATTGGTTGTGAATGCAACAGAGAAAAACGATTAAGAAATTCAAATTTAGGAAAATAAGAAGATATGATTTGATAAATTAAAAATAAAAGGAAATAAAATTTTTGACTACATAGGAATCAAAAAAGGGGAAAAAGCAAATAACCTGTGAAAGCTGCAACGAAAGTGGTAAGACCTTTTTTCGATCCCAATGCAACGTAACATACACTCCATAAAAATATGTGTGTTTGTTAGATAGAAAGTCAGACCTAAGATGGCCTCTAGTTTCTCACTCCTCATTCCCCTAATCGTGACCATTCTCTGTTGCCTTTGCTCCGTCTTCGCCTTTCGCTTTGAATCAACCAAGTCTGACGTTCATCAACAAATCCTGTAATTGTGCTTGTTCCTGCAAAGGCGTTGCAAATTCCGAGGCGATAGCTGTGACAGCAACGACGTCGTCCATGAATGGCGGAAGTGGTGCCAATACTGGAATCAATTGAAAGAGAGTTTCTTGTTTTCATGAACCAAAATATGAAGACTTTCTTGTTTTTATTTTCTATGCAGCAACTAATTTCTAAGCAACAAACTTGTATGTTCAAGGCAAACAGTACAGAATGCAAATAGTCTATCAGATAATAATGCAATTAATGACGATCATAAATTCAAGTCTGGGTTTTCAGCAAAAAGGTATAACAATTCGAATTCAAAGCATGGCCCTTATTCAACAAAACATTGGTCAAGAAAATCATAAAATTTATAAAGATACATGTTTCAATATTCCAAACGTTATTTTGTACCATTTGATGAGATTTGGGAAAGTACAGAGAAGATTATTCTGACGGATTTTAGACTATATTCAAATCCTAGTCATTCCGCAACTTCATTTGGCCTGCTTGTTTATTCTCAGTAATTCATGGTGCACACACAAACACTTGCTCCCTCCATTCTACGCAAAAGAACAGTTTGATTTTTTTCTGTTCAACTTGACCAAATATTTACATTAATTTACTTGTGTTCAAAATAATAAAAATTACAATTCAAGCTTAAGCTTCTTGTACTTTGAAGTAGAATAAATTTCATCCATGAGAGACACCTTCAAAATCATATCCTGAACACCATCAACAATAGATACAACACCTTTCTTTTTTGAGTCCTTTAAAGGAGTTGTCACATCATCCTCAGAAAAATTCACTAAAGTAGTGAATCGTATAAACCCACACTAAAATGTGAAGATGTAGCTGTTTGCCATCTTTGTGGCTTAGTAATCTAACTCAGCTCTCTTGTTCACAGCATGTCCATAAATTATCTATCCAACAATTATGATAGGATGATTGTAGAGAAAAAAAAAATCAAAGTCAAGCAGTTTATATAAAATAAAATAAAAAACAAATTCTCGTGATCCATGAAATTCACATGATCCCATAAAAAAATTGAGTTATAGATTGATTAAAACTTTTTATACATAGATTAGAATCATACTTACGATTGTATCATCGTACATTAGCTTGCTTAAAATATTTATTTATCTCAGTTCCCATGGTAATCAAAACTTGCAACACAAAATGAATTTATTTCCATTTCCGCTTACCTTTCCTCATAAGATCCATGCACAAAACACATCACTAATAAGGCATGTAGACTATTACTTGTACAAATATTCAAGAAACACCAAGCCTAAAACATTATTAGAAGTCTATGAGCACCCACCAAACCTGCTAATCAAAACCTCAAACCCATCAAGAGAGTGGGGTTTTTCAGCCTATCAGACAATTGTGTCATCCGAGCCAAGAGGAAAACATGGATTGTTCGGAGCCTAACATTCATAGTATCATTTTGATAACTTCCATAAGGTCAAATAATTATTAACAGCATTGTTAGAGTAAACTGCCCTAATATTATGTAGCACTACAGGTAAAACCAACTAAATTTAATATCATAAACAACATTCTTTCTCCATATAATAGTCATTTAATACAACAATTTATTAATTTCATAGCAATCTATTTCAACAAAATGATAATGGAAATTTACAGAAGTAAGGTAATAGAAAGCATGCCCAAGCTAACTAAACAAAATAAATCAATATGCAAACACAAAAACTTCTAAAATACATTTTAGAACCCATTTCAAGGTGAGTGAAGGATTACCACAATGAGTACCGATGCCACTAATTGAGCTATTGACTTTAGATCTCAATGAAATACAGCTGCCAATTCCCAATCTTTTCAACCTAATCCAACACCCAATCTCTTCCACAACCCCATCATCCTTCTTCTTCTTCTTCTTCTTCTTCTTCTTCTTGCCCTTTCATTTGGAGAAAGAAAGATTGATTAGTCTCAGATCTATTGGAATATATAGATAAATCTAAAATTGGAACAAATATCAAAGAGTGAAATCCATAAACCAAATTCTTTTAAATAAATCAATGTTAAAGTACTTTTTATAAAATCTAAGAAATTAAAAATCAAATATCTAGATAAATCCAAAATTGGAGAAAGAAAGATAAACCACAAACCTGAGACCCCCAACCAATAACACCAATCTGCTTAATACCCTTGAAAGCATCATGCATCAAGTGAAACAAATCCCTACCTCCCCTTACAATATACTACAAAATCACAACAGACCGAGACAAAGGGAAGAAAGAGAAAAAGAGAGATGACCTCGTCATGACCAGCAAGGTTAATCTTTTGTTTCTTGAAGACAGAGGTTTCAAAATCGAGGAAGGGCAGGGGCTTAATCGTGGATGTAGAAACCACGCAAGCGCCAATGGCTAAGCGAGAATAACCGCCATTGCAGGAGAAGGCTCTTAATTCGAGGGATTTCAACGACATTTAGACCTAGGGTTTTGGGGTTGCTTTAGGCTATTGGAAGAAGCCGATGAAGACGATAAACCAGAAGCGGCGATGGATGAGAGAGAGAATGAGGGTTTTTTTTCTTTTTGAAATTAGTGAGAGATGGGTAAACAGGCTAAGTGGTTTTTTTTTTAGTACTTCCAGATTTTTTAAAACCATCTTCAAAACCGTCGGGTTTTCAAATATAAAACAGTGTGCCAAGGTTGAATAAGATAGTGTCCATTTTTGGAAAGCCCATTTTGGCGGGATTTTTCCATTTTTGAACACTATCTTGCTTTTATATATATATAGATAATACTGTCTATACATTTCTGAACGTACGAGTGTCTATTCGAAATTTTTAGAACTTAACGATAGTGAAAATCCTAAAAAAGTTACTTAGTTAACTAAATAGGGATTTGTTAGTACCATCTATAACTTAGTGACCAATATGATAGTCTTTAAGGCTGCTTATATTAGTCCAAAAATTCAAAGGAGTAAACTGTATATTTTAGCTTTCTTCTCCAACAAAATGATAGAGTTCTCCATTTTTCTTCATCTTTTTTAAATTGTAGCACATTTTCTTAACACATTTCCCTTATCTTGTTCACTGGTAATTATAAAACACGTTACTGCTGATTTCCTAAATATCTCAATACTTACCAATAAATTTATTATTATACTTATTTTCATATGCTTCTAATAATGTATGTCCAAACATATTTAAAAAAGTAAAACCATATTATTACCAAAAACATTGAAATTATAGCACCATTTCTTAACACATTTCTCTTAGTTTGTTCACTGGTAATTAGCAAAAATATTGCTGATTTACTAAATATCTCGATACTCACCAATAAATCTATTGTTATACTTATTTTCATATACTTCTAATAGTGTGTGCCCAAACATATTTAAAAAGGTAAAACCATATTAATTTTTAGATTCTAATAAGTTTTAGTCCCTCAATTTAGTAAGGATATTTTTATCATATTCAAAAATATTGGATGGCATTTGTAACACTAATGACAAGAGGCAGAATCTCACAAAAAAATAATAATAATTAATAAATAAATAATTCCTAAAATGTAATGCATGCATGCATCGCCTATTGAAGAGGTCAATGAGTCTAAGTCTTTCGTATTAAGTTGCAGAGATTAATGATAAGGTCCCTACTAATAGGTGTAGTTTGTAATATAGTCTGCATCTTTAAAGTCTTCCACAAAATATTTCCAAATCAACTGCAGTGTACGATAGATAAGAATGGTTGGTTTTAGATCACTGAATCCCAGCAGTTAGGGTTGAAAAACTTTGAGAGATGGCTCTTGCCTTCATCTTGGCTGTAGCTTTTCCACTTCTCTCTCTTCTTCACTGTGCTTCTGCTCAAGAAAACAGCTCCAGGCCTATTTGCCGAGACTTTGAATGCAAAGGTCTCGGTTCTTTCGGGTTCCCTTTTTACCACGAAGGCACAGACCCACGATGTGGTCTTTGCAGGTTGGATTGCAATGAAGAAGTTCCAAGAATCCAGCTCAGTAGGGAAGGTCGATGGTACGACTTAAAAGGAAGAGAACGGAATGATAGTATCACTATTCGTGACAACGTTTTTCGAGATCTAGTAGTTAGAAATAGTTGCGATGCTTTCAACAATTTAACTTTTCCCATATCTCCTTCCATTACCTATTCATTCTTCTCTCCTCTCACCTTATTCAAATGCAACAACAGTCCTGAAGCCACTAATTTGACTGATACACACTTTAATGCCTCGATTTATCATCGCTACAGACACTGCAAAGACCACAATCTGTACTACAGATATCCCGTACATCAAGATCATGCAGATGTTTCAATTCTCCACAATATTACTAATTACCAGTGCTCAGTTATTCAGTTACCGCAGATACCACAAGGCCTGCTTCCTCCTGGAACAAATCAAACTGACTTGTTTCCAATCTTAGCTCATGATAATTTCACTCTTAATTTGCTTATATCAGAGAATTGTCTCAGTTGTCACTACAACAGAGGTCCGTTGTATGAATGCTGCCAAAGAAGGTAATTTTAGTTTTTAGCATTATATGCACTCCTTTTTGCTGGATTAAGCATAGATATGATGAGCCCAATAAAAATACTCGCGGAAATTTCTTTCATAGCAACAACTACAATGCTTGGAAAAGTACAAACCCTGTTGCATAATACACTAGTACGTAGTTGTACTAAATCTGTCTAAACTGATAACTCTTACAAGCAATGCACAGAATGCGTAGCATTTTGAACTTGTAGTAGGTTAGTGGCGGAAACTAAAAGGTGTAGTTCGCATTCTTCTTCTAAAGCAAGAAGCTAATGAGGCTCCTTCAAAACTTGACGCACCAAACAACATAACGCTACTAGCCCATCCTCATTTTTCATAATGACACAAATACATGTGAAATTTGAAAAATGATACCAGCAACCTCTGTCATACATATGTAGCTGTTGTAACTTACGTTTTTATTTTCACAATCGTTCATTATTTAGTTTCCATAGTCAGTGTGTAATTATGTAATTACCTTCGTAAGCTATTCTTGTTCTCCAAGGTTGTAATGTTTATATATTCAAGCAATGAATTATCCCAAGATTAAGCTGAAGGGGGTAAAATACTGTCGTCATATCATATGCAAAGAAAATGGAAAAACCAACGCAATGCTAGAAGTAGCGTTAAGTTAATTTAATTAATTGACCAATTCCCCATTCCCCATGAGTTGGAAAAAGTCAATTCAATAATTACTACCGTAAAAGACCCGCAACCCATTCCATTCTCCATAACATAGAAAGAAAGAAAGAAATCATTCATAGTAATTATTCTATTCATATTCTTAACAAAGAAAGAAAGAAAGAAATCATTATTATTCATTCAGTTACATAGAACCATCTAGATATACTGTAATGCATGCATGCATCGACCTATTGAAAAGGTCAATGAGTCAAGTCTTTCGTATTAAGTTGGAGAGATTAACGATAAGGTCCCTACTAATTAAGAGGTGTGGTTTGTACTATAGTCTGCATCTTCAAAGTCTTCCACAAAATATTTCCAAATCAACTGCAGTGTACGATAGATAAGAATGGTTGGTTTTAGATCACTGAATCCCAGCAGTAAGGTTGAGAAACTTTGAGAGATGGCTCTTGCCTTCATCTTGGCTGTGGCTTTTCCACTTCTCTCTCTTCTTCACTGTGCATCTGCTCAAGAAAACAGCTCCTGGCCTATTTGCCGAGACTTTGAATGCAAAGGTCTCGGTTCTTTTGGGTTCCCTTTTTACCACGATGGCACAGACCCACGATGTGGTCTTTGCAGGTTGGATTGCAATGAAGAAGTTCCAAGAATCCAGCTCAGTAGGGAAGGTCGATGGTACGACTTAAAAGGAAGAGAACGGAATGATACTATCACTATTGGTGACAGCGTTTTTCGAGATCTAGTAGTTAGAAATAGTTGCGATGCTTTCAACAATTTAACTCTTCCCATATCTCCTTCCATTACCTATTCATTCTTCCCTCCTCTCACCTTATTCAAATGCAACACCAGTCCTGAAGCCACTAATTTGACTGATAGACACTTTAATGCCTCAATTTGTCATTGCTACAGACACTGCAAAGACCACAACCTGTACTACAGATATCCAGCACATTATGCAGAGGTTTCAGATCTCCACAATATTTCTAACCAGTGCTCAGTTATTCAGTTACCACATCTACCACAAGGGATGCTTCCTCCTGGAACAAATCCAAATGCCTTGTTCCCAATCTTAGCTTATGATAATTTTTCTCTTAATTTGCTTATATCCGAGAATTGTCTCAATTATCACAACCACGGAGGTCAGTGTCAAAACCAAGGTCAAGAATTCCATTGTATATATGCTGCCAAAGGTACCGGCGTATGTAGACATACATACTTCTGAATTACAGCAATAAAGAACTTCGAATTAAATATTTTGCAGCACTGAATTTTTTTCGAATTTTTCTTCCATGCTTGCTATCTATAAACCTTGACCATTTTTGACAAAGTTAAGCGCTACTGCAAGAATTTCTCATGTCTAAATTGACTTTGTTGTTCATTAATTGCAGGAAAAACAAGAAACATGGAAGTTATTATTGCCACAGGTAATGTGCTACCCCAATCATGTTTACTAATCGAGACCAAAAATACTTGAGAAAAATGTTAATCTTAACAAGTACAATTCTTTTCTTTGATTAGCGACAATTGGATCAGCAGTCATCCTTGCCCTTTGCTTGGTCTTCTTTATAATCTGCCACTGCTACAAATGGAGAAATATATCTTCCTACTTCTCATCGAAAACAGAGAAGCATCAAAATATAGAGAACTTTCTGAAGAATTATGGGTCCATTGCTCCGAAAAGGTACTCTTATTCAGATGTTAAGAAGATGACAAACTCATTCAAAGAAAACCTAGGCCAAGGGGGTTATGGTCATGTGTACAAAGGAACGTTATGCAATGGCAATCTTGTGGCAGTGAAGATTTTGAATGGATCCAAAGGTAACGGTGAAGATTTCATCAATGAGGTGGCAAGTATTAGTAGGACTTCCCATGTTAATATTGTTAATTTTCTAGGATTTTGTTTTGAGGGTCATAAAAGAGCTCTTGTTTATGAGTTCATGCCTAATGGATCTCTCGAAAAATTCATATATGATGGAAGTTCCTTGACAGATCGCCAATTAGGGTGGGAAAAGCTCTACCAAATTGCTGTAGGCATAGCTCGAGGTTTAGAGTACTTGCACCGTGGTTGTAACACTCGAATTTTGCATTTTGACATCAAGCCTCATAATATTCTTCTAGATGAAGACTTTTGTCCAAAGATTGCTGATTTTGGCCTTGCAAAGCTGTGTCCCGGAAAAGAGAGCATATTCTCAATGGTGACTGCAAGAGGGACTGTTGGTTACATTGCTCCTGAAGTATTTTGTAGAAGCTTTGGAGGAGTCTCATACAAGTCGGATGTCTACAGCTACGGAATGATGGTTTCAGAAATGGTTGGAGGGAGAAAGAATATTGATGTAGAAGTTGTTCATACCAGTGAAATATACTTTCCACACTGGATATACAAACAACTTGAATCAAACAACGAACTTGAATTGCATGGCATTGTGAATGAGGAAGAAAATGTGATTGCAAGGAAGATGGTCATAGTGAGCTTATGGTGCATACAAACAGATCCAGCAACCCGTCCGTCAATGACTAGGGTGCTGGAAATGTTAGAAGGGAGCTTAGAGTCGCTGGAAATACCTCCCAAGCCATATTTGTCTTCTCCCTCAAGATCACCTGCTGCTTCCTAGACCATATAATTGATAAAGATACTAATAATATACAGCTCATGTAAATCAATTTGTATATTCTATTTATGGTTGTAATATTGTCAACTCTTATTCTTGGTAGAAGTCTATAGTTTAGCCTTGGGATTAGTCTTTGTATCAGTATAAATACTGTCACTACTCATTCAATAATATTGTATCCTATTCTGTAATTGCTTTCTTCTCTTCTATATGGTATCAGAGCAGTGAGTATCCTTCTCCAAAATCCCTCTATTCACGATCTCTTTCACTTAGTTATTCTCTACAGTTTTTCTCTCTTTCCTCATGGCACCCACTGACAACAACACCCTCATCCCTAACAGCGCAGAACCCACCAAACCATTCATCATCATCTCCCTCAATCACATTCTTAAACTCACTCCCACAAATTATATCTCTTGGCAAACCCAAATTGAAGCAACTTTTATTGGTCACGACCTCTTCCAATATCTTGATGGATGTCTCTCTATTCCCCCACCCACCATTACCACCGACAATATCTCCACGACCAATCCCGCACACACCACATGGCGTCATCAAGACAAACTAATTTTCGGGGCACTTTCCGGCACCCTCTCTTTCCCAATCTCGTTCCTCTCATCTCTCAATGTTGCACCTCTCACGATGCTTGGCAAACACTGGCCAAAACCTACGCTAATCCCTCCAAGGGACATCTTAAGCAAATCAAAGACCGTCTCAAAAATATAACCAAAGGCACTCGATCTATAACCGAGTATATGCATGACATAAAAATCTGCTCCGACCAACTTGCATCTCTTGGCAGTCCTCTTGATGCCGATGACATCGTTGATCGTGTTCTTGATCAACTTAACGATCCAGACTATGAGAACGTTATCAATGCCATCCATAGCCGTGACACTCCCATCTCCTTCGATGAGTTGCACGAAAAACTTCTCAATCGTGAACTCACCCTCAAACAAAAATCCTCACCATCTCATCTCTACCCCGCCACGCCCACTATGCGCAAAAATCCCTCCAAACACCGCTCCCAACCTCCTCCTTCCCATTCGCCTGGCGCTTCCCACCCTCCAGCCCACTCAAATAATCCCGGCCACCTTCCCGTTCTTTTCAAGGTCATTGTCAATGGTGCCGACAATCCGGACACTATGTAACTCGGTGTCCGTGTTCCGTCAACAATTTCCCAATACCACTCCCCGTCTCCGGTTCCAAATCTCACCGCCCTACATCACTTTCACCCAACCGTCCTCTGTCAAAAATTTCCGGTCCCAATACCCCCTCGAGCCTACACGGCCGGTCACCCACTCCACCTTCGCCCGGATGGTTCTTGGACAGTGGTGCCTCGCACCATGTAACCAATGACTTGGCCAATCTCTCTCTCCATACCCCTTATGATGGTGGTGATCAACTTCTCATCGGTGATGGTTCGGGTCTACAAATAGCAAACACTTGGTTCTCTTACTCTTCATTATCTTTCACATAATTTCTATCTCTCTAACGTTCTTCATGTCCCTCTACGCTCTCGTAACATTATATCCATATCAAAATTATGTGCTGATAATAATGTTTCAATAATCTTCTCATCCAATTTCTTTTCGTGAAGGACAATATAACAGGGGACAACTCTCCTCCATGGCCCTACTAAGTCCGAAATATATGACTGGAATCCTACGGTAACCTCCACCGCTCAACTGTTAACTCCGTGTCACTTTTCCCGCTCTCGATTGGCATCATCGCTTAGGACATCCATCACATTCCATTCTCAAAAATATGAGTTCTATGTTTAATCTTTCAATTCCGTTCTCTATTCCCTTGCACTGTAATGCTTGTGATTGTAATAAAAGTCACAAATTACCCTTTTCTCAATCAACCCTCACTTCAAATGGACCCCTTGAGCTCATTTTCAGTGATGTGTGGACATCTCCCCTCTATTCTTATGATGGCTATAAATACTACATTATTTTTGTTGATCATTTCACCAAGTATATATGGCTTTATCCTTTAAAGAAAAAATCTGACACCGAAAATATATTTCTTCGCTTTAAAGCCTTAGTTGAAAAATATTTCAGTCGTCCTATCATCACACTTTACTCCGATAACGGTGGTGAATATGAAAAACTTGACAATTTTCTTGCCACTAATGGTGTCACTCACCTCACCTCTCCCCCTCATACACCTTAACACAATGGATATTCCGAACGTCGACATCGACATATAGTTGAAACTGGCCTATCCCTCCTCTCTCATGCCTCAATGCCTCTCAAATACTGGCCTCTTGCCTTCTCCACCGCAGTTTACCTTATTAATCGAATGCCCACTCCAACACTTTCTCTCCAATCACCCTTCTCTAAAATTTTTGGCTTTCCTCCCAACTATGCCAAGTTACGAAGTTTTGGCTGTCTATGCTACCCTTGGCTCCGCCCATACACATCTCACAAACTTGACCCTCGCTCCAAGCCATGTATTTTCGTAGGCTACTCTCTTACCCAAAGCGCCTATTATTGTCTTGATCATACCTCCGCCAAAATCTATGTTTCTCGTCATGTCAAGTTTGTCGAAAATTCCTTCCCTTTTGCTAATTCAACGAAGGTCCCTCCCTCCACCTCCCTATCTAATGTTGATGAGTGGTGTCGTCGTCATGCCACTACTTCTCTCTCCTACACCAACAACCACTGTCCAGCCCATACATTCACCACCGAATGCCCATTCTGTACCAGAATCTTCTCCCACTTCGTCTACACATGTACCGAATGCCCATTCTGTACTAGAATCTGCCCATTCTGTACTAGAATCTTCTCCCACTTCGTCTACACATGCACCGAATGCCCATCATGCATCAGACTCTTCCCTCACTTCCTTCTCTCCCCCTCCCTCTTCTCCCCCTCCCTCTTCTCCCCCACCACCTCCCGCTTGCTCCATCGTCACTCGCTCCCAAAACAATATCGTCAAACCCAATCCCAAATACAGTGTACACTCCCACATCTCCACCAACTCTCTTGAGCCAACCACGGTAGCTCAAGCTCTAAAGAGTCCGTCTTGGACGAAAGCAATGCAATCTGAATATGAAGCTCTCCTTCAAAATCGAACTTGGGATCTTGTCCCTCCTTCTCCTTCGTACAATCTTGTCGGGTGTAAATGGGTTTTTCGCAATAAATACAACCCCGATGGCTCTATTGAACGCCAAAAAGCTCGTCTTGTAGCCAAAGGATTTCATCAACGCCCCGGTCTAGACTATACTGAAACCTTTAGTACTGCTGTTAAATCCACCACGATTCGAGTCATTCTTTCACTTGCCATCTCTCGGAATTGGTCTCTTCGCCAAATAGATATTAATAATGCATTTCTTCAAGGGTCTCTCATGGAGGATGTATACATGGTCCAACCTTTTGGTTTCATTGACCAAACCCGTCCTCACCATGTTTGCAAGCTTCGCCAAGCTCTTTACGGCCTTAAACAAGCCCCACGGGCTTGGTACATCGAACTCAAAAAGTATTTGTTAAACATTGGTTTTGTAAATACAGTTTCAGACTCCTCTCTTTTTATTCTCCGTCAATCTCATCATCTAATCTATCTCCTTGTCTACGTCGATGACATTATTGTCACTGGCTCTGACTCTACCTTCATCGCACTACAACAAATTATGTCTATTGAGGCTCTTAAAAGTGCCTCGATAGGTTACTTATTGAGGCCTTTTTAACCTTGAGGCACTTAGACTAAGTGTCCTTTGTATTGAAGCCCCAATAGAATATTGAGGCTCTTTTAAGTGATGTAAGAGGTGACAACTTTTATGTGACACTTGTATGAGCCTCAATATATTTTTTATAGTGACACCTACAAGTGTCTCATAAAGCAATTTGAAATATGAAAAGGTGACTAATATGTCTATTGCAAGTGCCTCTAAAAGATATTTAAACTATTTTAACTACCATCAAATGCCTCAAGAAAACTATTAAAACAGCACCTGCAAGTGTCTCAACAACTAATCTCTGAAGACTGTTTTATGGCTTGCTATTAAGGCACTTCAAAAGGCCCTATTCGGAAACTACAACCCACTTGGAAACAACCTTCTAATGCCAATAACATCTACCTTTTCCTCCTCAATTTTGTTCCATGCTTGTGTAGTTTTATCCATGTACAAGAAATTAAAAAATTGTAAAGGGTACAACGTCAAACATAAGTAGTCACAAAAAGCTATCATAAATTAGTCACCAACAATTTAATTACATTGTCTCAATCATGTCTTTCGATAATCTACTCATATCAATCTAAAACCAACTATATGCGTAGTCATTAATTGTATCAAAATCTCGGGCTAAAATGATATAACGTATAACACCTTCCATCCACCCTAAATAATCTGTAAAATCCTTCATGTTCAATAACATGGAGTTGCTACTAGCTTTGGCCAAAATCCAGCGGTATTACCTACAAAATATTTAAATTAAAATTAGTAGAAGTACAAAAATGACACATATAATAATGACTTATTGACTTAAGTAATGCAAACATATCAAAGATAAAGGCCAAGCTATAGGTGCTCCAATCGCATCTCCAATGGTAGTGAAAATTCCATACAGCTTGATTATCTCCTCGTCCCATTCCACAGCAACTTGAACTTGTACTTCACACCAATTACGACCTATGTTGCTGGATCAATACTTGAGATGATTCCCTTTACAACAACATGGTCTTGATTCACTAAACTCTTGAGAGATACTATGGCACCAACCTAAAATGAAACTCATTTTGGGCAGAGGTAGTACTACATAACTTTTCTAATTATAACATAAAAATTCACATGACCCATCTAGGATATTTTCCATCTACCAGTAGTGACACCGGAAAGTGTGGGGAAAGGTTGGAGGTAACACAAGGCGCACTCAACACTCACTACTCTAGGAATCCACCAAAGAGTTTAGACTATAATACAAGAAGATATAGTCTTCTTAACAAGCTTACAAGCTCACCATATGTGTTTTATTTTCGAAATTCACCCCGAAACACTACAAAAGAAGGCCTATTATAGGCAAGCCTTGGAACAACCCTCCAAGATGAGTCAAAAATCATAAATGAGACTTTACATTTTCTAAGGTCTTGATTAACGAAAAGATGAGTCTAACTAGGAGGAAACAGATGAATGTTGACTGAAAAATAATCATCTATCAAATACCAATGTGCATGAATGACTAGATTCATAAAAACACCAAGAGTTGGTTCATCCTTCCAAACTCCCGCCAGACATCACTAATCTGCGACCCTTTAGTAAAATGACCATAACTCATGGTAGGAATATTATATTTGAGCTCCGTTTTTTTTGTTAAAAACTAGACTCATAGGGCTTTCCAACGGTATATGGCTCGTCCCGTAATTCCTTACCAATGAAGCAGTTTATTCCGTAAAGTAGAATCAAAAATCTGATTTTTCTGCGTCAAGTAGAGGGAGACATTAATCTTAGGCCATTAACATTTACAAACCTCTATACTTGAGTTCTTGCCCTCTTCAATTTTTAATAAGATTCCAAGGGAAAACCCAAAGTAAAAATAAAGTAAAGATAAGCAAAGGACCGCAATTATATCTCCAAGGACATGATAAAATGCTAAAATGGGGCAACAAAGACACAATCAGATATGTACCACGAAAGAAGGGGAAAAATTATTATCCTTAGTCCAAGATTCGAGCCAAGACTTGTCACAAAGTTTTTAGAGCAGCCTTGACAAGATCTTATGAGAGAAATTGCAATGATAGGCCTCAAAGTTGACTCGGAAAGGTGGTATCGTCGTATTCTAAGCAGCAAATTTCTAAAGGGTCTTCTTGAGGTCATCTTTTTATTTCCTCTTTAAAGCTTGACTATTTTTCCCTTATACTTATAACCCGTCTCCTACTACTAGTAACTTTCCAGTACGAAGAAAAGAGAAAGAGCATTCCCATCAATTGTAGCTACACTCGTTACATACATACATACATACATACATACACACACACACACACACACACATATATATATATATATATATATATATATATATATATCCTCTTTTCTAATGAATTGAAAAAGAATGACGTACTCAACTAATGACATAGGTGAGAGCAAGATGATGGACCTTACTTCCATATGGTTGGTTCACTGCTTTTGTTCATTCTTCTCTTGATCCGATAAAATTTCTTCTTTTGTAAAAAAAAAAAAAAAAAGTGATTTGAATTTAACGTGCAAATACAATAATGGTCTATTGGCAAATAGTTATGAGTTTCAACATCCATGGAATATTTTAATCCAGAATATGCTCAGTTGTTACCTGCAATATACAGGGTGAATGTTCCAAAAGGGCGAGTTCTTGAAAATCACGTTGGAAATAATAATGTTTCGGGTGTTCTTCAATTCAATTAGATTTGGCCTGGTGTACTGGAGTGTTCTCTGTCTCCACATGTTCCACTAGATATCACCCTGACCATCGATCGTCCCATTCTCACCTATGAAAGAACAATTTATCAAAGTCAAGTGAACATATAAGAAAAATGATAGCAATTTGAAGCAGTAACTAGAAGTGTGAACTAAGTTGCCATGGACATATTTGATTACATACAAGATCTTAACAGATAAAGTCCATGTCGTTGTAAGGCATGTTGAAAAGAGAGTCAACATTATTTTGGGGCATGTTGGAAAACATGAGTCTCATTTGAGGTTCAAAATTAGCATTTTGGGGAGTCAATATGTAAATGTTACAAGACTGCTTTTCTTGGAAAAGTAACAAAAATTAAAGTGGTCTTGATGCCGATTACCTATAATTTCTAATAATGGTGAATAGAACTGAATCCTCTTGTGTTCAAAGGAAAAAGAGAGAAATGCCTGCAGCTCATACAAGTTGTTTACTAGAGAGAGGATCAGAGGTAAGACTTAACACTGAAGTTTGAGAAGATGAAAACAAAGAAGCAAAGTAGAAGAGATTGGCACTGCTCCCAAGATAAGAGATAATTGATTTCCAAAATCAGAAACTAAAGCATGTCGACATGGGGGAATTTTTATGTAATCCTTCTAAATTTGGGAACCTTTAGTTTCCTTCCCATGTTCTCCTTTTTTTTGAAAAAATTGTGATATTGACATGTAATGGTGCTGCCACGCTGTGTCATAAAGGTTAGCGAGTCCGATTCGACCAAAATTTTGGGTCGCGGAGGTTCCAGGGTCTCCCACAGCTACTTTTGTGGAGCTGCGGCTTGTCGTCTTATCAGAGCTTCTTTCTCGCTTCCACAGGGATTATGTGGTATTAGAATATTAAGCTCAGAACAGACAATTGTTCGTGAATGCAGAAGTCGGTAACCTGTGTGCATTATGTGATAAAAGAAATAACAAACAAGCCTCTTTCTTTGAACCTCTCCAACGTCCCTTGGTCCTTACACACTACCTAATACATGTGTGCACCACCTGTAAGAATTCCTCTAAAAGCTGTATATGCGATGCTATGTCCAAACCCTGAATGCAGAAGGCGGAAACTTGTGTGCTCATAACATTATTATGTGATTAAAGAAATAGTAAACAAGCCACTTTCTCTCAAGCTCTCCAACGTCCCTTGGTCCTTACACAATGCATAATACATGTGTGCACCACCAATAAGAATTCCTCTTAAAGCCGTATATGCAATGCTATGTCCAAACCCTGAATGGATCATCAGAGTATCCAGGGTACTAACCAGCGATAAGAAATATCAATTCTGATTGACGTGAGGCTTAGAATAGGTATCAACATGCATATATTGTGAAGCAATCATTAAAAAAAAAAAAAAAACAGAAAGACAACGAGTTTATTACTTACCAGTGATAATCACATCATGAAGCCCATCTCCATGGATGAAGCTCATATACCTTCCTCCGGGGCGTTCCCTCCCTCTTCCATAAGAAGGCAAAGGAGCAATCAAAGGCCAATTTGTCGTGTCCTGAAAAGCAAATGAAGAGTTTATAGTCAATCATCAATTGACATGAGAAATTGAAAATCAACGTACTCAACTGATGACATAAGAGCTGGGGACATAGAGAACATCTTGCAGCCAACTATATGCGGAAGGATGACCATAATTTGTGCTTGAGCCTACACACTCACACACACAAGGAGAAGAAATAGCACGATTTTGCATTTCAGACAGCAAGGCTATGCTACAAGTCTAGATGAAAGCTTATGCATTAAAAAATAACCGGCATCAGCAAGGCATTTCACTTTTGTGCTTAGCAGGTACGAGCACTCGGAAGCGATCAGAATGCAATAAGGATGTTAAGCCACCAGCTAAGCAGCTAGAGAGAATAGCCTTTCATACGAACACATTTACATGTTACCAAAATCAACAAGGAAATATGTGAGAGAGGGGGCGGGCTGAACACTAAACGACCAATAAATCATACTTATTCAGCATTCAACATTCCTTTTCCTAAAAGATCTTCAATAACTGCAAGGAAAATCCTTGCTCCTTTGTAGTGCAGCTTAGTAACCTGAGTAAAAAAGCTGTATTTTTGGGAATCATGCAAAAATGGGTAACAATATACATAGACTAAACTACGTGCTCTTCGTCAAACATGTTTACAAGACTAGTCCATATTTCTAATGCTAATACAGTAAATATGAACAAATTTCTTCTATATCTGACGAGAGTTAATAGAACTTATAGGATTGACAGCTTCTTACCAAGGTTAACTCTGTAGGCGTAATTACCAAGGTTAACTCTGTAGCATTCTTCCTGGGAATTATAGAAGGCTAGAAAATTCATACAGTTTATTTTGAAGAGCCATAGAGAATGGATCTGTAAATATATACGCAGTAATAAGCAATATATATAAGCCTAAAAGCATAGGTAAAAAGAACATTGCACAGGGATGAAAATATAGGGACACCACGCCCAACATTCATGATTGGGAATAGTATTCTGCGACCCATTTGCTTTTACATAATCTAGGTACTATTTTGTTAAACTCAAATAAAAAACTATCAGTTAGATAGATAGATAGATAGATAGATAGATAGATAGAGAAAGAGAGAGGGAGAGAGAGAGAGAGAGAGAGAGGGGGGGGAACTTAAACACAGGGTTGAAGCTACATAAAATAAAGACAAGTGAGATTAACAAAGTTTGAAACATTAAGATATACGGACAACATATGAAAGAAAAGTGAACTTCCAAACACAAAAAGTGTTTTATTTCAGCAAATAAAACAATAGACCATTTATTGTTCAACCAGCAACCAAATAATTTATAAAATCACAAGGACCACATTAATGCAGACATAAATTTTAATGTACTGAAAATCAAAAAGCTCCACCTAAAAACTTAAAGTAGCAGCACATGAACTCAGTACAAAGACTGTTCATAGAAGTATATAAATTACAATGAATAGGCATAAATTGATTGTACCTATCCAGCACTCCATTCTAGCACAAGGAAATTTTTATATTACATTAGGTGGATCAACACTGTTGTTTAAACATAAAACGAGAGCAACACCTCCGGTCTTCATTTGCATTTGAAGTTGAGAGATTTTAAAATCTTTAAGAAATTGATAGAAAGATGGATAAATTTTGAATGTATTTATGGAAGTGACTACAACCTTCTTGTTTCCAGGGCATGGACGATACCAAATCAAAAGCAAAATTACCATTTCCATCATCAATTCATCGATCAATCATTGAATAGAAAGATGAAACTACCTCGAGATCGTGTATCGGAAACATCACACATCCAATTTATTATGCAAGTCTTTCGAAGTTCACTGCTCACACAGTGAAGGTTTTTAGATAGATGCTTTTCCTCTATTCAATCAGTTACCTAAGGTCACTTGATTTGTTCTCCAGCTATTTATAGGACAAATGATTCGACAGGCTGAAGTTTAAGACTCTCATATTCAACAGCAGCAACAGCATTTTGGTTTTCACCCATAACAGGATCATTAGTCCCCCAAGAAAAAGATAAAAATTCATACTCAGTTATGTACCAAAAGAAGGAAAGACCAACGGCCTCGACAACCGGATGACACAGCAGCAGTTCCTGTATAAACACACTGATACACATGCATACGAACAAAGATTAATATGTTTATTTTAACCTCCCAAAGTAAGGAAAAAGAGATGTAAAAGTAGCGCAAATCATGAGTCTAAGCTAAGAATTTCTTCATATTGTCGAAAATGATTGAGCAGACTATGAAAGAAGTACAAAACAAAAACGAAAAGCCCGACCAGCATCCTCGAATCTTTCATCGAATGTACAACAACGGAATTTTTGGAGAAAACTGAGATTGAAACAAATTAACCCTAATTAGAAAACAAAGACAAATTGAGTATTACCTTGCTTAAAGCATGAAATTGGAACTGTTCTTCGATCGATTTCTAAGGGCTAATTCTTTCTTAGTAAGGATGGATTGGAATTTGGCATGAGGGACTTTGAAAAGAAGGGGGGGAGAAGACGGCTGGGAATTGAGGAAACCTAGCGAGTGCGGGAAAGGGGAAAAAATTGTGCACCAAAGTGAAAAATAAATTTGAGCGCGCGCGAGTTTTTCCCAAAGTGCACGATATATATATATATATTTTTTGTGAGCTATTCTTTTTTTATGAAATGACTCCTACAAGAGCCCTAATAGACTATTTTTGGAGACTTTTCAAAAAAAAACTTATAAACCATAAAGTAACACCTATAAAAGCCTTAATAGACTACTTTACGAGGCACTTTGGAAAAAGGCCCAAATAAGGAGTCGCAATATCTCAATTTTCTTGTAGTGTCGACAAATTTATCGAACAAATCTCTACACGATTCTCCCTTAAAGACCTTGGCTCTCTATCCTACTTTCTTGGTGTTGAAGTTCTCCCTCACCCTAACGGTCTCTTCCTTAGTCAACAAAAATATATTCATGACCTACTCCAAAAGGCTAACATGGATGAGGCCAAACCCGTCCCTACTCCTATGGCTACCTCTCCCTCATTATCTCTTCACTCTGGCTCCCCTCTTCCCCACCCTCACACCTATCGCACCCTTGTTGGCAGTTTACAATACCTTTCTCTCACTAGACCCGACATTGCTTTCACAGTCAATCGCCTGTCCCAATATATGCACAAACCGACTGATGCTCATTGGTTGGCCTTGAAACGTCTTCTCCGCTATCTTGTAGGCACCTCACATCATGGTATCTTACTCCACCGTAACTCTTCTCCATGCCTTTTGCCGATGCATTAGGTGTGATAAAGACAACTATGTCTCAACTACAGGCTACATTGTCTACCTTGGTCGCAATCCCATCTCCTGGAGTTCCACCAAGCAACGCACTCTAGCTCGTTCCTCCACTGAAGCTGAATATCGTGCTATCGCTGCCACAACTGCTGAAGTTCTTTGGGTCATCAATTTACTCACAAAATTGGGTATATCATCTTCTGTTCAACCAACAATCTATTGTGATAACATGGGCACCACTTATGTTGCGGCTAACCCGAAGTTTCATTCCAAAATGAAACATCTTGGGCTCGACTATCATTTTGTCCGAGAACATGTTCAACTCCGCACTCTCCGTGTTTCTCATATCTCCAAAGAAGTGATCAACTTGCATGTCCTCACCAAACCTCTTGCTCGTGCTTCGTTTCAAAATCTGATGTCCAAGATCGGTCTTGCTCCTCGCCCGACCATCTTGCGGGGGGATGATAAAGATACTAATAATGTACAGCTCATGTAAATCAATTTGTATATTCTATTTATGGTTGTAATATTGTCAACTCTTATTCTTGGTAGGAGTCTATAGTTTAGCCTTGGGATTAGTCTTTGTATCAGTATAAATACTGTCACTACTCATTCAATAATATTGTATCCTATTCTGTAATTGCTTTCTTCTCTTCTATAATAATTAATCTGATATGGCCATGTGTAGTAAACTAGTAATACACTTCTGCTTTATGGTGCTCTTAAATATCAAGACATCTATGGCTTCGTACCAAAGTGTCATGGCATAATTATCAAGATATATTTTGGTAATGTATGTGAAAAGGATAAAACTTATCCCAATCATTAATTGTTCACTATATTCTCTAGATTCATGTTGTATTCTCTAGATTCACGTTCCATGTATAGTCCTTCAATGTAACTTATATTCAATGTCTTAGATATTTCCAATGTTCTCTAGCTTGTATATATAGGCTATTGATAAATGAAAGAATTCACTTCTTCTTCTTACGTTTATATGGTATCAAAGCCTTACGATCCAAACACCCACCCACGCACATAGACTCCATCTCCAGTAATCTTCTCTTCTCTTCTCTCTCTAAATTTTTCTTTTTCTTTTCCACCCATTAGTGAGTACTGTAAACCCCACCCACTCCTCTTAAATTTTCCCTTTTTCCTTTTCTCTCACTTTCTCCTTTACAGACATAAAACACCCACCCACGCACAATCTTCTCTTCTTCTCTTCTCTCTCTAAAAAGTCTTGACTAAATCTCCGATCCACTACTACAAACCAGCGACCCACCTCTATTAAAAAACAAAAAAAAAAAAAAAACCGCAGAGAAGCAGCAAAGCTAAATCTTCTTTTCCTTGTCCTTGGTAAACCCATGGACAATGAAGATATCATTGCCAAGATTCTCAAAGGTCTAGACTACGACACATACAAGCCTGTCATTGATTCCATTCGCGCCCGAGACACACCCATCACTTTTGAAGCTCTCCATGAAAAGCTAATCCATCACGAACTCACTCTTAAACAATATACACTACCTTCTCCATTTCCAGCCTCTGCCCAAGCTGCCTATCATCCCTCTACAGCCTACAACCAATCTGCACCATTCCGCTTCCAACCTCCACGGCCCAACCACACCCCTCCCCTCCTACCCACTCCACCCGGACCTTCTATCACTAAACCCTTCAAAGGAAAATGTCAATTTTGCCGTCAGGTAGGGCACGTCATCTCCCAATGCAACCAGTTCAAGAAAGCTTACCCCACTGTTGTCTTTCCCCCTCCCCCCAACTTCACTCGCCCAAACCGCAACAACAATAACCATCACTCCACCCGTCCACAAGTCCACACCGCCACGCCCCAATCCATTCTCCACCCACTTCGGCTAGTTGATAGTGGTGCTAACCACCACATAACAAACGACCTTACCAACCTCTCGCTTCACGTACTCTTATGATGGGAATGATGAAGTACTTATTGGAGATGGCTCCTCCTATCAATCTCAAACATAGGTTCCTTCTCTCTTTCCTCCTCTAACTATACTCTTCAATTTAATAATGTTCTTCACGTTCCTCTCATCTCTCAAAATATTCTCTCGTCTCTCAATTTTGCAAAGACAATGATGCTCTTATTGAATTCTCACATTCTTCTTTTCTTATAAAGGCTCGGTCGACCAACCAAATTCTACTCCATGGAACAAGTGACCATGGCGTTTATTTTTGGTATCCATCCTTCGCTCAAGCGCACCTTAGCATCAACAACTCTTTTTCATCATGGCATCACCGACTTGGTCATCCTGCCGCTCCAATAATTTCTATTTTAAAACAATAGCCTCTTTACCAATCTCCTCTAGTCCTCTTTCTAGTTGTAATGCATGCAACATCAATAAAAGTCATAAACTTCCGTTTTCTACATCTACTCTTCAATCTCATGCTCCTCTTGACATAATATTCTCTGATGTTTGGACCTCTCCCGTCTTATCATATGACAATTTTAAATACTATGTAATATTTATTGATCATTATACTAAATACACCTGGCTATACCCATTCAAAAATAAATCTGACACCCTCACCATTTTCACTCGCTTCAAGGCTCTCGTCGAAAAATATTTCCGCAAAGATATTACTCAGTTCTACTCTGACAATGGAGGTGAATACATAAAAATAACTCCATCTCTACTTCAGTCTGGCATTTCTCACCTCACATCTCCTCCTCACACTCCCGAACATAATGGTTTTGCTGAACGACGGCATCGCCATATTGTGGAAACCGGCTTAACCTTACTCTCTCATGCTAAACTACCTCTTACTTTCTGGGCTCATGCTCTCACCACTGCCACCTATCTCATCAATCGTCTACCCACATCTACTTTCACAAACGATTCTCCCTTTCTCCGTCTCTTCAAATACCCTCCCAATTACACTAAACTCCGTAGCTTCGGCTGTTTGTGTTACCCATGGCTCCGTCCTTATACAAAACACAAACTTGATCCTAAATCCACTCCGTGTATTTTTGTTGGCTACTCACCCACACAAAGTGCCTACTACTGTCTTGATCTCATCACCTCTCGAGTCTACACCTCCCGTCATGTAAAATTCTTTGAAACAGAATTTCCATATCAAACCCTCACTAACAATACATCTTCCCCTCCGCCTCCTTCAACAGTCGAGTGGTGCCCCATATCTGTTCCCCCCCTTAATAACCCTACTCCAACCTCCCCACAACCACTAAATGACCTCCCCTCTGACCCAACCACCCCACCACCTGAAAACCCCACCACCATCACTCCCACTGCCGAGCACTCCTCTCCCATACCTCACACTGCCCCTGCTGCCCCTACCTCAACTCCCGCCCACTCTCCAAATACAGCCACCACCACAACTTCCACACATACCGAACCTCCACCACCTTCCCGCACCATTGTCACCCGTCTATCCAATAATATCAGAAAACCCAACCCCAAATATGCTAACCTTGCCACACTTCTTTCACCCACTAGTCTACCTACCACCACCAAAAAAGCCATATCCTCCCCTCAATGGCGTGCTGCCATGCAGGAAGAATACAATGCCCTTACTCGTAACAATACATGGACCCTCGTTCCACCATCTGAAGTACATAACATTGTCGGTTGCAAGTGGGTATTTCGTATTAAATATAACCCGAATAATACAATTCAGAAATACAAAGCCCGTCTCGTAGCCAAAGGATTTCATCAACAACCTGGTATCGACTACTCTGAAACCTTCAGCCCCGTCGTCAAGCCAGTTACAATTCGTCTTCTTCGCTCTCTTGCTCTTAGTCAAGGTTGGTCTCTTCGCCAACTTGATATTAATAATGCCTTCCTTCAAGGCACCCTTCAGGAAACAGTCTTCATGACTCAACCACCCGGCTTTGTTAATGAAGTCACTCCTTCTCATGTCTGCCGTCTCACCAAAGCCATATATGGCCTTAAACAAGCCCCTAGGGTCTGGTACAATGAACTCAAATCCTATCTTCTTTCTTATGGTTATCACTCCTCATCCGCTGACCCATCTCTATTTCTCTATACACATAACTCTCATCACCTTTACCTTCTAGTCTATGTTGATGATATCATTGTCACAGGCTCTTCTCCCTCCCTTCTCTCCACCTTTCTCACAGACCTTGCCAATCGTTTTTCTCTCAAAGACCTTGGTCAACTATCCTACTTCCTTGGAGTTGAAGTCACGCCCAATAAACAAGGCCTTCTACTCTCTCAATCCAAATACATTTATGATCTCTTATGTCGTTACAACATGCACAATTCTAAACCCAGTCCTACTCCAATGGCCGTCTACCCTCCCCTCACACTCGATCCCTCGTCCCCACTTTCTAACTCTACCACCTATCGTGCCATTGTTGGTAGCCTACAGTATCTATCCCTCACACGACCTGACATCTCCTTTTCTGTCAACAAATTAGCTCAATTCCTTCACCAACCTCAAGAATCTCATTGGACTACCCTAAAACGCATTCTTCGGTATCTTCATGGAACTCTTCACATGGGTCTCCAACTCTTTCGTGACACACCACTTACTCTCCATGCCTTTAGTGACGCCGACTGGGCTGGTGACAAAATGACTATGTCTCCACCTCCGGCTATCTTGTCTACCTTGGTCGTAATCCTCTTGCCTAGTCCTCTAAGAAACAAAGAACCCTTGCACGATCATCCACCGAGGCAGAGTTTCAAGCTGTTGCCGATGCTTCTGCTGAACTTCTTTGGCTTCGCAATCTGCTTTTGGAATTCGGGATCACACTCTCACAACCTCCTGTCATCTATTGTGATAATCTTGGTGCTGCTCACTACTCTGCCAATCCTATTTTTCACTCCCGCATGAAACATGTTGCTCTATCCTTTCATTTTGTTCGTGAGCAAGTACAACTTGGTGCATTACGCGTTCAACATATATCGCAGTGATCAATTAGCTTATGCTCACAAAACCCCTACCTCGCACTGTTTTCATTTTCTTTTGTCCAAGATCGGTCTTCTCCAACGATCGTCCGTCTTGCGGGAGCATGAAAAGGATAAAACTTATCCCAATCATTAACTGTTCACTGTATTCTCTAGATTCATGTTGTATTCTCTAGATTCACGTTCTATGTACAGTCCTTCAATGTAACTTATATTCAATGTCTTAGATATTTCCAATGTTCTCTAGCTTGTATATATAGGTTGTTGATAAATGAAAGAATTCACTTCTTCTTCTTCTTACGTTTATAGTATGCTCATGAATCTCCATATCCCCTGATAGTCGAGTCCGATCGCATCTTTAATGGCGGTTCAAGTGGGAGAGACTTTCATTTTTCTGTATCGATTTTATGGAACTGATGAAGACAATATGATTTCAAGAGCTTTAAAATTCTATAGCTGTAATATTTATCAAGATATATTTTGGTAATATATTATGGCTTCCTAGATATTTTTGATCTTGACATATGAGGAATTGCAGAAGGAAACTTCATATGATCATGTGAAGTTATTAGCTGAATTCATTGGTTGTCCATTTTCTTCAAAGGAAGAGAAGGAGGTGTGTGGTGGAAAAGATTATTGATTTGTGTAGTATTAAGAATCTAGGCAACATGGAAGTGAACAAGACCGACCCTTTTTGGATCAATTGTAGTGGAAAACCAAAGGTATTTTAGGAAGGGTGAGGTTGGAGATTGGAGAAATTAATAACCTTAAAACAGATATGATGCAACGTATAGACAGTATTACTGATCACACAAACTCAAAGGTTGTGGCCTTACACTTAGTTAAAACTTTCTTACGAAGAAAACATTTTTATGCTAAGAGCACATACAACGGAGGAGCTTATGGGGAGCATCAAGGGATTCTTCCTTACAATGGAGATTTTTACGGGGAGCTTATTTGGAAAAAAGGAGAATGGGTAGCTTATTAAGCTACCGGAGCTTATCATGATTCTTTAAAAAAAATTCTCCAAAACGACATAGTTTAGTTTTAAATGAGTTTAAAACTATGCCGTATTGCTAAAGTTTTAAAAAAAAAAAAAATTTCCTGACAAGCACTGTAGTATCACTGTAGCAAATTTGTTTTAAGCTGTTTTTGGTCATTTTCGGCCATAAAAAATTATTTTTTTTTATTTTTTATTTTTTGGTATTAAAGTACACATTTTTATTTACAAATAGAGACTTGGTTTATTTCATTTGGACATTAGATCAATTTTTATGAATTTAATATATAAATATATAAAGATATTAATTGAATGGAGATAAAGATGGTGGAGTATATAAAAATATTGGAGTTTGTGCCACCATTGGAAGGAGATTTTTGATTGAGTAGCTAATAGGTAGCTTTAAGGATATTTTTGTAATAAAATTGATTAAAAATGGTAGAAAGCTCCCCTTAAGCTCCCCACCCATTGTACATGCTCTAACAAGCTGGATAATATTGAGGTCTGCTACAGCTATTGGACCATTTTTTTTTATTTTTTATTTTTGTATCAGCTAATGAGTAAGTTTGACCTATGTTGGAACCTATTAGATTGGAAAACTATATGGTTCTTTCTCTATTTCTATTTGTGAGTTAGGAATGAATGGATGTTTGAGATATTAGTTTTGCAAAGTTTTTTATTGAACAAATATCCCTAAATTATATTCAAATGATGGATTTTTTTATTATTTTTTTTTAATATTCTAAATCTACTCTAAATCCTCAAAGACCCCCAACGAAATTCGATCTTGGAACCAACAACAGAGAAAATTAGACTCTAACCAATAGAGCAATTACTGAATCTCATGATGAATTTTCTTTTTAGATACGGAGGAAGGTACATATATATGAATGACTTTAGTGCTCACTATATATGCTCCTTCCATCCCAAATATAAATAGTACATTTTTCCTCTTTAGTTTATCTCAAAGAAAATAGTGATAATATTAATACAATTTGTATAAAATACAACCATATAAAGATATAATGTTGTAGCCATTTGTACGAAAGATAAGCGCATTTCTATTAGGTACTACCCAAATTGCTCAAGAATAAATGGAGTCTCCCCACGTGCAGAGCACGTTGGCACTTCCCTTAGTACTACTACTACACTATTCTATTAACAAATTTATATATTTTCTCCTGGCAAAGTCTATTTTCACTATAAATTTTACTTATTCACTACATTTATTAATGGTTAAATTAACCAACAAGCGCTTAAATCTAGTAAGAGGACTGTTCTAACTTAACCATAAATCTCGGGTTCGAGTTCTATGGGAACGCAACTATTTTAAAAACTTGTTGGGGTAGCTTCTACCTCCACTCGTGGTACTACCCGGCTCGGAAGATTAGCAAAAATCAATGGTTAAATAAATTAGTCATTGTTACACATATTGCCCTTGAAACACTTACCTTATTTGATGATAAAGTATTTGCCTAAAGTCGATTAATCTTTTTTAAATTTTCTTTATAACCTAAAATTAATTTTGAACTTTTATTATCTTCTCAAATAAACTATGTCTATTTGTCAACACTAAAATTAAATCAATCCATTATTTTTCATTTAATTTCTTCAAAGAATTTTTTTTGAAGCAAATTAAATTTAGTGTCAAAAAAAATTTTTAATGTTGTACAACTGCCAACATATTTTAAAAGATTTTTAAGGAATCTCTAAACATATATTCATTAAATGATTTGTCATTCAAGTTATTTCTTTGAAATTTATAATATGTACTCCGTAGTTTAATATTATATAACCCATGTCACTTTTTTTATAGTCTATTTTGTTATTTATATTTGTTCTTATTTGTAATCGAACGAAATTAGACATATGCATGTATTATTTTCCTTTTAGATGTTTTATAATTTTCCAAATTAAAAGGAGAAATAAGGGAAATAAGATTATGTTAAAATATTGATTAACTTAATTAAATTTTAGTAAATATAGTGGATAAGTAAATATTATAGTAAAAATAAACTCTCTTTTTCTCGCAACATTTTCCTCTTTTACTTTTGTATAAAGTTTTCTCCCGTTCCTTGGTCTACTAGTACGGGGTAACACCGCTCCAGTTTTGAATTTTGAGGGGAGAGGAGGCTCCAACTGAAAATAATTTATTTATTTATTTATTTATTTTACTTTTTAACAATCTGTTTTCCACGCTGTCATTGGAGAGCCCATGAAATCTATAAAATTCCACGTGGGAGACAAACTAAAAAAGCAATGATTTGAAAATGTGTCGCCATTAAACAATCATATATCTAATCACATAGTCCTAACTCTCTCTATTGTCCTTAACTTAAACAAAACCATACTCCCTAATTCATACTTCTCCCTTTGAACTACTTCAAAAGTATTGTATTGGATTGGATGCTTTTTTTGTCAGAAAAGTTAAAATTGTTTAATTTCCTGTTGTTTGAACAAGTTGCACATAACTACGTACCTATTCTATTTACAACATGCATGTTTTGTTTTGATGTAAATGAGTCGAGTTGAATCACTTTTTGATATTTCAATCTCACCTAAAAGGATACTAGCTACTAGAAACTTCAGCCAAGCTTTACTAGCTTAACCCATGATCTTTATTACACCTTACACCATAATTTGAAGTTGATCTCGAATTCATGAAATGGAGGAGCTGGCCGGCCAGCAATGTGAAAATTATGTTTCTTTACGAGATAGAAATAATATGTGCATGATATGTACTTATTTCTTATTGTTTGAGATCATTTCAATAGAGCCAAATTAAAGCGTGCGTAGGTCACTAATGTGTTCCAAGTTAGTGAATGAACTTAACAAGCTTGAGCTCGTTATCGAGCTCAAGTTCGAGTTGAGTCAAGCTATTAAGAAACTCACACTAGAAAAAGATAAGTTAAGAAATCTTATACTCCACACTATCGACTTTATGCTACTGAAATGAAACTTGTATCCCTCGTGTGTGTAATCTCTCCTTTTGCCCTTGAGAGAGAAGCACGTCACTATAAAAAATTCAGTTTTGTATAATTATTGTCTTGTTTGATTGACCCATAAATTAAAAAATAATAATTGACTTGATTATTAATATTAGTATAGTGTATAATTTTTTTAATGTCAATGTGCATGTGGCCCATAATTAAAGTATGAAAAAAAAAGTAAGGGTGAAATGGTAAAAGTGTTGTCCTAAAAAATAAACATTCAAACAAAACAATTATTTTGGGACAGACAAAAAAAGAAAGGAAGACAATAATTTAGGGACGGAGAGAGTACTTACACATGTTTATGTTAGGATTAATATATAATTTGGTCCTTGAACTTTTCCAAAACTCCTAATTTGGTCATAAATGTTTCACCTTTCCTACCTTGGTCCTTGAACTCACCTTTTGCTATCTTATTAATCATTTGTGCCGTTAAATCAAACAAAACCGTTAAAATTTTCTTGAAAAGACAAAATTGCCCTTAACTGAATCTAAGTGGGATGCCTAGGTGAAATACATTTTGGTGGCAAAAGATAATAATTTTACCTATATATTATTTATCAATTTCCCTCTCTTTCTCTCTCATCATATTTCTCTCTCTATCTCATCCTTGACCTTGACCGTGTTCCTCTCTCTCTCTCTCCAATGATCAACCATGTCTGCAGTTGTTCAAGTTTCAACCTCCAGGTTTGCAGTTATTCTCTTTTACACACGCACACACGCACACACACATTCCTTGTAACATTCCCGGATCTGTCTCTCTCTCTCTCTCACATACACACACATCAAGGGCAACATCAAAATCGAGGTTCTTTTTTAATTCTCAATTCTCATACTATATCTCTCTATCTTTGGACTAACTAATTCCTCTATTTTTTCAACCAATGGTTCAAGGGCGGTACCACCAACATTTGTTACAATTGCTTGGATAATTTGGTGGGTTTGCATCTTTGACCACCAATTTGGTGGGTTTGCAAAATAGAAAAGAAATTAAAAGTCAAAATAGGAAAAAGGGTTTGCAAAGCCTGTCGTTACCGGTGGCACCAATGCGACAAAGCCAGTCTTGCCATCATCATCTCCTACACCATTGCCGACCTCTCTGCACTTCTTTCTGCTTTCTGCCACACCGAGTTAGTTGTCCACATGCTCGTCGCCGATGGTGCTTTCAGTTACATCCGGAAGCTAAAGACAGGAAGGATTTTTCCTTACATCCCTCGCGCACTCTCTCTCTCTCTCTCTCTCTCTCTCTCTCTCTCTCTCTCTCTCTCTCTCTCTCTCTCTCTCTCTCTCTCTCTCTCACTCCATTTAAATTTGTCTGTATCACTGTTGCCGAAAATCACCATTGATTCCAAATTAAAACTCAGATTTGCTTATTGGAATTAAAACCCAGATTTAGATTTTCGTTTTGGTTTTTGAGGGGGACAGAGATTGGGCTAGGTTTCTTTTATGTGGCTAAGAAATCTCAATTGGAACTAAACCCAGTTAAAACCCAGAAGGTTGAATAACTATCATTCTAAGTAGAGAAATCCTGACACCATTCTTGAATGAATCGAAGATGGCATGGCTGAAGAAAGCTACTGAACCCATCAGTGCCCGATTTTATTTCGGGAGCTAAAGACAGGAAGGATTTTTCCCCTCTTCGGTACTGCAACCTTAAAAACTAAAACTAAATTTTGTTTTCAAGATTTAGAACTGTGGCGCCCCAACCCGGATCTTTATACTAAATCCCAAGGTCGAGTTGTCAAACCACACATAGAAACACAACCCCAACCATAAAAGTACGAAACGCAACAGTCCATACTTACAAGAAATAACAATAAATTAAAACCTGATTGAACAATAAACAAGTCTTCGGTGACACTACAGCTGGAACCCCAACTAATTAAAAACCACAAGTCTAAGACTTGGGAAACAAACAACCACAACAACAACCTCCACGGCCACAAAATGTCGGAGAAAACATAAACCACGAGCTACAACATGCTCGGGAAAGAAATTGTATTAACTACAAAGTTATATACACAAGCGCAAAATACAAGTATCGGTTACCAAAAGTATATACAATACGACGCAAGACAACATTACCTATAGTAAAGTTTACATAACTTTACATTACCAAACGTCCTTGCCAAAAGAAAATAACTACATCTATAAACAAGCTCCAAGAGCTACGAAGCCAAAAGACAACCTGCAAGCTAAACGTGGTCTTTTCGATCTCACCGCGAACTCCCTGACTGGCTCGGATTTAAGGAAAAATATATAACAACAAACAGGGTGAGTCGAAACTTAATAAGTTACTAAATGCAACTACATGGCATGACATAATGCTCAAGCGATAACACAACATAGTAATATCATTTACATACCACAACTGAACATGTTATATCATCATTGATATACAATACACATAAATCATATAGCACCTTGATGTTCACATAAGTACTTGTAAATAAACCATATAATAAAGGATATCATTTCTCTTTCTTCCAACCATGTGTTGCTCCTGCAATACACAAAATAACCAACAGTGCCTCGATACTCGTGTGTGTAGTATCGACGTCCCCGATACAATCCCATCGGATTCTACATAGCAAGCCAAAGTCATGCGTATTGCTAAAACAGTAAGGCTACTTCTCAACTGTGGCCAACAGAAAAGGGGTGTGTGAACTCCAGTACGATGATTTATAGCAATCACAAACATTGATTTGTAAAGACTATAGGTCGTCCCACCTTGATTAAACAACAATGCAAGCTGGACTCAATGCAATGCACAAGTTGGTATAATACTCATCTTATGCAAATAACCACCAAGTTCAAAAGTAGTGAACTTGATGAATGTCAAGTAGATTATATTATTCTACCAAGAATCATAATGAAACATATTGTTAAAGAACTTGAAACAGCGACTTTAGAGCTAAATTACAAGTCTCTAATTTACCAGTACCAAATACTCGGAGGGTAAAAAACTATATCAAACGAACTCTAATTCTCCTAGGAATTTAACATGGTGTTCGGTGAGTATTATTCTTCTCAAAAATCAACTTTCTAGATTCATTACTATACTTCTCAAAATTCGGGTATAATTGCTATGTGTAAAATCTCCCAATTAAACATCTTGCCTTCTTAGTTCAATTCCATGATAGTGCACCAAATTTTAAATATGCAACATCATCTAAACCCAACATTTAGCACAAGAATATGTTATCCACCTCAACATATCATGTAGACATGAAAATACCAAGTATACAAGTCATGCATGTATATTTAAGAGCAATTATGCAATAATTTCTAAGCATACAAAAGGGGGTTAGTAACTTACCTGGAATAAACACTTAAACAAACCAAAGATGAAATCAAAGCCTTGTAGGTTGGTCTCCTAGTCCTTAGTAACACAATGGTGGTCTTGGATCACAATTTGGTTGGTTGAATCTTATAGAATCAAAATACACACACTAGTCTCACATTTCCTCTACACATACTCTCACTAGCTTGCATGGAAGAACTTGGAGTAAAACGGGAAGTATCTTGGTCTCTCTTGGGGTCTAATGTGAGGGAAAAAGCTGGTCAAAAGGGGTGTGGACGTGGCTCAAGGAGAGCCTTTCTTTTGGTCAAAATTGTCAAAGAAAAGAAAAGTCAAACAGTGTGCCGGGTATCTATGCAGCCGCATAGGGCGGGCGCATAAAATCTAGAGAATTTAAGGTTGAGTGCGAGCTTACGGCCGCATTGGGCCATGATCCAGGCCAAAGTATTCTCAAGCTATCCAAAAGTGATCTTCAAGCATCCCTAGCCATCCCAAGTAATTGATCCTAACTTCAACTAAGTCCCAAAACACTCTAACAACTCCACTAAAATAGCTTGTAATAAATCAATGGTCACAATACATGGAAAAATTATACAAATAACTAAAGTAGCATAACTCAAAATCAAAGCTTGAATCAACCAATATGCGACACAAATAAGTATAGATGAATATTTCTAACATGGTAATAATGCAACTAAGTAAGCACATTAAACATAGGAAGCCCGAGGGTATTACAAGAACAATGAATGTTTGGGTACTGAAATGAGTTTTAACTTTGCGTGTGTTTGTGCGTGAGAGAGAGAGGGGGGGTTTGACTTTTAATTTCTTTTTTGCTTTTTATATTTCATCTAAAACTTGGCCATGTTTTTCCATCTCAGCAACATATTAGCCACGTGGATTTTCATTAGACTCCGCGAAAGGCAATTTTGTCTTTTAAAAAAAAATTAACGGTTCTATTTGAATGGCAGGAGGAATTAATACGGCAGCAAAAGTTAAGTTAAAGGACGAATGTACGAAAGGTGAAACATCTATGACCAAATTAGGAGTTGTGGCAAAGTTCAGGGACCAAATTATATATTAATCCTTTATGTTACACGTACACAAAATTAGATGGACAAAATCATTGACGACTGAAAGGCTAGCAATAGTAACAGGGGTACTTTAAAGATATTAATAGACCTCAAGGAAGCCAACAAACAACTTAGTCTAATTACAAGGGGTTATACACAATTCGCCAGGTCGAAAAGTAAAAGTGAAGAGTGAACTTCGAGAAATATAAAGGTAAGGCTTCCTCTTATTGGGGCCGTAGTCAAGGCCTTTTGTCTTTAATTCTCTCAAAAGGGGCCTCGCTCCCAGCAATCTAATATTGACCGTAAAAAAGTTTACCGAAAATTATTGGTCGATCCATTTTTAAAATTTTTATTTATTTTATTTTTTTTAATTGTTAAAAAATACTTTTATAAAATTATTTTTAAAATGTCCTACAATAACATATACAGTAGCTTCTTCCTAAAAAATTTTGATGAATTTTTATTTTTTTAAATTTCTCCGGCTAATCTTTTAAATAACTTCTTCCAAATATTTCTCCATAAATCTTTTTTCTTCATAAAATTTATCCGGTGAATCTCTCTTCCTAAAATTTTTCCGGTGAATCTTTGTTTCCATTCCAATAGCTCATAGCAAAGAAAATTAATTTTTGTGCATAGCCTCTGTTTCCATTCCAATAGAACACTAGTGAATCTTACTTACTAAAATTTTTCGATAAATCTTCCTTTGGCTGCATTGAAAGATGATGAAATTAGGCATCGTAATTGGGCATCGAATTCTAAAATTTCTCTAATGAATCTTACTTACTCGCGATGATAGAATTAGACATCGCAATTGAGCATCACGATGATAAAATTAGGCATCGCGATGATTAAATTTCTCCGGTAAATCTTTCATTAATGGCATAATCGTCTTTTTACTCCAAAAGTACCTTTTTCGATTTTCAAAAAAGTAAAGTGGACTGGAGCGATTACAAATGTAATGACGGGCTTGTAATTCACCCAAAAGTTTATCATATTAAAATAATAAATAGTAATACTATAGGTACCTAAAGACTATCAAATTTTTTGCACCAAATGACGTGTTAGCTGATGTGACAGTTGATATGGTACAAAAATCAAAATTAAAATCATAATTAATGCATCACATCCACATCAGCTGACACATCATTTAGTGCAAAAAATTTGATACTCTTAGGTACACATAGCATTACTCAATAAATAATGAATACAATGTAAAATTTAGATAAAATAATAAATACAATGTAACTCAATGTAAAATTTTATTTTTTTTGTTATATTTTCATGTGTTATTATGTTGTCTATTTTATTAGACATGTTTGGTTAATTTTTTATTCATTATATTTTTTGTTTAGTAAATGATCTTGCATAAGATTTCATAGGCCAAAATAAAGAATTCAATAACGATCTAATAGGATCTTTTATGTTTTTGTTCTTATACGAAATAATATGAATAATAATTTAAGAATTTACATTGGACGTCTATTTTCTAAAAATCAATTTAATATTAATACAATTTTTTTATTTAATATATTTTTGTCCTATAATTCTTTTTTAAAATTGTTCAGATACTTTTTATTTCTTAGCATATAAAATCTACGTCGTATATTTTGTTTTGAGTTATAATATACTATAATAACTATATACCAAATTTGATAATTTATATTTTTAAATTTAAATCCATATATATTTTATTTTGAGTTAAGATATTTTTATGGAGCTAGCATCCATCATCCAAGCATAGTAATTTTACCACAAAATTTGGATAAAGATGTTATATCATAGTGAGGATGAACATATTTCACTGTCATCTATCGGTAAGTACATATGTGTTTACGTCTAAAATGTATTTACTTTGTAATAATTTTAGAATTTTGATTATTATAATTATAATTTTAGATTTATGTTGTTTATGTTGCATGTAAGGAAAAATACAACTTCTTGTTTTAAAACCACCTCCTCCAAAATTACAAGTATTGTTATATGAAAACACTGGTAAAAATAAACACTTTCGCCAAAACATACGTTCATATAACAATATGTTTTGTTTCACTTCAATGGGAGGGAAGATCGACGCTCGTGTAAATCAAGGTGGCTCTCCTCCTGTTTTCAAACTCCATGGTCAAAACTATCATTTAATTGGAAGCCTACGTCCATCGATAGGTGCAACTCCTAAATTTGCACAGTTGTATATTTACGATACTAAAAATGAAATCACAAATCGTATTGCTGCTGTCAAATAAATGTTTTAAATCATTAATATATTTTTTATTGTTTTTATGCAATTACCTAGTTATTATATTAATATTATAAGTGATTTCTCTTTCCAGGAAAGATCTCAATTGTCATGATCTAAATCCTGTAATTGTATCTGATTTGAAGGTCATGTTAGATACGAATAATATTTTGGAGAAAACTTTTCGAATGTCAAAGGATAAAATGGTTCTGGAAGGAAGATTAGAAGTGAAATTAAAATTGATCGGTAGATGAAGTAGGGACGTAAGAAGGTATAATCTCTCGACTGTATTTGAGGTTGTTGCTTTAGTCGTTAGCGATTTTGATGAAATGTTGGGTGACAATGATATTTTAGTTGAGACTCATACAGGTCAACTTAAGCATATAAATGAATTGAATGCTGCTTATCTTGCTCTTCAATATCCCTTGATTTTTTCGTACGACGACGATGGATACGAGAAGATACCATTTTCTAATTCCAAAATAGGGTCTGGAGGACGGAAAAAAGATAGTATAAGAGAATTTTTCGCGTATAGAATGCATGAAAAGGATTGCGAGCCGACAACCATTATGTTTACTAAAAAAGTCTATTTCAACAAATTGTTGTCGATGCGTATAACATGGTTGAATATGTACGATTGACTTATATTAGGCTGCACCAGAAGCAATTGCTTTGTGAAATGTATAAAGGTTTGCATGAAGCTCTATTATGTGGTGAAATTGATGCATCGACTAAGGGAAACGAATCATATTGCCTTCATCTTTTACTCGAGGAGCTATATATATATGATATAGTGCTATCAAGATGTCATGTCTATATTTAAATGGACAGGTTACCCAAATTTATTTCTACATTTATTACATGTAATCCAAAATTACCTGAAATTGTTAGATTTGTTGATAAACGTGGATTAAAGATCGTCCAGATATTGTGTACTGAGTATTTAAAGTTAAACTTGATGGTCTGATTCAAGACCTTCGTAAAAACAAGATTTTTGAAAATGTCTAATGAGGTACCATTTTTTTATTTATGCATATTATCTAAAAAACTTATAATTTTGTTATAATTAATTTAATTTATTTACATACATTAGAGTTGATATATGTGTAATTTTTTTTGTTTACAGTAATTTATACTGTAGAGTTTCAGAATAGGGGTTTGCCGCATGCTCACATATTACTATTCCTTTCCAATGAAGACAAATCCCCAACTGCAAAAGCAATTTATCGTATCATTTCGACAGAGATTCCCGATGAAAATAAGGATCCAATTTATTATGACTGAAGGAATTCGCCTTGCATGATAGATGGTCGTTGCTAAAATCATTTTCTAATTTTTTTTTTTTTTGTTGAAATGACAACAATTGATGAAGATGGTTATCCAGTGTACAGACAAAGGGATAATGGAAGAACGGTTCTTAAAAATGGAGTTTTGCTGGACAATAGACAGGTTGTTCCTCATAATCGATATTTATTGATTACTTATGGAGCTCATTTGAATGTGGAGTGATGTAATCAATCTCGTGTGATCAAATATTTGTTTAAGTACATAAACAAGGGCAATGATCGTGTAACTGCAACATTTTATCAGAGCTCAAATTATGATATTTCGGGGACAATTTATTTATGTTCGCATTTCTACCCGTGGCCCCTATCTTCCTAAGAACCCAGTCCCCGACGTAGAAAGATCTCGGTTTGACTCGCTTATCATGGTGGGCCTTGGCGAGATGTTTGTAGTTAATTATTCTGAGTCTTGTTTCCAGCCTTTTTTCTTCCAGAAAATCAAGATCTATCCCCCGAGCTTCGGCGTTAGCTTGCTCGCTAAAGTGGGTCACTCGCGAGGTCGGCACGGCTATTTCTACCATAGCCTTAGCCTCCGATCCAAATGCCAATGTGAAGGGGTCTCCACAATTGATCCTTGAACAGATGTGCGGATGCTCCATAGGACTGTGGGCAGCTCGTCCAACCATTTTTCTTTCTTCTCTTTCAAGTTTCTCTTTAGAGCATGGAGGATCTTTTTGTTTCAGCTTCGGCCTGACCATTACCCAAGGGATAGGCAACTGAAGACTTCCAGTGTTTTACATTCATTCCTTTGCAGCTTGAAGTGAACTTGGTGGAGAACTGGGTACCGTGGTCGGACACAATTACTCGGGGTAGTCCGAATCGACACCAAATGTAGTCGTGAATGAAATCGATAGTTTTTTCCTCGATTATACTAGCCAATGGCTTGGCTTCGATTTATTTGGTGAAGTAATCTACTACCACGATTAGAAATTCACAGCTTCCTTGAGCCTTTGAAAAAGTCCTATAAGGTCAACCCCTTACATGTCAAAAGGCCATGCTACGGCCATTGGGGTTTGCGACACTGAGGATATTCTAGGGATGTCTGTGAACCTCTGGCACTTGTCATATTTTTGCACATACTCCTCGGTATCCTTTCTTAAGGTCGGCCAATAGTAACCGTGAAAGATGATCTTGTCAATTAAAGTCCTCGCACTGGGTGTCCTCCACACACCCCTTCGTGCACTTCGGCTAACAGGTCTTCGACTGTTTCTATGAAGAGTGTCGTATGAGATATATTTAGGCCATGCTTGTCTTCGTATATTTATTTTCAGAATTCACTTTCTCTTTCATTGGTTATTTGATCTTACATTTTTTTTTATCTTTCCTATTTTTTTATTTATTTTTACAACACTAAAAAAAAAGTACAAATCGCAAAATAACTACTAGTCCAAACAGGTCTATACATGTATTGCATTTTGTAACATTGTTCTAATAAATTTGCACCAAAAAACTGCATTTTGTAACATTGTTCACAACTATTCATGGTACAATTTTGGAATGGAAAGGAGGCGCCAAACGCAGACCCCCAATACGCTAAATAGAGCCCCCTCTGGGCGAAATCACAAACTTGTCCTCGTTTATTATAATATACAGTTTTGAAAGAAAAATAAATAAATAAAATTGGACATGCGCCTGTGTTGACTTTTACACCCTAAATTTGTAAAAATTTAAAAAATTTGCACTATACCCCTTTAAATTTGTTAATTTCATTAAATTGTTTAACTTAATAGAAATTTGCACTATACCAAAATAAAAAAATTTAACGAAATTAATAAATTCAGGGTGGTAAAGTGCAAATTCAAGAGCTAAAAGTGCAACAATTGAAAAATGAAGAACAAAGGTACATGCGCCTGGACTAGACGCATGTCCAAGAGGACATGCGCACGGCCTAGGGGCATGTCCATTTGATTTTTTATTTTACTTTTTATAAAATTGTATATTATAACACAATAATAAAGAAAAAATATATATTTATCACAAAATATGTCAAAAACATAAACATTAGAAACAAATAACTAAGCAAAAAAATAAATTTAACATAAAATATGTCAAAAACATAACATTCAAAGCAAATAAAAGTAAGAGTTTTAAGTTAAATATTTTCTATATAAAAAAATGAGGACAAGCTAATAATTTTATGAGGTGCTGCATTTATCGTACAGGGGCTGCATTTAGCGCCTTTATTTAATGTCATGGCAAATTATTTATTTTCATTATCTTAGTACTTTACTTTTTTTGTTTTTGTTTTTTGTTTCTCTAACGTGTCTCAGGCTTTGAGTTCAAGACTAATCGTCCAAACAAGTTCGGATCACATGACAGTAAAACTTTATGAAAATAACAAGAAAGAAAAAGGATATTTTTTTTATCTCGGATAAATATTTCTAGTGGATAAAATATAAAGATTAAAAAACTTAATAATGTAATAATGTGCTATAAAATATTTTCTGACTATAATACACATAAACATTAATTGAGTTCAACTATTTTAAATAATTGAGTTTCTTTAGGATGTGTTATATTAAATGAAGTTTTAAGGGTATATTAAAAAAATAGTAAAAAATAAGTAGATCAAAAGTCATTAAGAACATTAATTGAAATATTTTAAAATAAAAATAAGAATATTTATTCGGACGGAGAGAGTACTGTATTAATATTTCGACCGAAATAGTAATAGTATAATTAATTTTAAAGTTAACCCTTGGACAATTCTCCAAAGTAGAAACATGGATTTTTAACCTGTCATTTCACATGACTGTCCTACACAACACACCCGGTTACATACTTTTCAGCCTTGAGACTTCAGTCCGATTTATGATTGATTTATCCCCAACCCACCATCCATCTCACCAATCCCAAATTACATTTACTATACCCCAACAAATAAACTCCCTTCCTCCCCTTCATTTCTCATTAATTACACATTTCACCCTCCCTCCCTTCACTCCCTCTACAAGTCCTTCACACTCCACTCTCACTCACTCACTCTCTCTCTCTCTCTCTCTCTGCATTTGCAATGGCAAAGTTCTGTCTCACTTTCTCTCTCCTACTCCTCCATTTCTTTCTCCTCCACGCTGCTTCCCCCAACCCAGACTCCGAACCTCTCTTAGCTTTCAAAGCAGCTTCCGACACTTCCTCCAAACTCACTGACTGGAATTCCACCACCGACCCCTGCAACTGGTACGGCGTTTCTTGCCTCCAAAACCGAGTCTCTCGACTCGTCCTCGAAGGCCTCAACTTGCGCGGCCGTTTCGACTCCCTTACATCTCTAACTCAGCTCCGCGTTCTCAGTCTCAAGCGTAACCGCCTCTCCGGACCCATCCCCGATCTCTCCAATCTCACCGCTCTCAAATTGCTCTTTCTTTCCTATAATGACATCTCCGGCGAGTTCCCCGCCTCCGTACCGTCGTTGTTCCGTTTGTACCGGCTTGATCTGTCGTACAACAATCTGTCCGGCGAGATTCCTCCAACAGTCAACCATTTGACTCATTTGTTGACTTTACGCCTCGAAGAGAATAAGTTCTCTGGCTCCATTTCGGAGCTCGACCTCCCGAATCTACAGGACTTTAACGTCTCCGGCAACAGACTCGCCGGCGACATACCCAGCAGCCTTTCGGGTTTCCCTGAGTCCGCATTCTATAACAATCCGGTCCTGTGCGGGTTCCCGCTCTCAAACTGTACGAAATCCGACACTGACCCGACTCGACCCGGATCTTCAGGAGCAATAGCCTCGCCGTTGACCAACCCAACGACCGTAACCTCTACACCAAGCTCAATACCAGCGAACGCCACAGTGCCGAACAAGCCCACAAATCATCGCCACGGTGGCGGTGGCAAAATAAGTCGAGTGGCCATCGTGGCGATTATAATAGGCGATGTTCTGGTCCTCGCAGTAGTTTCCCTACTCCTGTACTGCTACTTCTGGAAACGCTCCGCCAACTCGAAACCGGGCAAAGGCTCGTCCCATATTCTAGAATGCGAGAAAATCGTTTACTCGTCAAGCCCATACCCAACGGCTCAACCGGGATTCGAGAGGGGCAGAATGGTGTTTTTCGAAGGAGCGAAGAGGTTTGAGCTGGAGGACTTACTTCGAGCGTCGGCGGAAATGTTAGGAAAGGGTGGGTTTGGGACGGCGTACAAGGCGGTGTTGGATGACGGAAACGTTGTCGCCGTGAAGAGGTTGAAGGAGGCAACGGTAGGAGGGAAGCGTGAGTTTGAACAGCAAATGGAGGTGTTAGGGAGATTAAGGCACCCTAACATTGTTACTTTGAAGGCTTATTATTTTGCGAGGGATGAGAAATTGCTGGTGTACGAGTACATGCCTAACGGCAATTTGTTCTGGCTTCTTCACGGTATGCATGAATACTCTTTATATTTTTTTTTTACTTTTCGGTAAATTATTATCTTAAATTCAATAAACTAATTGTTACTCCCCAAATCAAAATAGTTTACATCTCCTCGTTAGCAAATCGGATCCTCTATTCTAAAATGGTATTTCATTCCCTATTTCAATCGTTAAATGTGCGCACATGTGTATAAAAAATTATGGGGTAATTAATGTTGTTTATTCACATGCACGTGTGGTGCACATTCAACGGTTTGAATAGAAGATAAAACACCATTTTAGAACAGAGGATTCAATCTGCCTCACTAGTTCCATTTCTTAATTTCTGGGTTTTGTTAAAAAAAAAAAATTTATTTATGGGAGAATTGAAGAAGGGAAGGAGCGGAGCTTTGAGTGTCTCGAATTCATTAAACAACTCTAATTACTGACTTTATTTATGTTATAGAGATGGCCTGGCCACGTATTATTTTGTCTTTTGTTTGATTTGAGATTTGATTACTTACTGTAAAAGTAAGATAGAAACAAAGAAAAGAACATGCTTTGCTTCTTTTTATAGAATTATCAATCAAAGAGACCGGAAAAGTACAAAAGAAAGAAAAAGGAGTTGGTAATTGTATTCCTTTAATCATTATAAAGATGCTTAAAACTACACATAAGTCATATCATGTTTTTCCATTTGTTTATTTTAAAATTTGCATGCATACCCTTTTCATGTTTTCATTCAATTTGAGGATTCTGATAATATTTGTCATACACCATAATAATGAGGAGGAGAGAATAGCAGCAGATAGAGAAATTAAGGCAGGTTTTGTATGAATTTGGGGACAAGTTCTTTTCTCCTCTTCAAGCATTTATTTTGTAAGGTAGCTTTCAACATCCCACATACTTACAATAGTTTTTTAAGTACAGTGTGGACAGTACCTGCAAAAATTGACCTCTCTTTTACCTGCACTGCACACCACAGTTCCCTCATCCCAAACTAATTTCATCTCTTTATTTTACTTAATCTTTTTTACAGTATCTTTTTTTAATTCTTGTTTGTTCTTCTACTTGGTGTCCATCCCCAACCATTTACACCAAAATTGTGTAATTTCAGCATCAAAATGGTGCAATTTCAGCACCAACTCCAATCCATTACAGCAAATCAATTTTTATTTCTTTTAATTTATTAAATTTATAACCATATACATTAATTTGCTATTAACCTTTTAAATAGTAATTTTTTAAAATTACACAATTTCTAATTTTAGTATATTTTATAATTTTATGCATTTTTAAATTTAAATGTGAAATTTTGTTTTCTGAATAATTTTTATATTTTATTAATAATATTTACAAAATAATTTACATAATGGACCTATTTTTATGTACATGTATATGATTGAATTGATTTTTTTTTGTTAAAATTCAAGATTAATACTAATAATTTCAAAATGTTAATTACTTATAAATTATTGAATTTAAATTTATAATGTTCAATAATTTAAAATAATTCATATTTAATTAATATTTATTAATTAGTTATAATATCTAATATTACTTATTATTTAGTTTAAAATATTTTAAATTAATAATAACATTTTATTAAATATTTGTTAATAATTTTTAATCAAAAAAACTAATGGATTAACACCAAATTTAATGTTGCACCAAATTTAGTGCAATACTTCTCACATCACTAAAATGGTGTTGGGTTTGGTGCACCAGATGGAATGTTCACAACATTTTGGTGTTATAGGGCACCGGTTAGACCATAGGGCACCGGTTAGACCATCTATAATCCCAAAATGGTGCAACATTTGGCGTATTGGTTGGAGAAGAAAGTTTGGAATAAATTTTGCACCAAAATGGTGTTTTGATGTATTGGTTGGAGTTGGTCTTAAAATTGCCTTAATAGCAACTCCAACCCATACACCAAAACACCGAAATGGTGCAAACTTTACACCATACCAAAACACCAAAATGGTGCAATTGCACCATTTCACCAAAACTTGCATCAATTTTGTGTTGTGAATAGTATTGCAACAAATATGGTGCAACACAACATCAACGCCAAAAGTGTTGGTGGGACGCATGCAATTTTTTTATTTTTAATTAATTATTAAATACTGAAAAATTATTAAGAAATATTAATAATATGATATTAGTTTCTTAAATATTTTAAAACTAATTAATATTTAATATTAGATATTATAATTACTTAATTAATATTAATAATATGATTTATTTTATATTATTGAATATTATAAATTCAATAATTAATTAACATTTTGTAATTATTAATCTTGAATTTTAATTAAATTCCATATAATTAAATTCAATATAATTATGCATGTACATTAAAATAGGTCTATTATGCTGATAAATAAATTAAAAGAATGAATATTCCTTTTGGTGTGTGCTGAAATTGCACTGTTTTGGTGCTGAAATTGCACCATTTTGCTGTAAATGGGTTGGAGATGGCCTTAAAAGTTAAAACACATTAGGTATGAAATTAATTCAGCTAGACCAAGGGAAGAATCACCTTTAAATGCTGAATTATGTCTAGCTCGATTTATGTATTTGAGAATCACTTTTAGGTACGCTGAATTGATAGCCCAATGAGCAAATCTATCCAGCAACCTTCATGTCCTTGGGATGTGTTTGGCTTAGGATTGTGAGATTAGTTTTTGAGTTTTAAATTTTCGTTTTGTGATGTTTGGATTTTAAAGTTTTGTCTTTGTTAATAAATAAATGTTACATCCTTACCAAAATAATTATCATTTTAGCAAAGGTTTTTTTGTGGCGAGATAGTAAAAAGTTAGAGAACAGACCATTGATCATCCTTTTACTTCACTAGTCGTGGTAGTACTATAATCAATTTTATTTTGTCTGTACTTGATTTGATACAGGAAGGAAGGGTTTTTGTTTTGTTCCAAACAGGAAACAGAGGACCTGGAAGAAACCCGTTGGACTGGACCACACGGCTCAAGATTGCAGCGGGAGCGGCCCGTGGGCTGGCCTTTATTCACAGCTCATGCAGATCTCTTAGACTCACCCACGGTAACATCAAATCAACAAACATCCTCTTGGACAAAACCGGAATCGCACGCGTCTCCGATTTCGGCCTCTCTGCCTTTGCGCCACCCACTACTGTCCCGAGATCCAACGGCTACCGTGCTCCTGAATCAGCAGTCGACGGCCGGAAAATCACCCAGAAATCCGACGTGTACTCTTTTGGGGTATTGCTATTGGAACTGTTAACAGGGAAGTGTCCATCCGTCGTGGACAATGGTGGGCCCGGGAGTTGTGGATATGGTGGTGGGGCGGTGGACTTGCCTAGGTGGGTCCAATCAGTGGTGAGGGAAGAGTGGACGGCGGAGGTGTTCGATTTGGAGCTGATGAGGTACAAGGATATAGAGGAGGAGATGGTGGGGTTGTTGCAGGTGGCGATGGCTTGTACAACGGCTGCGCCAGATCAACGGCCTAGCATGGGATACGTCGTGAAAATGATTGAGGAGTTGCGAGGGGTAGAGATGTCCCCGAGTCATGAGACACTCGAGTCTGTGTCTGACTCTCCTTCCCTGTCCGAAGACACGTTCGCTGCCAGCCAGTGATTTCTTCACGAGAAAAGAGTAGTGTTTTTTATTATTATTAATTTCTCAAAATACTGTTTTTTGAGTGATGTAAAGTAGGTTTCTATTTTTGTTTTTTTAACCCACTATTGAAATCGTCCCAAGGTAGGCAAATTAATACTACTAGTAATTTAAGTTTTAGAACCAAAAAAAAAGACCAAAAAGATGGGATCGAGACCTCCTATTGAACACTAGGTTTTGTTTTGTGATTCGGTAGATATTTTATGGCAATTGAATCAAAAAGTAAGAGATTCAATGAGAGTAAAATATTAATGTGGACCATGAAAGGATAGAAAAAGTGAACATACATACTAATCACAAAATGAATTAGTACGTAGGAAGACACGACCTTAATTATTTTGTACTATGAACTATTTTCAAAAAAAGTTATTAATGTTTTAAAAACATTCTTCACATGAATTATATCCGTCAGTCAGTGGATGAATTTGTACACACTGTTGGTTGGTATGTGAATCATTGTTCTTCTATTTTTGGTTGGTTTGGATAAGAAATTTATTTTGATTATTATGAGTGAAAAGAGACGGTGGTAATCAACTATGAATCATATGTAAATAAAATAGGTCAAGTTGAAGGGGCCCAACAACACATTTGGAGAAGAAGGGTAAGCATGTAATGTAACACAGCAAAAGCAAGCATGGGCGGATAAACATAACATGAGATGTGTTGAATTAAACTAGCATAAATCCGTCCAATGGATGGTATAACTCAAATATTATTATTATTTTTTAATTCTCTAAAATGAGTGTTTCTTTTTAATTTATTTATTTGTAAAAATTAAGAAAATTGTCTTTTAAATCATTTTAGTGTTACATATACATAAAATGTCATTTTAACTTATACAATATATATATATATATATATATATATATATATACATATGGAGAAATATTTAATGATTACTTTTTTATTTAACCATCAATGGTTACTCTCATTATCAACTATTTGATCAAAAATTAAAGGTTGAGATTTAATGCATTAAATGACTCACCTACTTGCATTAATTGCATTTTCCAACTAACCATTAAGTCTCAACCTTTAATTTTTGATCCAATGGTTGATAATAAGAGTAACCATTGATGGTTAAATAAAAAAGTAACCATTAAATACTCCTATATATATATATATGAATATATCTTAATGTCTTTAGTGTGCGTATTGACACATGATAGATAGTAAAAGAAGAATTTAGTAACATTATAAAAAATTAGGATAACATAGTAAATTACATATACTAATAAGAAAATTAGTTTAAAAATTAGGATAACATAGTAAATAGTAACTTGTGATTGATTAATGATAACTGTTATAAAAATGAGGATATTTTTGGATTAAAAATTCTAAGTTTCTATCTTCAATGCGAAAGCGAATCGGTCGAAAATGAAAGTACCAAGTATTTGAAGAAATAATGGCAAGAAAATATAAAATATAACGGAATCAAACAAAAGAGAACAGATGATTTACGTGATTTAATCCACTCCAAGGCAAGCAACAAATTCACTATAAACAATGAGGAATTACAATAGAGAGTTTTAGAGCCCGTTTGTTCGCGCGTTTTGGCCAAAACGCAGGGTTAAAACGCAGCTTATTCCTTAACTTAGCGTTTCAATGCTGCGGTAGAAAACGCAGCGTTTTCAAAACGCAGCTGCGTTTTAAAACGCTGAAATTCCTAGCTTTTTCCCAAAACGCAGATTTTAAAACGCAGTAGGGAATAAAAAGCAGCGTTTTGACATAATATCCCAAACGCATTTATAAAGAAAAAAGCCGCATTTTAAAAACGCTGCGTTTTTAAAACAATGCGTTTTCAAAACGCTACACCAAACGGGCTCTTAATGTACCCACCATACCTAGGATTAGGGTTACAAGAATTGACACGATTTCACAGAGTATCACACCTCTCACAGCCTAAAATAGTCACGCACTATTTTATTTAATATTGTCAAGACCTCAAGACCATCAATCACCGTGTCAGTCGTCCGTCTCTCCTCAATTGCGTCTCCATCTCTCGGCATTGTATGTGAGTCTAATGCATGCAGCTTTATATAAAACTTTAAGAAAAACCCAATTGATACAAGGAAATTGAAACCAAACTAATCCTAATATAATTAGGAATATAAACATGAACTAAACTTGCCACACCATAATACTCCACCGATTTGATAAAGGAAAAGGATTTGGAGGAGTCTTCAGTAACAGTAACATGAGTTCCATGTATTCCAATTTCCCCTTTTATTATCCAAACCAAATTTGCATCCAAGTCCAATATAAATTGGTCCATTAATTTTGAGACACATATTTTAACAAATCTTCACATTGGCTCAAATTTCATCGACCATTTATCCTCATTGTTACTTGTCCGTTATGCACCCCACCATGGGTGCCTAAAATTGATCTCGAACAGACGAGTTTAATCGGCCTTTGAATTCGCTCCATGAAATACTACTAAGCCAAATACTTTCAATTTCTTCACACTTGACATCTTCACTTTGAAACATAGCATGAGCTCTACCTTGAATGGCAATCTCTTGTAATAAATACAAGTTGCCCTTTTTGTTTCCACCCATGAGAAAATGACCACCACGAAAGATTTCCATCTTTCCATCACGAACTGTGTAATTGCAACCTTTCGAATCCAAGGAACCCAATGAAATTAAATTCCTCCTCAAGTTAGGAACATAACAAACTTCAATTAGCGTTTTCACTTCACCTTGAGTCTTGATTTTAATTGTTCCAACACCTTTAATCTTGTAATAAGAATCATCCGCTAAAAATACATCACCACTTGCACTCTTGTAAGTAGAAAACATATCTCTATTGGAACACATGTGAAAAGAACAACCAAAATCAAGAACTCATTCAGTCCGTAGATTAGCACCACCCACGGTCACATTAAGTACATCACCGCTATTCTCGTCATTGTTAATACCACCCTCATCGAAAGTGACAATATTAACATTAGAATTCAATTCTTTCTTCACTTCATCCTTGAGTTTTTGACAATTACGAACAACGTGACCTATCTCATTGCAATGCCAACACTTTATCTTGAAAGTCTTCTTTTTTTTCTCACCACCATTTGAACTTTCACCGGACGAATTTCTGACATGATTAACTTTGCTTTCCGCATACAAAGCATCACTATTATCATTATTCTTAAAACCTTTGTTCATAGAATCATTAGTTAATAATGAAATTTGTACCTCACCCAAAGTAAGCTTGTCTTTTTCACGCATAACAGTAGTAACTAAATGTTTGAAAGAGGGTGGCAAAGACTTTAGCAAAATTAAACCTTGATCTTCATTCTCAATTTTAATACCGATATTCGCCAACTCGCAAAGTATCCTGTTAAAAGCATTCAAGTCATCATGAATATTTGTACCTTCAGACATCGTGAAGTTGAAGTACAACTCTTTCTTTAGGTACAACCGGTTTGACATAGATTTCCCCATGTGGAGACTCTCCAACTTCTTCCATAATGCTTTTACAGATTTTACGGAGATAGCATTGTAGAAAACATTATCCGCGCAACATCGCCAGATAGTGCTAGCCGCCTTTTGATCAATTCTCTTCCATACCTCATGCTTCATATCGTCGGATTTTGCTTCCATTCCTTGCAAAGCAATCTCTTGATTTGCTTGAATCAAAACATTCCTAACTTTAACTTGCCACAAGGTAAAGTCATTACTTCCGTTAAATTTCTCCAATTGAAATTACATAGAATTTTCAACGTCCCCCATCTTCAAAACTCCAATCTCTTGATTCATAATTTCAACAATCCCAAAGCTCTACCAGTTTGTTATAAAAACGAGGATATTCTTGGATTAAGAATTCCAAGTTTTTATATTCAATGCAGAAGCGAATCGGTCGAAAATAAAAGTACCAAGTATTTGAAGAAATAATGGCAAGAAAATAGAAAATATAACGGAATCGATCAAACAAAAGGGAACAAAGGATTTACGTAGTTTAATCCACTCCAAGGTAAGCAACAAATCCACTATAAACGATGAGGAATTACAATAGAGAGTTTTCAATGTACTCACCCTACCTAGGATTAGGGCTACAAGGATTGACACGATCCCACAGAGTACCACACCTCTCACAACCCAAAATAATCACGCACTATTTTGTCTAATATTGTCAAGACCTCGAGACCCTCAACCACCGTATCCATCGTCAGTCTCTCCTCAATTGTGTCTCTATCTCTCAGCACTGTATGTGAGTCTAATGCATGCGGCTTTATATAAGACTTTAAGAAAAACCCAATTGATTCAAGGAAATTGAAACCAAACTAATCCTAATATAATTAGGAATATAAACATGAACTAAACTTGCCACACCATAATACTCCACCGATTTGATAAAGGAAAAGGATTTGGAGGAGTCTTCAGTAACGTCAGTTCCATGTATTCCAATTTCCCCTTTTATTATATATGCAAACCAAATTTGCATCCAAGTCCAATATAAATTGGTCCATTAATTTTGAGACACATATTTTAACAATAACGTAGAAGAGTTTCACTTGATTAACTTCAAATAAATTTTTAAATGATAGATTAATATTTTGATATTTTGACATTTAATTCCAAATGTTTGATTAATGATGAAACAGGATAAATTTGAATATAATAGAAAAAAACATGGTTTTAATAGGAATAATATTCTCCATGTTTAATGAAACAAAAATTATTTTCTAAATTATAACGTAGACTTTTTATTTAAAAAAATTTTTACGTATCATTGAAAATTTTTTAGTGTCAATTATAGAAAATATATAGAAGTAAAGTTCAATAATAAAAAGTATATTAATATATATTTTTTGAATTAGAATTTGCATGATAATTCAAACTATGAGCCAAATTCTTAAAACTCCTTGATTCTGAAAAAATGATGGGTAAAATGATTATCAAGAAAGAAATCAATTTAAATTTTGTGATAACTTTAAGGAGTGATAGACAAGTAGACAACATTAAGTTTGGTAACTCACTAACTCTTGAATGAAAAATTAAGAAAATTAATTACCACTAACGAATGTCATTAAAACAAATTACTCTAGTAACTAACCAACCAATAATCCTTATCCATCAAAAACAAAATTAAAGAAAAAAAATTATATTTTAAAATTTTTAGGTAAAAATAAGTGAATTGCTATATTGTATAATGGAAAAATTGCGGGCCCGGTACTTTTTATGTAATATTCAACCATTTATGTCAACTATATTTGTTTTCATTCGCTTAAGTTCTTTTTAAGTGATGAATTGGCTATTTGTTTTAAAACTGCCCCCGTAACATATGACTTTTTAAGTGTATTGTGTGTATCGTCATGAAATACGAATGTGCATCGTCAAGTATAATTTGATCATGCATCAGCTCAAACTATTCAGTTGTTTTTACTGTGCATCGTCAAGTGTAATTTGATCATCCATCGTCAATGACTTTTACTGTGGATCAGTCTCTCCTTTTCTCTTCCGGTGCATCAGTAGCTCTTAAATAAAAGCTATGTTTTAGCATGTAAAAATAGTACTATTTTTCAGTATGGACAACTTGTAACTTCAAAATAAAATCATTTTTCATCATGGATAGCACGTAAAAATAGCTCTTACATAAAAATAATACTCAAAATAGTGCTATTTTTCAGTTTTTTTTTTTTTTTGTGGGACTGTTTTTCAACATTGACAACTTCCTATGCATCAGTACTATTTTTAAACATGTAAAACTAAGCAACTTGTAACTTCAAAACTTGATATGCACAAACTAATCATGGTTATTGCCAAAATAATTAATTGCATAATCTATGTGTGTGCATTGCGATGAATAAAGATAATATTGTTTTAGGATGCACAAACTCTAATAATTTTTAACACTTTGAAATTGTAATAATTGTAATTTTTATTAATTTCAATTATTATCACAAAAGTTAATAATTTTTATTAAGTTTAAAAGTTAATAATTTTTATTAAGTTTAAAAGTTAATAATTTTTATTAAGTTTAAAAATTAATAATTTTTATTAAGTTTAAAAGTTAACTCTAAGAGTGTGCATCGCTCACAAAATTATTTTATTTATTTGATTTTCATTTGATGCAATTCAAATAACAGAAGAATTAAATGCTGGAAAAGAAAGTAAAGTATTTCGGGAAAAATGGGTTTTAAAATGATTTTCTTCTCAACTGGGTTTGGAAATAGTGAGAAATGAGGGGGGGGAGGAGGGGCAGGGTTGGCTGAGGTGGGTGGGAAATGGGGGCTGACTGATTGGGAGTAAGAAATGGGGGTGGGGGGTTGACCGATGAGGGTGGCCGGCTTATGTATCATTTTATATTTATGATGCACAGTTTGTTGTTTTATATTTTATGTGTATCATACTGTGTTATAATACATTATTTTTTATTTTTGTAATATACAACATACACTATTTTCTATTTTTAAAAAGGTATACATAATATTTTACAATAAAAATATTTTTTCAATTAAAAATAATTATCATATCATTAAGTAATTAAAAATTATATAAAGGAGACCACCCAAATTCCTCGCTACAATAAATCTGTTATTCATGTCTAAGGGGGTGATGAATGCAATGCCTCTAGTCAAATCTTCGTGCCTGGATTCACAACTTTTCATGCCGAAGCCCTCTTTCTTGCCAGATGCCAGGGTGTGTGCAGTGTCTTAGTAGCTGCCCCTGGCCCATTTAAATCCCGGCAGCTTGGCCTAGGCTGAGGCCCGACTTGATCCGTCTAAGGCTCCAAGCCCGAGGAAGAGAACTCCATTCTTTGACTGTTGTTTTGGCCTGGGCCGGCCCCACCAGCACAGCACGGCAACCAAAATTCAGACAGCCAGCCTATCCCGTTCCCAGGAATCTGGTCCACCCTCATTAATACATGGGCGAATTACATGGTCCCTTTTTCTAAATTTGTAATCCCTTCAATCTACTTTTTTTTTTTTTTTTTAAATTGGATAAAAATATTTTTGGAGTGAAAAGACAATTATGTCATTAATAAAAGAAAAATACGCGCACATGAGTAACCTAAGGCATCGCGATGAGTAATTCAAGGCATCGCGTGGGTTAATCATCGAGATGAGCAACCAAGGCATCGCGATGAACAACACAGGTATCGCAATGAGTAACCAAGGCATCGCGATGAGCAACCAAGGCATCCCGATGAGCAACAAAGGTATCGCGATGAGTAACCAATGCATCGCAATGAGCAGCCAAGGCATCACGATTAGTAACCAAGTCACCGTTTGAATTTCAATTTTTGGAGGAAACTTGATTTTCGTTTACCTTTTGGGAGCGTTGCCCTTGAACCCCCACAAGGGACGCTGTCCCCTCTACCCTTGCGACCTGACCGGGCAGGTCGATCCCGTTGCGTTGCCCAACATACTGCGATCGGTGAATTAAAGGCATCCCGATACCCAATTTAATATAATATCACAATCGATCAAAATAGTTATTTTTTGTTGAAAAATTTACATACAAACATGGTATTGACTTCATACAACAGTATAGTATTGATATTATACAAAATTCAAATTCAAATCATTGATTAAAGTACCAAAAGAAAGTGAACACCTTTTTAGAAGTGTCTTGAAGAGTTCATTTAATCTTTACTTCCCTAATATTCACAACATATTGTGCATCGAAAATAAAACTTGTCCATCGCGGTGCATGAAAATAATACTTTTTAGTACACTTTTGTGCATCGCGATGCACACTTTGATGCATTGCAAGTGTAATATTGTGTATTAGTATTGTTTTGTGCATCGCGATGCACTTTTGATACATTAAAAGTGTAATGTTATGCATTACGATACATCAATTTTGGAACGGGCGTGATGGCCAAAATTATAGGCATGGCACCCATTTTGAAGTCTAAAAAAATTTCATTCATCGCGATGCAACAAAACAGTACTTTTTAATACATTTTTGTGCATCGCGATGCACGCTTTGAATTAGGATGCCTTAATTTTGTGCGTGTTTGTTTCGTATTTTTTAAAGATATAGACAATATTTCGCAAAAAAAATATCACTTTTTGATTTAAAATAATTATAGGGTATTAAAGCGATTAGAAATTCAATAAACAGTAACTGCCGAATTTCTCCACAAGTTCGTTTTGGAAGGGAAGTATATATCACCAACCTCTGAACCACTTGCAAAATAAGGAGAAAATATTCTACTAGTGATCTCAAGGCCCAATATCAACCCCAAGAATTTCTTTGTCAAGATTTCTTCACCAACCTCTGAACCACTTGCAAAATAGGGAGAAAATATTCTACGGAAAATTGCTGGCCGGTTTATTTTTTAAAAAAAATTTCTCTCTAGTCCACCTTTTTTTTTTTAAACCGCTAAAAAATATTTTAAAAATTTTTTCTATAATGCCCTCAACAACATCGTTGCTTCAGATTTGAGGTTCGAATTGATGTATAAATGATTTCATGTTGTTAATATAGTTTTCCCTCATGTTTGGATATCAATTTCCATGCATAGAATACGAATTTGATCGCAATTTGATCAAATTCGAATTTTTTAGAGTTCATCCCGTTTTTCTTTGTTCTTGGGCTGTTTTGGCCATTTTAATCTATGTTTCAAGCTTCGAATCTGTTTAAAATCAATCACATATTGTTATCCTAATTTAGTACTACAATTGTGCACAATTTTTCTACTAAAAAAAATATTATTTTTGAGATCCAAATTGAGCTTGGCAGTGTGCTGTCCCAAAACAGAGGGTGATGTTCTTAAACTGATTTTGGGACTTTAATCAATGATTTGAGTTTGAATTGTGTATAATATCAATATCATACTGTTATAGGAAGTCAATACTATGTTTGTATGTAAATTTCTCAACCAAAAATAATCATTTTGATCGATTTTGATATTATATAAAATTGGTTGCTCATCGCAATGCCTTGGTTATTCATCGTGATGTCTTTGTTACTCATTGCGATGCCTTTGTTGCTCATCGCGATGCCTTGATTGCTTATTGGGATGCCTTGGTTACTCATCGCGATACCTGTGTTGCTCATCGCAATGCCTGTGTTGCTCATCTGGATAATTAACGCACGTGATGCCTTGGATTACTCATTGCGATGCCTTAGGTTACTGATGCGCGTGTGTTTTTCTTTCATTAATGGCATAATCGTCTTTTTGCCCCAAAAATGCCTTTATCCGATTTTAAAAAAAGATGAGTGGACCGGAGCGATTACAAATGTTAAAAAAGGGATCGGTCTGTAATTCACCCAATATTCTACTTAGTGATCTGAAGGCCCAATATCAACCCCAAGAATTTCTTTGTCAAGCTTTCTTCACAAAATGCACGCAGGCTTTGTCTGGATTCAGCCCAAGCAGTATAAAGGCTTCAGCTGTCAACGTAGAATGTAACTAATATACTCCATTCGTTCTAAAAAAAAAAAGTAGTCTCTCTTTCATATTTGATTTGTTCAAAAAAATTAGTCCCATTTCTAAGAAAAAAGGAAGATAAAATTATATAATTTTTTAAATGTAAAAAAAGCATGTAAAGCTCTTAAGAAATTGAACTTGTCAAATGAGACCTTTTTCATGGGGATGGATATTTTTCTCTAAAATTATGAATAAAATAAAACACTTATTTAGAGGCAGGTGAAGTACGTAAATTGTTTTTTTTTTTTTTTATATAGGTTTTTAAGAAATAGAATGTCGAAGGCTGAAATTTTAGATATAGGTTAGGGCTCAAGTAAAAACCCCAGGTCCAACAATACATTATGGGCCTGAGCTGTGTAATCCAGCATATTCTGTAGAAACTTAACAAAGGAGCCCACTCCACCTGTACAAAATAGTACCTTTACAAGCAGTATTAGGGCTTCCTTCTTACAACAATGAAATTTCATTTTAAATGCACCAAACCAAAATATTCAATTCGACAATTTTTTGTTTTAGTTGCTCAATAAAGAGATTCGTTTGAATCAACTTTGTCCACACCGCCAAGTGCAAAAGTTTTCAAGTGCTAACAATTTAGTTGTTCAATTAATTTTACGTCGAATCAACGAAAAAATATATTACTATCAACAATCTAAAACAAAGCCAATTTCCTTTGTATACAAAAAATAAAGTCCTCATTTCTACGTATGTAGGAAAAAAAATTGATATAATTTACGGGCATCTTGTTGTGTTGCACTAGAGAATAACAAATAAAGAATAATGGGTGGTATATAAAAAAATGAAGCCTAGCTGTTGAATTGCATAATTCTTGGAGCAAGTCTCATCAACCTATCCAAAGCATGGGGCATGAATTTCCTTGCAAACAAGTAACAAGTATGGTTGTTTCTCCCATTGTACTCACATTTGCTCTCATTCCTCAACTTCAACAAGAAACTTTCCGTCACATCGTTTCTCGTAAACCGATTAGGGTGTGGACCGCCCTTTGACCAATCGACGTAAGTCAAGGTTCTATTCGAGTTCCTCTCCCCAAATTTCATGGTCACAAACGTAGGCAAGTAGTGTTCATCGGCGTAACATGAGCCATTGCAATAGCTCTGAAATACAGGGAAATATGTTCTATCTGATATCACCTCGATAGCCAGACTCCTGTCCATTTCAAACCATTGAGACCCTTTTCTCCATTGTTCAATTCTGATTGTTGGAGCCATTCTGATGTTATAGCGGCCTCTACCAACAGGACCGGCTAAATCATAGGACTCAACAAAGTTCTTGTTGGAGTTGATCAAGTACGAGTAAACCGTAGAGAAATTGAAGAGGGGAATGCACGCCTCTGAGAGGAGAACAAACCGTTGGTTTGAGAAGTCGAGTAGAGCGTTGGCTAGCAGGCGACGTTCCGCCTCAATCATGTTTACTTTTCCCCATTCAACACCCTGGATTCCAAAAGAAAAATAGATAAGATTTTCATTTCAATTTTTCTACAATTTGTGACATACCCCATTATCAATACCAAATAATTAAACAAACAAAAACAGAAAAAGTAAAAGCGAAATGAGTCACTATTAGATTGTTTAAGAGCATTTCCAGCTAAAAGATAAATAAAATATGGATAATAGTGTTTTGCAACTTTTTCTTTTTGAAGCATTGGAAATATTTTATGAGAATTCCATGTGAAGAAAACTTGACCAAGAATTTATGTTGAAAAGTAGATGGATCCACCTGTGATTATGGTAAAGTTTTGTTTCCATTTGCAGATATAAAGAAAAATGATACTCCATCCGTCCCTAAATTATTGTCGTTCTTTTTTTTTTTATTTGTCCTAGAATAATTGTCTTATTTGAAAATTTTTCTTTTTAGGACATCACTTTTACCATTTTACCCTTACTTTTTCCTCTACTTTAATTATGGACCACATACACATGGACATTAAAAAAAAATTACACATTATACCAATATTAATAATCAAGTCAATTATTTTTTCTTAATCCGTGTCGGTCAAACAAGACAATAATTAAGAGACGGATGGAGTACATACTATACTGTATACAAAGAATAACGAAAATAAAAAAGCATTAGACTTTTGTAAATTAACCAATCAGTGCATCGATAATTATGTTATACGATACTTTAATATTTTCGGTTTTTTGTAAGCGTAACATACACCTTGCCTAATGGATTGAAGATAAGGGGTTTCAATTTCATCTTTCCACGCAAGGAAAACTATCAACTAATTTTGGAATTCTAGGTAGCATTTCATACTCTATTCAATGTTGTCCCAAATTTTATGAAAATGCTTTAGGGCCACATTTCGTTATATTGATGAGTTCACATCAAGGCCATATTAGAGAACATGCCACTCATTAAACCATATAAAGTGATGTTTCCATTCTCATAAATAATATGTCAACTTGAGATACAATATATATATATATATATATATATTTTTTTTTTTTAAAATAGGTTTTGGTTACAATTATTAATCTTATAATTAATGTTAAATTAAAATATCTAATTTTCTTTTATAAAAAAGATTCAAATATAAAATCCAAAAGTTTGAATGTCCCAAATGAATTTTACGTCAAACAAGAAAACGAAAAGAAAACAAAATGCTTCAAGCTCGAAATGAAAATAATTTGTTTTTCCTTTTTTTTTTTTTTGTTCTCACTCGAAACAAACGTAGTTGTATTGTCTTCAAGAAATTACTTGGCTCACGAATAACGAAACCTCTTAAACTCTTATCAAATTCTTGCTTTATTTAACAAATGTAAAATATGTGTAAATCAAATGTGAAATAACTTGTTGATGAACTAAAAATATGCAAATTAAGATTCACAACCACCTAGCTCTCCAAAAATAACAACATTGCAATTCAATTAATTACATGCTTCTTTCCTTACAGAAACTCTTCTAGCTGTCTACAGTCTATCATTTCCTAAAAATGTCATTGTGATTATTATTATTATTGCATATATCTTTTATCCCATCAAATTAAATTTCCAAGATCTTGTAGGGTTCTTTTTAATTGATTTCAAATCTTCTATCCCGTTCCCTATCAAACTCTGTATCCAACTTAATCATAACCTTACACGTGTACTTAAGTGGTCTTCTTTTTACAATTTTTACAAATAAATGTAGATGTGTCACTGATCTTTTTTTTACAATTTTGTAACCGAGATTTAATGTGACAGAGGGAGGGTGAGACGAAGATTTGAATCCCTTTATAATTAATTACCTTAAAATATAATTTCTTTAATCTTTGTCACTCACAGCCTAAACTTGGGTTAATTTCTGAAATTAGATTACTAATTGGATATTAAGAGTACACGGTTTCTCTCCGGTGGGAAAAATCCAATAATTGAAAAGGTCAACTATGCAGCTCCTACCAGAATCATAAAATTGACCGAATTATTTGTTTTCATTCATATTACATGAACCATGTAGCAAACATTATTCCCACCTGGATTTAATATTTTTCTAGGATTTTTTTAATCAAATCAATAAAAAATAAATAGCTAAATTCCCCCTCTTTCAGTATCATGTATCTACAAGGCACCATAGTCAACAAAAAATTCAATATTAAATATACAACGCTAACTTATCAAAATACCTTTATGTAAAAAAAAAAAAAACTATATATAGACAGGGGGCGGAGCTACATAGACGCACATCCGCCCTTTGATCTTGAAGAATTTGCTATTTAATAATTATTGTACAACTTTTTATATTTTTTTTAATGTTTTTTAAATGAAAATTAAATGCACATTTTTTTAAAATTATGAAACACCATTCGTAGTGCAAAAAATAAAAAGATAATTTAGGAACGGAAGGAAAGAGTAATAAGTATTAATTTCAAAATTAGAAAATAAATCAAAGCATTTTTGAATTTTAAGAAAGCTGTAGTGTGCCTGTTAATTCAGAAAAACTAGTGGCAAAAACTAAAAAGTGATAAACACTAGTAATAAAAACAAGGAAAAGTTAATACTAGTAGAAAAATCATTACCTTACTGGGAACTCGCCGGCCATGAAAGACTGAATTTCTGGCCTCCGACGACACATTGGAAGATGTGTCGGAGCTATGCACATAAATAGAGTACAACCCTTCATTCCCCTTAAAGAATTTCTCCCAAAGCGGGGCTAACAAAACAGAGCCCCTCGTCAAGAACATGAACGCCACCTTCGGGACTCGGTCAAACGGGAAATTATCAACTCTAGGCACCATAGAGGCTCTCCATAGCAATTCTTCATCAGTCAAATCATGGGTCACGTTTTTTGGGTGAACGAATTCTTGTAAGGCGATTTTCAGGGGGTGGATGGTGGTGGTGGTGGGTGGTGATGGGTGGTGTGGTGGTGGTGGTGTTGAGGTGGTGGAGAAAGAGAATTGGGTGAATTGGAGTTGAAAAGATATGTTCTTTAGGTGGGAGGTTAGGATGATGCCTAGAGATAAGCCAATGGTGAAGATAAAGATGAAGGAGAGGAGATTTGCAAGTTGTAGTGGTGGGTTGAAGTGCTTTATCATTGTGTTTGTTGGGTTTTGATTCTTTTGATTCTTCATTGATGATTTCTTTTGTGTGTTTTGTGTGTGTGTGAGAGAGAGAGAGAGGTTTGGAGGAAGATTGATATGGCTGGCTCTGTGTCAAGAAACTATACAAATAATTACTTTTATAATAATCTAGAATAAGGTTTTGAATTGGAGCAATTTGATCTTATTATAGAAAAAGAATTACAGTACTAGTATTTAGTGAATCCTTGGGGAGAGAGAGAGAGAGAGAGAGAGCGAATTTGGAGAAATTCGGAAAAGGGAGGGTTTTTGTAGACAAATTAGGTTGGGGAAGGAGGGAGGGAAGGAAGGAATATTCAAAGCTTGAGTCAATAGGTGTCCGCGGAGAATGAAATTATTAATAATGTTATAAACAGTGTGTAAAGGGAGTGTTTGGAATTTGAGAAGACACATTCCTACTCGTATTCTACTTCCCCACTGAATTCATTTTTGTTGGATTATACTTTCTCAACTCTCCCTTAATTAAGACTTATACTGTTACATAAACTAAAATTTACCTACCATTTTTATCGCACTTTAAGTATTGTATATTTTAATTAATGTATAATATTTTAAAACATTTTTTTGAAACGAATACAAAATAAATTTTAATGATTTGTGAATGAATTATTTTTTTGACTGCAACAATCTATTTAGACTATATTTTATTTGTACAGAATGGTTCGAATAATATACTCTAGTGGGTGTTGCTATTGAAATTCAGAGCGCTAATAGTGATTCCAAGTTAAAAAATTCAGAGCGCTAATAGTTCATCCCTACTGTGGTGTCCTCCCCGTAAAAGACCACTTTTTACTTCGAAGTAGTGATGGCAACGGAGCAAGGTAAATGTGAATTTCATCCCATCCCTAATAAGGCGAAATTAGAATTGAATAAGAGTGAATTGAGTGGACGTGGCAAAGGATTTATGTTTTCTAAGGCCTCGATTGGTACACGAAAATTAATTCTGCCGAATCTATTGTCAGTAATGAGATTTTACAGAACTAAATAGGAAGATGATTTTTAAAAATTGTTTGGTAACATAAGAAATGTGATTACTAAAAGCCCGTTTGGTGTAGCGTTTTCAAAACGCTGTGTTTTGAAAACGCAGCGTTTCTAAAGCGCAGATTATTTAAAACGCGGCTTTTTTTCTTTATAAATGTGTTTGAGATATTATGTCAAAACGCAGTTTTTTATTCCCTACTGCGTTTTAAAATCTGCATTTTGAAAAAAGGTTAGGAATTTCAGCATTTTAAAACGCAACTGCATTTTGAAAGCGCAGCGTTTTTTACCACAGCATTGAAACGCTAAGTTAAGGAATAAGCTACGTTTTAACCCTGCGTTTTGGCCAAAACGCACGACCAAACAGGCTCTAAATGTAATAAATAAAACAACTTGGAATGCAAAGATAAAATTAAGGCAATTGATAACATTATCCCAAAGTAGGCAAATATTTGTTAATGGTTTTCATGACAAAAATTAGACATTAACACTATTTTTCAACAAAATAATAACTAATAAAAAAAATTAATGTTATAATGAAACTAGTTCAAATAAAAATAGCTTAAACATTTGAAACAATTTGAGAAAAATACGAGTTACTACTATACTAAAATAATTACTACTATTTTACTACAATCATAAATTATAAACTATTATTAACAAATTTGTTAGAACCTTAGTTTTAGTAAGTATTGATGTTCCAAAACTACATTAGGATAATTTCTCAATAACTAGTTTTAATAGGCTTAAATGTACAAGAGTAATTGTCAAAGAAACAACAAACAATTAAGATGAGGCAGAAACAACCAAGGATGAAGAAATAGCCAACTACGAAAGACAAATAGCTAACAACTAAACAGTTTTGACACAACAACCCAGATGGAAAAACAAGTTTTGTCTCAGGAATACAACATGGATTGACACTAACTGGATAATTCGCTATTGAGACAAATTCTAAAAGAATGTTTCAAACCCTAAAAGAATATTCTTGCAAGCTGTCCGCAAATTGAGTACCGCATAGACTGCACTCATAGCTGGATAATGATCTTAAACCCTGAAAGAATATTCTTGTAAGCTGTCTGCAAATTGAGTGCCGCATAGACAGCACTCATAGCTGGATAATGATCTTCTAGCCGTTGCCCAACGACTAGATTATAACGAAAACTTTTCAAATAACGCCTACATATATAAAGGAAAGTTCTCCCATAAATCGATAGTACGGATAATTTTAGAAAGATAACTTATATATAAAGTGATCATCAAATATGAGAGCAGGATACAAATGATTATTCAAAGAAATGTTGCAAGCATAACAACTATCATTGTTCAGTTAGAGAACAAATTGAAATATTTATATATCTGTTTGTCAAGCATATGCCATCCCACAAGATCCAGATCACTCACCAACAAAACTATCAGATCAAGCAATACAGCAGCTTAACTGTTTCAATAAGCAGTTACACAATAAGCAGCAGTCACACAATGACATCGAGCCTATAACAGCAGCTTCATTCGACTATTTATAGTATTTCTATAAAGAAGCAAACCTCCCTTTGTGTACCTTGTGTACTGTGTAAGAGAACTTAGTTGGAGAGCCAACTATTTGAGAAGGAATTAAGATCTTTCCTTCGACCTCAATAATCTGTGTACTTGGAAGAATTATAGTGGATTATTGCCTTACGAGAGCCGAGAGGGGCTGTGAGGGGTGAATGTAGGATAGTTAGATCCGAACCACCGTAAATCATTGTGTCGAATTCTCTGTCACTTACTCTTTACTTATCGCTTACTATTACATTGAATGCTTATGTGTACTTGAGCTTAACTGTTTTTATATTTCGTTGTTCAAACAATCGTCAAATTGTCTACTCGCTGCAATCAATCATCACAACACATCATACACACAAGATAGGATTTGAGATCACTGATTAAACTTAATTCTGTTATGCACAACTCTGTTTTATCACCTTAATTTTTTTGGCAAACCTTAGTTGTTATATAATTGTATCGTCAGCCGTCATTCATTTACTATAAAGTTGATAAATTTCAGTGATCACGTTGGAGTTTGTTATTATGAGATACCTCTTAACAAATCTATCTATTTTCAGTAGGCTTTAGCTGTTCTTAAACGATTGAATATTATTAATTAAGAAATTGTCTTCTTTAATTGTTAATAACAACCATTAACTGCACATAAGAGGTGATCAATCGATTTTCAATAGGTGTCAAAACTAATTAACAGCTAACTGATACACGTGCTCTTTCAATTGGTATCAGAGCTTAACTGTTGGTTAAGCTTAGTGATTTAGTTCTGAGTACACCATCTGTGCTTTATATTTCAATTGGTATTAAAGCTTAGCGGTTTTTTATCAAAGCTCAATATAATACCTGAAACAGTTTGTATTTGTGCTACAAAGTGCAAAAACTGGATCTCACAAAATTAAATGAGATTGGAAGAGTTAGGAAAACCTTATGAACAACCGAAGACTAAAGACAACGAGAAGGAGTAAAAAAAAAACGGCTTTAAAGTAATTGAGACCAAATAAAATTATAAATATAAAGAACTTGACCTAATAGAAGGATATAATTGTTCTTTTACATGGATTTCAACTATTAGGAATCCAACTGTCACCTCCTCCTCTCTCAGGATTGTGATACATTAAATTTTAATAATCAATTCCAAGACTTCATTAATCAATTCCTATTTAAGATATAATTCTGGCGACACTAAACGCTATCAATCAATTCTATAGAATCAATTTTATCATTTTCATGTACCAATCAATCAATTCTATAGAATCAATTTTATCATTTTCATGTACCAATCCTAAATGGAATGAGAATGAGAATGAGAATGAGAATGGGAATGGGAATGGGAATGGGAATGGGAATGGCATGTCCTATCCTATTTATAACCCCATCCCATTTAGGGAGAGAGATAGAGATAAATAGCTAAAATATTTATTTATTACTAGTATTTTAAGAAGTTAGTAGTCACTTTTGTCATTGAACTTATTGTCTTTTCGTTAGAAAGACAAAATGTTTCTGCAAATTTTATGATAATTTTAATTTTTAAATTTGTAATAGAATTGTCTATCCAAGAAATAGTCGACGTATTGCTTCGCTAACTTAGTTTGGCATGAAATACTAATTCAATAATATAAAGATCAGCAAGTTATATGTTAGAAAAAGTAATTATATCTTCATTTTAATGAATTTTTGAAGTAATTGAGAATGGGGTTAACACAGACGAAAAGGGGAATGAAAAAACCGTAACGGAATGAGAATTGATTTAGAGCCCGTTTAGTACAGCGTTTTAAAAATACAAATTTTCTAAAACGCAGCTTTTTCTTATAAATGCGATTGGAATATCGCTTCAAAACGCAAATTTTTTTTCTATCTACGTTTTAGAAAAAACTGAAAATTTTAGCGTTTTAAGATGCAGCTGCGTTTTGAAAACACAGCTTTTTCTACCTCAGCATTGAAACACAATTTTTATAGCATTTTGACCAAAATGCAAAACCAAATGGGCTCTTACTTTAATTTCCCGTCCTCAAAATGAGAATGAATAAAAAATGTAATAGAGTGAGAATGCGAAATGCAAATCACATCCCATTCTATCCCATCCTATTATCATCACTACTTCAAATACTTTATAATTAGATTTATTTTTCTAAAACTACTAAACACTAAAAAGTTTGAAAAGTTTATTGCATAAATTATCGTTCAAAGAAACAAACCAAAGCTTTAAAATAGAAACGGTTTCGCACATGATACAACAATGTGTAACAATATTTGACTTGAAATTGTAAAACTGCAAAATTATGTTCGTACTAGGATATTTAGTAGAAATTGTCCAAATTTCCAAAACTACAAGATTGTATTATCAATGTTGTGCATAGCGAAATACTAGCAAACAAATTAACAGAGTATAATAGGATCAATCACAAAGAAGAGAGAGAGATTGGGGTCAACGGACTGTCGAAATTTTATTAGAGACTCACACCTTCAAACGTTCTAAGTATACAACTATTTATATGGATACAATAGAAAACTTTAAAACCTGCCGCTATGCGGTCGCACAATGCGGCTGCATACGATTCACAAGGCTTCCATGCGGACGCACTATGCGGCCGCATGGTTTTCAAAATTCTTACGCGGAAGCCTTACGTGAACGCTTAAATTCTAGTGTTCCATGCGGCCGCATGCTATCCAAAATCCCGAATAGTCCGTACCGCGGGGGACGGAGCCCCCCACACCCCCCTTTGAGGTCTAATCAAGTCCTACTTCCTGCCCTAGCCAGTTCCCTCGGAGGGAACTGACCTCTTGCCTAGATAATCGAGTCATCCCATTCTCAACAATCAATTACTTTTCCATATTACCCCCTTATACACATCTTGTCTTAAAATGTCTCATTTATATTAGTATTTGAAAACTGATAGAAATATGAACTTCATGAATAGTGATAAGGATATAAATTTTGTTCAATTTTTAGGATATAAATTTTGTTCAATTTTTTCATCCCAACCTACGTTATAAGCATGTGATTGATTAAATATTACATGACTTAAAATATAATTTCACCTTTTAATCCATCATATACTTAACACTTAGATTGAGAAGAAAAATTGATACAAAAAATTTGTATCTCTATCATTTTCCAGACTTTATAGCCATATTTTTTCTCAATCGGTGTATAAAGTATGTAATTAATTAATTAGTGTATAGCATCGTATGTTAAAGTGAAGAGATGTCTAAAATTTGGTTAAGAAATTGATATATTTATGTCTGAACTACCCAAAAATAATATCGAGGATAAAAATAACAAATAACAATACATCGATTAAATGTTACAATGTCAAGCTGCTCATGGGCGAGCTGCTTTGTGACGGATTGCATTTGGACGAGCTGCTTATCGGGCAAGCTCGGTACACTTCATATATTAAACAAAACTATTTTCAAATTATCTTCGAACACATTACAGAATTATTTTCTTAGTACACTACGGAACTATCTCCTAACGTATCAAAGAACTATTTCCGATTAACCGATAAATCTAAAACGGATACACTACTTTGAAAGAATTGTAGCTAGGACTGTTAACCAGATGTGCGATGACTTGTGTGTACAGTTGTGCACACAAGTGACGACACAACAACGCAAACAACTTTTTCCAGAAAACTTATTTTTAAAGAACAGAATATAAATGCAGCGGAATAATTAATACTTCAGCAAGAAAAATCTTGCTGGAACCTTTTCATAAAAGCACACCTTGCTAGAAAACAAGTTGTGAATAAAACACTTACAATGAAAAGAAAAAAATAACTAAAAGATCAAACCCGAGTTCTAAACTAAGAACTTACACAAACACAAAACAATCTCGAAGAATCAATCCCTGATTTTCGAAACACATGCACTAAACCTCTCAATGATTTCTCTCTTAATAATGCTATATTAATTCTCTTGAAATCAGTCAAACTTATGGAGGCGAAGGACTCCTTTTATAGCCATTCAAAACTCCTTGATTGACAAGGATTCAATCACTTCCTGATTTTAAGATCCTTCTTTCCATATCTTCCAAGAGTCCATTCCTCCTTGAGATTCTTACCTAAACAACAAAACTTTACTAAATATAAACTATTAGTCGTTAGTCAATATAAACTATATATTTACAAAAGATAATAATCTAAATAAGTAAAATATATACACTACTTTTAAATGTCAGAATCACAAAGATATAATAAAAAGATCAAGAGTATTTTCATACTCTTTCAATCTCCCCCTATCTTTGTGGTTCTGATCAAAAACCTGCCACAACAATTTGATAAGGCTAAACAGATAGACATACCACAAAATATAGTCATTACAGTCCAAAAGCAAATAAAAAGGTCACAAAGTCCACAAGATTTAAAGACCCGAGTAGAGGTCTTCACCCAAAACATCCATCTCCATATTATCAATCTCCTTCTCAATATCAAACACTAGACCTTCAGCATCAGATGCACTAGTAGTAGCTCCCCCAGACTTGGAAATATCTCCCCCTTTTTTAGAGGAACCAGAAAGCATAGCCTCCAAATCGGCAATATTTCTTTGCAGCCCAGCAATGAGAAGATGTCTACTTTCTATCTCAGCCTGATGTGAAGATATCTGAGCCCTGAAGACCGCAATCTGAGCGTGGATGGCATTGTGGTCCTGTTCCGCAGTTGTGGGCACAGTAGTGAGAACAGTTGTGGACACAACTGTCGACACAACTGGTTGCACAGAGACTGAAGTCGATGCGAGCCCAGAAAAACGAGCCATATCATCAAACCGAGACGCATCAAGCATGGTCTTGGGAATTTTAAAATGTTCTGGAATGATGGACAGACTATCCCCAGGGATATCTGGAACTCCTTGATCTTTCAACAATGCATAAATCAAACTAGGGTGCGGAAGAGCATAGGTGGTGTTAACATTTTCAGCAAAGCTCATTATAGTATCAAAAATAGTTCGCCCCAAGTTAAATTTGTTTTCCCCAACACGATACATAAGAAGAATTTGATCTTTAGTGACAGAAGAGGAATTTAACGTTGGCAATCAATTTGAGCGCAGAATATGGTGCAGAAAAACAAACACTTTGGTTAAGGAACTAGTCCGAAACCCAGTGTTCCACTTGGAAATTTTTCCTCCAGTTACAATGGACACAGCCGTATTAATATCTGAGGGAAGCATGTGAATGGGAGGATCAGGAGTGCACAGAAAAGTGTTAATCCGAGAGGGACTAAAATCAACCACTTGATCCCTAACAAAAACTTTCCCAAAATTTGGGGATCGTTCAAGACCAATATCTCGGCTTAGATTGGCATAAAATTCTAAGACCAAGGCCCTGGAGTAAGGAATAGGAAAATCAAGTGAAACATCCAGGGACCTTGCAGAGAAAAAACTGGTCATTCCAACTTTGTCAAAAACCTCAATTTTTCTAGACTTTTCGACAACAAAAGCCCTATGGAGATTTGTGGTAAAACGATTTTCAGCGTCAGGAGAATAAAAGAGAGAATTATACTTCAAGTCTAGATTGTAAGGAGAAGAGGGAATACGAACAGAAGATTTACGAACCCGAGATTTGTGAGTAGTGTCAACTGTGTGAACTGTTGTGTCACCAGTTGTGGGCACAACTGGCTGCACAGAAGACTTCACAGGAGGGACTGGCCTGCGTTTTGAAGAGAGGAGAACATCAGGATCACTCACAGTATCATCAGAGCCCACAGAAGCATCACTAGAATCAGCAGGCTGGGACGGTGAGCTTGCCGCAGGCAGAACAGGCGCGGCTTGAGCACGGGCGAAGCTACGGGTGAGACGCCTAGAGCTACTCTCCCCCTGAATTTTGGCCTGAGATGCGACCTGAGCCTGAGCAGGGGAGCCCTCATCCTCATCAGAGGAATCTCGGAGAATTAACCTCCTCCTTGTGCTTGCAGAACCCCCAGATTTAGGTTTTGAAATTTTTGGAGCAGCTGGACGAGGAAGACGAGAAATTGAAGATTTTTCGGATGCGATCAGCCGGCTAGAGCGACGGACCCCTGAAGGTTCCGGTTGACGAGCATTCCTAACGGCATCAAGGACAGATTGATCTTCAACGTTAATTGCAGACGACTGTTGGCCAAGAGATTGGACATCAATCGCAGGAACATACTGTGGGGATATGCTTAAGTCAGCAACAATAGCAGATGCCGGAGCCGAGGAAGACGGAGGAGATGCCATGAGTACGATCTGCACACAAAAGATTTGGAAGAAAGGAGAGGAGAGAGAGACTTTGGGAGATGTGAGACAAGATGTGAGAGCAGTTGTGAGATTAATTGATTGAACAGATGAAGTCACAAGCTTTAAAAGGGATTTATGGGCACAACCTTGGAAACTGAACCAGGGAAGAGAATAAGCCGTGTAAAGGTAGGAGTTTTCCCTTTTTTGAACTTCCAAACTCATAAAGGATTAGGGCACAAAAAATAAAAAAACTTACCAATTTTTTGTGATATGATTCGCTTTCCTAATCCGGATGGAACTCTTCCATGATTACACAACCTCTCACCGTAGTCGCCTTTGACTACTAGACTTCATAACCACCTTAGCATAAAAAGATCATGAATCACAATAGAAAAATTAGGACAAGAAGAGTGAAAATTAACAAACAAGTTGTTCATATTTTCACCAAGGATTTCGAATGCCCTAACGTAATCAATATGCCTATCATGAGAGAGCAATGCACACACAGTGAGGATTTTAATCTCAATAAATTGCAACATGGTATGACTAACTCACATATTGACATAACATTGACAACCAAGAATTCAATGAGATACTCCTCAATCATGTAGCCTCTAGAATGTCTCCATATTAGGCATTGAATCAGTCACTGAGAAGGAGCTATTCACTCTCACACCATAGTGCTTCCCAAATTTTTTTCCCAAGTGATGCAACAATAAATCATTGGCATTGAGCACATGAGTGGAAGCTTCAAAATAAATGGAGGCAGCTTGTTTTTTCTCAGTGACCTTAGATTAGACACCCACTCCATGATAATTAAAAAATTTAACAAGGAGATTTTATCACCAAGTTAGGAGGGATCTCACATTCAAGAGTCAACGAAGATGTCAATGCAGAGAGATAGTCAAGTGATCACAAGAGATAATCGTGCAATGCATGAATGCAGGATTTTTTTTTTTGTGTTTTCTGTAATATACAATTATACAGAGATGCAGACAGTTGTCTGCACAGTTGTGCAGTCATCTGTGATCACACAAATCGAGAGAGTTCTTAAGAAAAGAAAATCTCTCAAAATCCAAAGCCTTGGTAAAGATATCAGCAAGTTGATTTGTTGTTCCAACATGTTCAAGTGTAATAATTCTTTGTTCAACAAGATCTCTTATAAAGTGGTGCCGAATATCTATATGCTTTGTACGGGAGTGTTGCACGATTTTTAGCAATATCTTTAGCACTCATGTTATCACAAAAACAGTTAGGGTTTCACTTTTCAAACCATAATCCTTTATCATTTGGTTCATCCAAAGTAATTGGGTACAACAACTACCTACGCCACATATTCGATTCAGCGAGACAAAGAAACACGCTTTGTTTCTTACTAAACCAAGACACAAGATTATTCCCTAAATAGAAACACCCACCGTGGTGCTTTTTCTATCATCGGTATTTCCACCCAATCGAATCACTAAAACCCACCAAGTTTGTGTTGGTATCTCTTGTATAGCTTAACCCCAAGTGAGTAGTACCCCAACATATCTTATAATCCGTTTTGACTTTTAAGTGGGATACTTTGGGGTTAGCTTGATACCTAGCACAAATGCACACACTAAACATTATGTCGTCCGCTAGCCGTAAGATACAAAGAAGCTCCCTATCATACTCCTATAGAGGGTGTGATCAACACTTTCACCCTCATCATCCTTACAAAGTTTTTGAGATGATCCCATAGGAGTTTTTAGGTGTGATGCATTATCAAGCCCAAATTTTTTAACCAAACTTTTAGCATACTTGGATTGTGAAACTGACATTCCTTCATTGGTTTGAGTGATTTGAAGACCAAGAAAGAATTTCAGTTCCCCAACCATACTCATTTCAAATGTGGATGTCATACTTTGAACAAACATTTCAAGTAGATCATTAGTAGTAGCACCAAAAACTATGTCATCCACATAAATTTGAGCAACAAGCATACCCTTTTTATTTTTCAAAACAAATAAAGTTTTATCAACCTCTCCCCTTTTAAACCCAAGTTGAATTAGGTGCTCGGTCGGTCTACCATACCAAGCACGTGGGGCTTGTTTAAGACCATAGAGTGCCTTTTTCAACTTATAGACATGATTTGGCTTAGAAGGATCTTCAAACCCTTTAGGTTGCTCAACAAATGCTTCCTCATTTAAAACACCATTTAGGAACGCACTCTTGACATCCATTTGATGTAGAGTGATTTTCAAGTAGCATGCAATAGCTAGCAACAATCTGATAGACTCAATTCGGGCTACAGGGGCAAAGGTTTCATCAAAATCCACCCCTTCAATTTGAGTGTAGCCCTGAGCCACCAAACGTGCTTTGTTCCTTGTTATATTGCCTTGTTCATCAGATTTGTTCTTAAAGATCCATTTGGTCCCAATCACATTGACGTGAGAAGGCCTAGGAACTAAGAACCAAACCTCATTTTTCTCAAACTGGATTAATTCCTCTTGCATAGCATTAATCCAATTCTCATCTTTCAAGGCTTCCAAAACATTTTTTGGTTCATAATTAGCAACAAAACAACACGAGTTTACCTGATGATACATAGATTGTAAACATAACAAACCGGCAAGGTCACGGTAATTGACCCTTTTTCCTCGAGTTTTCATGCCTTCATCCACTTCCCCTATGACCTGAGATGTGGGATGATTTCCTTGTATTCTGGAGGGGATGTCCTTTTCTCTGCTTACATCTTCGTCATCAGTTTCAGAATCTGAGTCTTGGTCTTCATTTGTTTGACCACTTGTGCTTTGTCGTTGTTTGAACAACGGTGAACAACTGGTTACCTGTTGTTCTGCGATTCATTCACATTAGCTGGTTCGATTCGTCATTAACGGTTCGGCTCCCAAGTACAACAACGAAATATCATCCTCAACCGTTTTGACATTAAGATCGTAGCATCATCAAAAACAACATTTATGGATTCCATGACAGCTTTGGTTTTGAGATTATAAACTCGAATGCCCTACTTGTTCGTAGAGTATCCAATAAAAATGGCTTTGTCACTTTTGGAATCAAACTTAGAAAGATACTTTCGGTCATTCAAGATGTAGCAAATACACCCAAACACATGAAAATATTTGACCGTGGGTTTCTTTCCAAGAAATATCTCATAGGGAGTCATAGTACTTCCAATTCTTAGAAAGACACGATTCCCTACATGACATGTATTCACGCTTCGCCCAAAACCTTTTAGAGATTTTTCGAGCTTAACATTACTCGGCCATCTCTTGTAATGTGCGATTTTTCCTTTCCGCTACCCCATTTTGTTGAGGGTTTTGGGGGAGAACTCGTGAGTAATCCCCTTGAATCGCAAAAGCGAAAGTGGCGTTTTCAAATTCGATACCATGATCGATCGACTCTAATGGCTTTTAAACCATATAAGTTTTTGACCCTCTTGTACCAAATTTTGAACTCATCAATGGTGTTGGACTTTTCCCTTAAGAAAATTACCCATGTATATCTAGAAAAATCGTCCACACACACAAAACAGTATTTTTTTCGAGACATGCTTTCTACTTCCATCGGACCCATAAGGTCAGTATGGATCAATTCAAGACATCTAGTGGTTCCACGGTGTTGAACCATTTTATGACTTGATCTTGTTTGTTTCCCTTTTGACATGACCCACACACACTTAATTTCTTAAGATCCAGTTTAGGCAAATCTTTTACCTCAAAGTTGATTAAATCTCGATTTTTCTCTCACCGGCATGACCAAGTTTTTGGTGCCGATGGCGTAGAATCATCCATTTTAGTAAAAAGCATGACACACTGCTTCCAACTTTGTAACATTGTCGAAGATCGAACACCGCTTAAAATACACTTATTTTGGTTATCAAAAACTTCACATTTTGACTTGTCAAATTTAACAAATAAGTCATCATCACACGTTGACTTATGCTTATCGATTTGCCTTAAGCCCATCAACATGTAGAACATTGTGTAGCTTAGGCAAGCTCGATACATTCAACGTACCTTTGCCAATAATTTTACCTTGAGCTCCTCCACCAAAATTGACTTTCCCACCTTTGAATGGAGCATAATCGATGAAATTTTCCCGTGCTCTGTCATGTGGCGAGAACAACCTGTCAAAATACCGGCCCCTTCCACACCGCTCCTAAGAGAGGTGAAAACAACCCGACAGTTTACGGTTTCCTTTCTTACCCGGGCGGTTTTCTTTCCGGCTTTGGGTTGTGTGTACGGTTGTGTGTTTGGTTGTGTACACAACTGTCGCCCAGTGTCCACGCATATTGCCCAAACCCAGTTCTGTTTCACTTGTGACAATACGGTCTAATATGACCAGGAGCGAAGCAATGATGACAAACATACCTTCTCCTCTGTTTTGTCATTTTCGAGAATGAACAGACTTGACAGAGGAGATGATTTTACCCTTTTGAAAACTGCTAGCTCCTTCTTTTACAAAAACAGTTTCTCCATAGCCAATTCCTGTTTTTCCTTGATTTCCTATTTTCAAAACCTCTTCTAACTTGGCTTTACCAGTGTTCAGCCTTGTTAGAGTTTCTGTCTCTCTATCAAGATTTGTTTTATAATTTTCACACTCCATGTCTTTCTTTGTGAGTAAAACTTCTAGCTTGGCTATGGAGTCTTTTTGAGAATCACTTTCTTTTGACAAACTCTCAACTTGAGACTTTAGTTTAAGATTTTCTGCAGTCAATTTCTCATTTACTGTCTAAATACCTTGAGTTGCTCCATCCGTTTAGTCCAATCAGTGTGGAGTTCAACATAGGTATTGTGCAAGTCCTCATAGGTAGCACACTCTTCTTCTTCTGGATCATCTTTAATTTCACCAGAAGTCAAAGAATTTAAACAGGTATACACATCAGTTGTGTAGTCAGTTGTGTGATAAGTTGTGCTGTCAAAGGATTGCACATCTTCCACATCTGACTCACTATCAGACAAAGTGATCTGAGATGGATGCCATATGGACATGTTTGCAGTCTGTTCATCATCATCAGAATCACTCAAAGTCGCTGTGAAACCTACTCCACGCTTTTTAAGAGTGTTAGCACACTCATTTGCATAATGTCCAAATCCTTTGCAAGCACGGCATTGAATAGAATCAATTGATTTCTTTCCTTCAAAAACTGGCTTCTTAGTGACTATTTCCTTCTTTGATGATTCACCCGTGGAGGATGTAGAGTGTCTTGAATTTGGAAACTTAGTAAACCGTTTCTTCTTCAACATGCTATTGAATTTTTGAGTAATCAAAGCACACTCATCATCTCCTAGGTTTGACTCATCAATATCTTTGGACAGTTGAACAAGATCCTGAGACACCTTGAGAGCACTTGCAAGAGCAATTGAATTTGCTTTGCTAGCCTCTTGAATCCCAAGATTCAATTCAAAATTTGTTAGGATACCCGAAATAGTGTCAAGCCCAACAATGTGAACATCCCGAGTTTCTTCAATCACGAAATTTTAATGTTAAACTTTTCGGAGAGTTCTTAGTACTTTACTAACAAGTCTTGCATTGGATATGGATTCACCCAATGAAAAAGACTCATTTGAAATGTCCAAAATCTTGGTGAGTACTCTTTTATGGTTTCATTCTCTCCCATCCTTAAATTTTCAAACTTGGTCATTAAAGTTCTTAGCTTGGTTTTTCTAACACTTGCCGGTCCTTCACAATGAAGTTGAAGAATGTCCCACGCTGTTTTGGCAATAGTTTGAGTAGAGAATAAACTGTACATATGAGGATCCACATGGTCAGAGATTGCTCCCATGGCCTTGGCATTATAGTTTGCAAGAGCAATTTCCTCACTTGTCCAAGTTTCTATGGGTTTAGGTCCATAGCTTTTCTCTCCTTTGCCATCAGACGTGGATGGGGTAAGTTCTATCATGGGAGGAGTATAGCCATTAATCAGACTAACCCAAGCACGATGATCAATATATTTAATGTGCATAATCATTTTGGCCTTCCAAATGGTATAGTTTAAACCATTTAGTGTAGGCGGTTTGTTATGACTATAGTTATGGTAACAATCCATTGTGGCTACTTTCAAGGATCGATCTCAGTTGAGTCGAGAGAAAGTTCTGATACCAATTGAAAGAATTGTAGCTAGGACTGTTAACCAGATGTGCGATGACTTGTGTGTACAGTTGTGCACACAAGTGACGACACAACAACGCAAACAACTTTTTCCAGAAAACTTATTTCTAAAGAACAGAATATAAATGCAGCGGAATAATTAATACTTCAGCAAGAAAAATCTTGCTGGAACCTTTTCATAAAAGCACACCTTGCTAGAAAACAAGTTGTGAATAAAACACTTACAATGAAAAGAAAAAAATAACTAAAAGATCAAACCCGAGTTCTAAACTAAGAACTTACACAAACACAAAACAATCTCGAAGAATCAATCCCTGATTTTCGAAACACATGCACTAAACCTCTCAATGATTTCTCTCTTAATAATGCTATATTAATTCTCTTGAAATCAGTCAAACTTATGGAGGCGAAGGACTACTTTTATAGCCATTCAAAACTCCTTGATTGACAAGGATTCAATCACTTCCTGATTTTAAGATCCTTCTTTCCATATCTTCCAAGAGTCCATTCCTCCTTGAGATTCTTACCTAAACAACAAAACTTTACTAAATATAAACTATTAGTCGTTAGTCAATATAAACTATATATTTACAAAAGATAATAATCTAAATAAGTAAAATATATACACTACTTTTAAATGTCAGAATCACAAAGATATAATAAAAAAATCAAGAGTATTTTCATACTCTTTCATACTCTTACATGTAAACTACGGGATTTAATCATATCAGCCTCAACCCAAAATTATTTAGGGCAACGCTATTCACTTATAAATAATATTATCAGGCATAGTACAAGGTACGCGCAAATATACATTTTTTGCTCTTTGATTAACATTATTCTCTCTTTGATATATGGTGTTAATTCTCACACCGAAGAGACTTTGCAGGGATCTCCTTTGCAATAACTCTATTCTTGTTTTCAGGCAAGCTACAAGTCATTTCAACAGAACAAATTTCTATCAGGACCACGGTACAAAATTCGATATCATCAATGCCATCGCTCATTTTTCGGGATATCTCAAAAGAGTCTTACTTTCATTTTGAAAAAGCTCTTTTATCCAATTGTCTTTATAGCTTTTTTGAATTTTGAGAGAAAAAATTAGACAGTTGATTTGACACAATGCGATGATAACTTGATAATTTTTTATTTTTTGGTTGCATAGATTACTTGATAATCTTAAGCTGAACGAGGTAAACATGTAGTCAAACAATTTAACAATTTCGTAGTATTCGTGTAAATTCAAAATATGATTTGTTTTTGGTGAAAGGAGTAAAAATTCTCAAGTCTTTAAAATAAAATAAATTTATTCATATACACCTTTCGTCTTAAAATAACTGTCATATTTTAGTTTTTTATGAATTAAGGAGATTGACTTTTACAAAATCTTAGAAACATGTATACATGAATCACTTAGTATCCACTATACAACATTACAAGTACATCAAATATAATAATTGACAAAACAAGTTTAATAAAATCATTAAAAATATTCATTTTGACATGAATGTTTAATAAAAGAACACTTTTTTTTTTTTTTTGGGGGTGGGGATGTACTATCTATACTAAACAATATTGTAATCCAACCTCTTAACACAAGACTTCCAAAGTTCTAACTCTATTTTCTCATAATTTTAATTTTTTAATATAAATAAAATGAGTAATGCTATGGTACCTAAAGAGTACCAAATTTTTTATACTAAATAATGTGTATGCTGATGTAGTTGTTGATGTAATGCATTAATTATGATTTTTAATTTTATTTTTTGTACCACATCAGCTAACACATCATTTAGTGCAAAAAATTTAATACTTTTTAAGTACTTATAACATTACTCAAATAAAATAGAGTTAAGTGCACCAATGGTCCATATACTGTCAAAAAGTCCGATTTTAATCCATATACAACGCAAATGTATGTCTTTGACCAAAATAAGTCACAAGTATTTCTTAAAGTAAACTTTTTTTAATTTAAAAAGAAATACTCAATTTGAGAGTGAGAAAAAATGCCTTGAAGCATCTATTATGGAATACAAAAATTCTGTATTAGCAAAAGAGAATTTATTATTTATTCATTTGACTGGGCAAGGAACTCAGGCCACAAAATAAAAAAGACTTTTGTAATATGTGGGGTCCACGTACCTTGACAGAAGCCTTTTCCGTTTGTGGAAAGAGTAAAGGCACTTACAATCAAAGCACTTTGTTGTTGACTTTTCGCGAGAGAGAGAGAGAACCCACCCATGTTGTTTGTTTTCTGGCTAACTAAATCCAATCAAATTCCGTGGATCACTAAGATTCCCGTTAATGGTTAGTTGGGATAGGAACCGGCCAGCCAGGAAGCTATGTTGTAGTAGTTGTACATATGGAAGCTCATCTGTGTATCCACTTTTCGTTACCCTTTTGGCCTTTTCAATACTCCTTGTTTTAATATTGGTCGCTAAATGAAAACTTATCGTTTTAAAATTTTTAATAAGAATTAATGAGGTTTGATATTACGAGTTTAAATTTTTGTTATTATTATAAATATTTTAGTATTAGTTTCAGTGAATTAAATTTACTTATATTTATATATCGTTGGATATATCAAATTTATTACATTAATGAAAATAGTATAAAAATCTATGTAAATTTAATTCAACGACACTAGTAATACTAAAGTTTGTAGTAATAACACAAGTTCGAGCTCGTAATATCATTTACCTTTAATAAATATCTTAGTAATCTAATATCTTTTGTACTCTTATTTAATGGTATTGAAAATTATCAATAAGAGCCCGTTTGGTGCAGTATTTACAAAACGTAGTGTTTTAAAAATGAGTGTTTTGAAAAACACAGTGTTTTAAAAACGTAGATCTTTTCTTATAAATGCGTTTGGGATATCATTTTAATACGCAGTTTTTTTTCTAGCAGCGTTTTAAAACGCTGTCTTTTCTGCCGCAGCATTAATATTGAAACACATTTTTTGCAAATAGGTTGCGTTTTATTCCTGCGTTTTGGCCAAAAACACACGACCAAATAGGCTCTAAGTAAGTACTTAATTTAGTTCACGTACATTATTAATGAGTCACCCAATTAAGTTAGATACTTGCCTAACTCGTTCTTATTTAGTGTCTAAAACCAATTAGGGTGTTCAACCATGATTGAATCGACAACACTGATCGAATAATCGAACCAACCTAATCGAAACATAATTGGTTATCACCATCTTAGGGTTGGTAAATTGAATCAATATGAATTCTCAATGTTGATTTAGATATATTTTCAATTCTAAAATCGTTTGGGGTATTTGAACTGATCGAATAGTAGGCATGATGCTTCATTTAATGGCATACCCTTATGAACTAGCCTTCATTGTATGCCTAATCACAATTTCTAAGAAAAGCTTGCAATAATTTGCATATGCTATTTTTTTTTTTTGAAATTGATATTGTATTACTCAGTTCAGAGTAAAAATGTGTGCCTACTTGGAAATTCTAATTGAGAGTTCTTGGTTGGTTTCAATTGGATTAAATCAAACTAAAATTGATCAGCACACTTTAAAACTTTAATAACACTGTGAGTGAACGTGAAGAATAGATCAAAGGATTGAGAGAGTATCAGTTAATGTACCGACTTCGAGACTCTCACGTCCACATAAAACAAGGTCATGAGCTCATTATAGTACTTCTTCTGTTCTTAAATCATTGTCACGTTTGACTTTAAATAACATGTTTTTATAATTTTGAAAATAAATAAATAAATATATATATATATAAATCTGCATTGAAAAATATCTTATTTGACCAAAAAAAAAGTCAAACAATGATGCATGGGTTGTGGGAGGTGGAGAAACAATGCTAGGGTAAAAAAAAATCACCAAATCAGTTATAAGAAAGCACAATTTGGAAGGTGAATAAATCATCATTGTTACATATATATATGATATAATAGTATTTGTTAGCGTCTTAAAATTAGTACTTGATGGTAATTATATATGTTACTTAGATTGGCAAAATCAATATCGTAAGCTATGTGCCTAATGATTCATAGTAGTATTAGATGAAGCTACTTAGCTTAAAAGTCACGTCCATTTATGAAACAAAATGAAGAATTCAATAATGAGACGATTCATCCATTAACGGACTAAGATATAACAATAAACTCACTAATTAAGTGGCTAATCTAGAATTTTTTTTTTTTTTTTTTTTTGGGTGGGGGAAGGGAACGGACAATAATATATTCACAAATATAATGTTATGAAGTTTTTGAAAAATTGTAGCAATTTTTTTTTTTTTTCTGAATATTTCTGTGAAAGTGTACATATATTAAGAATGTTAACGTCGTATTTTGATAAACTTATAATAATTTATTTGTTATATAAAGAAAATTAAGAATAAGGATTGTCAAATATATCATTTTGAGGAGGCCAAACTACTATCTTTATAAAATTTATAAAATTAAGAATAAGGATTGTCAAAATTATAGCTTCATTTGTTTGTATTTACTTTAAATTATATCTTTTTTTTAAACAAAAAAATTAGACTATTTTTTGAGATAAATCAAAACAAAAAATTGGACAATTTTTATGGGACTAAAGAAGTTGTAACCACATTAAAATGTGTTCATTAAAACATTGGAGACATAGAATTCAAAAACGCCACTCAGTTTATGACATAAGTAATACTCCCTCCCTCCGATCATGGCAAATAGTCTAATATTCTATTTTGAAATATTTTATTTAAAAAATTCACTTGAAAAAAATATGCTTACAATCTCCATAAACTTTTCAACTTAATCATCTACATATGTTATAAATATATTGACTATGCTAAAATATTTTGGTTATTATGACTAACTTCAATACAACTTATGTATCTCTTAATTATTAAACTTTTTAACGTAAATTTTTTGAGTAAAATGGAGGGAGTATTTCCATCGTCCAAGAATGAGGTCACCTTTTGACTATAATTACGAACAAAAAGTGAGAGGTCCATTTCACTAAGATAATTAATTAATTAATCATTAAATAACTTAGTTAATTAAGAAGGTTTGATAAAGTAATTAACTGTTTTATCAAAAAGTTAAATTAGTTTGGAATAAATAGTTATCCTGAGTTGTTCGTTAAAAAGGGTTATGCGCAGCGGAAAATTAAGTTTGATTAGTGGTTAGAAAATATTCTAAAATAAATTATGATCTTTTTTAGATATGATTCAGCAGTGACAATGAGTTGATAAAAGTGTTAGCTGTTTGAATAGTAATAACAATAATGTGAAATATCAAACAGTTATAAAGGAGATTAAGAGACAATGTAAAAATAATTTTCAAGGTAGTTCGAATTAATTTTATCGAGTTTCTGTGTGCAGAAGGTCATCCTATGTGGCACAAATTCTTTTTATATAAACATAATACTTTGGGAATATTTAAATCTAAACTATTCAGCAACTTCTAAGAGCAAGAACAACAAGGGAGCTTATGGGTTTTAAGCTCCCCCAAAGCTCCCCCATCAGGATATCAATCCGTATTAAAATATCGGCAAAACAAATAATCGGGTCACTGTACTTTGGGAAAGGTTGCATTTCGGCCACTGATTGTTTGAAAATGTTATTTGGGCCACTGTACTTCAGTTTTCTTACAATCGAGCCCATTTTTTGGACGGAGGTTAATTGAGCCGTTAAAATAACATAAAATACCAATTTTACCCCTTCTCCATCTTCATCTTCCCCAGTTCAGAAAAAACAAACCCTAACCCTAAATTTGAAAAAAAAAATGAATTTCTTTGGGAGAATTGAACTTACGAATTGTCTGGACAAGTGCAAAAACAAAAGTGATACCCACATAAGTCAAGGGGACAACGAGAATAAGGAAAAGAGCTTTGACCAACTCTGGGACCAAGAAGGGCTTGGGTTACTGAACCAGTGAACTCCACCAAATTCAGCGCCTTCTTTTGTATTCATGGCAAATCTTCTTCTTCTTCCACCACCTCCTCCTTCTTCTTACTACCTTCGGCGACGGCGAATACTGCGAAAATCGTGCTCCGACGGCTGAAATTATTTAGATGTAGTAAAGTACAAATGGATTTGTGGGTAACTCCTCTTCTTCTTCCATGCAACTTTAATGATGGGGTTTGGTGTTGAAGGCTGTTTGTGGAAGATAAAGTATAATAAGCGAAAGCAGCGGCGGACATTCTTACTTGCTTTGCGGCCAATTAGACAAATATATGAATTGAGAGAATGTTTCTAGTTATGAATTTGCGGAAGCCACAGCGCCGGCGGTGGTTGTGGTGGTCTTAGGCCTCTACTCCAATTTACGAGTCGGGTATAATTGCTTCGTACAATGGGTTTCTTGTGTATTTCGACTAGACCATAGCAAGAAGATGATTACAACCCCGATACTGCGCACACTAATTGCTTGGAGTTAGGTATATTCCGTTCATTAATTTAGGGACGTTGAAATTGAATTTTCACTCTTCATTGCAATTTTAGGGTTAGGGTTTTTTTTTTTAATTGGGAAAGATGAAGATGGGGATGGGTAAAATTGATATTTTATGTTATTTTAACGGCTCAATTAACCTCCGTTCAAAAAATGGGCTCGATTGCAAGATAACTGAAGTTAAGTGGCCCAAATAATATTTTTAAACAATCAGTTGCCAAAATGCAACTTTTCCCAAAGTACAGTGACCCGATTGTGTGTTTTGCCTAAAATGTCCAGTTGGAGGTGAGAGAAAGTTTTTGAGGAGCAAATATTGCTCCCGTATCATCCGAGAGCTTCACTTGGGATCCAAGGTTGACACGACGCCATTTCATAGCACGAGCAAGACAACCGGCACCGTTTCATAGCAAAAGGAGGACAACACATTGAGAAAGAGCTCCTGCCATGTTTTACACATGGCAGGCTATGAGTGGCCACAAAAAAAAACCCCTTGTCCGGTTTTAATCAAATTTTGACCACAAAAAGCTTCTTTTTTTTTTCACTGAATTAAAGTTCACATTTTTACCTATAAATAGAGACTTGGTTTACTTCATTTGGATACCAGATCAATTTTCTACAAATTTTTGAAGATTTTCTTCATTTTCTTCTCTTTTCTCTCTTCAAATTTAATTTTTCTCAATTTTCCTCTCTTTTCTCTCTTTACATTTTTAACATTAAGTTATTTAATACCTTAATTTGTTGCTAATATTATTATTATGTAGTTTAAATAATAATTATTAATATTGCTATTATATAAATTAGATATTAATATTATTATTTCTATTATTACTGTTATTATTGTACCTATATTTGTCATTTTAAATTAATTAAGCCACTTAGTGTTGTTATTATTATTAATTCTCTAATTACTGTTATTAGTGTCATTTTAATATTAATATTTTCATCAATGATTTTTAAAATTAATGTTAATTTAAATATTAATATTTTAAGAATGACTATTAAAAAAGCTGAAAAGTTATTACATTAAATTTAATTTCAAAAATATTATTAATTTTTATTAATATGATTTCAAAAATATTTATTTAGCAAATATCTAAATAAATTAAAAAAAAATTAAAATGGCATTTACAAACTTATTGTTTAATATAAATAAATGTAAAAATGTTAATTTAATAGAAATAAAGATGGTAGGGTAAAAATGGTAGGGTATATAAAAATATTGGAGTTTGTGCATTATTGGGAAGGTTGATTTATTTGAAAAATATAGGGGGGAGCATAAGAATATTTTAGGTATAAAAATACTAAAAAGTGAACATAAACTCCAAAGCTTCCAAAAGTTGTTGTTCCTGCTCTAAACAAAATCTATAGTACATACACATGGTTCTAACAAAAAAGTGACGTGACACTTACTTCTAGAATGTGTCTTAATTAATTATCATGTTGAAATGCTAATATATGTGTAGCGTACATTTGTTAAGCAATCACAATACAGAAACATTTGTCTTTCTTTCTTTTTTTTTTCGGTCCAAAATAATTGTTTTGTTTAAAAAAAATTTTAAGACATTATTTTTACCATTTTTTATCTTACTTTTTTCTACTTTAATTATAGACCACATACACATAGACATTAAAGAAAATTATACATTATACTAATATTAATAATCAAATTAATTATTTTTTCTTAATTCGTGTATCGGGTCAAACAAAACAATAATTAAGGACGGAGGGAGTAATTAACACATAGGAGTATGTTTTACTCTTTAGGATATTAATTAGCTTCTAGAAACTAGTTCTAGAAAGAAGAATTAAACCGTGCATGCAAATTATAAAGTGGACGTTCGAGTTCGAGTTCGAGTTCGAGTTCAATAATGAAGGCTGGGCAGCAGCCTAGCCTAGTCAATTCTTTCTTCTGGCCAGGCCACTTGGTTGATTTTGACTATTGACGTTGTCTTGGTTAGCCGTGAAAAGTCTTCTTCTTATGTACTCACTCACTGATCCATCATAATGGAAAATACATCATTGATCATGGTGAGGTAGCTGGGCCCAATGATCGGCCCGGGGATGAAAACCAACTTACATATATATACAGAGATGGTGAGTGAGTGAGGGAGGGAGAGAGACGTTAGTGGCGGAGAGCTTTCTCCTGATGCATGTTCGTGAAGAGATTATGAGAGTGAAAATAATTAATGGTCCTTGAGCTGATTGCGGTGGTCAACAATTTTTCTTTAAGGATTTTGTATATTGAATTTGTTAAATAGAAAAAGGCAAACTTTTTTAATGTTGGAAAAAGAATACTCCGTCCGTCCGTTCAGGCGAAAAGTTCATGTTTCAAAGTCAAATATTTTTAAAAAAATTTAATATTCCTAAAATGAGCTTTGCAAGTTTAAAATTAACAAACTTTTCGGACATTAACTAGGAAATACCGAATCATTACTCTGGAGTATAAGAGATATCTGAACAAGAATGCAACCTAGACTCTAGAATATATAGGGGTCCGATTGATATCAATGTTTAACAAGATGGAAATAACAAGAAGCTCTTTTTCTCGAGGTGGAGCCTGGAGGTGGAGGTGGAGGTGAGGGGGTTTTGATATCATGTATACCCGGTGGTGTTTACACTTCTGACTTCTCATAATAATAATACCCTATAAATTTCAAATATTTTCACTTCTCACAGGAAATACAAATTCTAAGGGTTAAACCCTAGCAACCTTGGGGCAATTTTCATCAATGGCTCTAGAGTCCCTGGATTAAACTTCCTAGCAAATAGGAAGCAAACTGAGCTCATCTCACCATTATAACTACAGTTAAACCCATACCTAACGCTATTCAAAAAGGCCTTAGAAACGTCCTTCCTAACAAACATCGTAGGATGTGATCCTCCGGCTGACCAGTCAGCCCAAGTAATAGTCCTATTTGAGGTCGATCCATGGCATACCTTATTCACTAGTGTAGGCAAGTAATGTTCATCCATGTAACATGGGGGCGTGCAATGGTCTTTTAGCACAGGATAGTACTTTATGTCGGAGATTATCTCAACTGCAAGCTTCCGGTTGACTTCAAACCATTGAGAGCCTTTGCGCCAATCCGCTAACGTAATGGTGGGCCACATGCGCTGCTTGTATCTTCCCCGCCCTATTTTTCTTGGATCGTCGAAAGTGTCGAGGTAGCTTTGGTTAGAGTTGATGAGGTAGTTGTAGATGGTAGTGAAGTTGAAAATAGGAATGCATGTTTCAGAGAGTAGCACAAATCTTTGGTTAGAGAAGTCGAGGAGGGCATTTGCTAGGAGGCGCCTCTCTGCATCAATCATCGATGCCCGTCCCCATCGAACCGGCTGCAACAAGAACCGAGATATCCAAGAAAAGATGAAAGTGTTAGCTAGCTATGCAAAGAAAATGAGGTCGAAACCTTCTTTAAATAAAAATCATGGCTCTGTCAATATATGCTTGTAAAGAGTGTTGATTGGGTGCATATTCACATGGTTATAAAATTTAAGATTGATAAAGGGAGTTGGAGAGCTATTGAACCTTGCTTGGAACTCTTCGCTTGTAAAACACCGATGAATTTGGAGGCTCGTACGTGTATTCTGGGGATGTGTGAAGGTAGATGGAGAAGAAGCCTTCATGTCCTCTAAAAAACTTCTCCCAAAGTGGAGCAAGTGGTAACCTTCCCCTGGTAAGGAACATGAACGCAACTTTAGGGGTCCGATTGTACGGGTAGTCCGCAATACGAGGCACTATTGAGGCTCGGCACATGAGCTCCACGTCGCTCATTGAATGCCAAGGACTTTTCAGGTATAACCAATCGGTAAGTTCAATCTTTGGAGTTGAAACATTGAGTGGTAAAGTGGGAGGTGAAGAAGAAGGTGATGAGGAGTTGCATAAGAAATGTGAAGATGGAGATAAATGGTGAAGGTTTGAGGATATGGTGAATTGAGGGGAATACAAATTATCTGGTACTATGACCTTCTTGACATGATCATTGATGAAAGCACCAAGAATGAACACAAAAACTGCCATACACAAACAGAATATTACAGTGGTAGCAACTTGAAAACCCCCATCACTAAGCTCTCTTCTGCTTCTTATGGGTGGTTCTTTTCCAGACATGGTTGAAGTCATGCCCAAGTTATAAAACTGGGAGGTAATACTTTGGCTTATCAAATACGAAGGGCAAAGCATCGACTCGGATAATTTTCCACTTTGAAGATTTATCTTACAAACTTTCTGGTACCTTTACCGGGTTTACCCATAAGTTGGTACAAGGAGGCACACAGTTTAGAAACCTTTATAGCAAATGGAACTACAGAAGGGGGCATGGGAAGTGCGGTGAAGTAACAAAACACACACACACACAGGTGTAAAACATTCTACCTGAGACGTTTGTTGCAGTAAAAATGATGATGTTGGGGATTGGATGCACTAACCATGTGATTACCACACTAAACATACACTAGGGAAGCAGGCAACGAGGGGGCTGTTTAACGTACATGTCTGTTTTGTTCATAGAAATGCACAAGAGTTTCAAACGGGGCCAGTACTCACACGATAACCATGAATGCGAGTGAATCCAATCTAATGATCATAAACTATAGTATTATTGCACAAATCTTTTTTCCAGAATAAACTAGGGTCGAGATCAAGTCATGGATATTAAAGTATTGGTAATTTTGTACGAACACAACAATGATTTATGAACCAGCCATGCCAATGTTTTTCCCACTCTCTTCTTAGAACTTTTCTGGCTAGGGTATAATTACATTACATCTTACATATGCTGAATCGTCTCTCTAATCTGGAGTCAAGCTTTGTTTCTAAAAGAGTACACCACACCGGTGCCAATTACTGCCATAGCACCGATTAGGCTAGCTGTCCTAAGCTTATATTGCTTTACTGGGAAGCGATTACTCAAGAATGCCAACATCCACCGAAGCAGGAAATACACCCCACAAGTTGTCTGAAACTTCTTAATGCAAAATTCCTACAACAAAGGGCAAATATATAAATCTCCAGGTCAGATCCACACCACTTGGACATCAAATAGAAGTTCCTAAAAAAACGAAAATATCATCTCTCATGCGGGTATGAAGTAATTATTGAATCAAAAATCATTATCTGGAATTTAAAATTTCATGATATAGTTAACAAACAAGCACATTGAACTCTAAAACCTTTTGGGTGAAAATGGTAGAGAAGGGGTCCAACCTAAGTAAGGTACATGTTGAGCAGCTTTCGTTGCATTGGTTCATAATTTACCCACTTGGCCAGCAAATGCAGCACAACTACCACAGAAATTTTCTAGAGAGAATCCCTGCACAATTGCAGAGTAATTTTTTGAACTTCGCTTGGATAAAACATGTCAATAGAATGCTATGGCACATGTCAAATCTGTTACCACCCATCTAATTGATGCAGCGTAATCACCATCTCACCATCTTATTCCTTTTTTGCAATGTGGTGCCATTGGCTATCTGGATCGAAAAAGCTGACTTGGCTAAAACAATTTCCTACCCTCCACACCACCACCACCATCCCACCCCCAGGCACCCAACATACACACTCAGAAAAAAGTGAAAAACTGCAATATGTTTTGCATATTAAGATCATTGAATCTCAAGGTAGGAGCAGGGACACTGATGAATACTACCTGTGGTAACTTATCCTGTTGGGCCAGATGATCAACATGGAGCCTTACATTTGATGCAGCAGGAATCCAGAAACTTCGATCAACATCAGCATATGTATATGCAACTATGTCAAACAAACTATTGGCACCATCTTCTATAGCTTTCAAGATGGAAGATTCTCTACTTCTTCGGTTTCTGAAAAGAAAAGGACAGTAAACTCTGAGAATTTTGAATCATGGTACTCGGTGTAGTATGTCTCCACGAATATGATCATGTAGGCTTAATGCAGTTTATGCTTCTATAATAAAGAAAGATATATTTCATACTTGAGGTACCCACAAAGCATGTGCTTTGGCCACAGATTAACCCTCCCATGCATCGGAATCAAGGCATGTGGTGAAAGCTCCATAAATTTGTAAGTTGTTTTGAAGTATTCCTGCAGAAGAATTGCACATCTCAAATCCAATGGAATTTTAAAAAATCGAAACAAGGATCTAACTTATCATAATTCCATGGAGATCCTATATCAGTATGTTTTTGTATTTATTTTGGGTTCTGCAAATCTAATAGGAGTTTCATTAAAGAGACGGAGATCCATAAAGATTCACATAATATGTTTGCAAGATAAAGTAATCATAAGCAAAGAGTTTAAGCATATGTACTAACTAAGAAATATCAGTATTGGTGCAACTCAATGTGTTGAAAATAAATCTAACTTTGGACATTACCTATACCAAGTTATATATCTGCAATTTCGTGCAGAATTGTTCAAACTAGTGTGTGTGTGTGTGTGTGTACATGGGCAGAGAACCCTTTTTTTTCATTCTTAGAATTTAAATTATATTGGAATTCCTATGCAGCAAAAGGCCGGTCATTTGACTGCTTTTGAGACTGGTTATTGAGAACTTTAACAGTAAATTATACAATTTTATTTTACAATTTCTATAAGCAACCAAGCATTGCTCAGGATAAGATATACCCTCACATTAACTCTATAAGAAAGCCAAGCCTCGTGGAGAAAAACCATATAATATACAGGAATGATATACAGTGAAACATATACATAGAAAATGCCTTCGGTTCATACCAAAATTATGTAAATGACAGAACAGAATATTGATCTATACTCACAGAAGTAAATAAATAAAATAAAATGTATACTCACCGTCATATTTCCACCAGAAGTGATATCCAAGAGCGCACTTCCTTGGCTGAGAAGCACATGGACAAATAAATGGAGTTTTGTAAACCAATGACAGAAATCTAAAACGACCAATAACGAAGTTTGAAAAGTTGATGTTTATCACGGAATTCAATAGAATGTCAAAAAGAACTATTTTACCTTTCCATAGAAGAGATCACGATCAGAAGGAAATTCCCCCAAACAAAGAAAAAAAGAAAAGGAAAAAGAGAGGGAGAGAGAGCCTCACCTTTCTGTTATGGCTTCAGATATGTTAGTTGACATATGGAAATTTGATATTTTCTCTAGTTTAATTTCACGCACGTGTCTTGTTTCTCTCTCTCTCTCTCTCTCTCTCTCTCTCTCTCTCTCTCTCTCTCACTCAAACAAGACACGTGCATGAAATTAAACTTGAGAAAATATCAAATTTTGATATGTCAACTAACATATCTGAAGCCATAACAGAAAGGTCACTCTATCTCTCTCTCTCTCTCTCTGACCTCTCATCAGAGAGAGAGAGAGAGAGAGAGACTGAGAAACAAGACACATGCAAGAAATTAAACTTGAGAAAATATCAAATTTCCGTATGTCAACTAACATATCTGAAGCCCTAACAGAAAGGTGAGGCTCCCTCTAATATAGTTGCTTTAGATCTTCTCTAAAATAAAAGTTCTTCTAAAGAATCTTACCCCACGCAATGATCACCCACAATTAACGAGTGAGTACTGATATGAAGTAGTGCCAGATGCCCATCTGTATGTCCCTGCATTAGGCACAAAGAATTAATAACTCTAAAGGAATAGGAAGAAACTTATTATGTATCTCAATCTCAATTTCCAACTTCTTAATAAATTTCAAATATAAAGTGAAAAATGTACATAAGCTATGACAACTTGATAATCAAACAACTGAACTCAACTTGATAATCAAACAACTGAACTCAACTTGATAATACGAATAGATTGCAAGATGTTTCTTTTTCATTTAAGAAAATGACTCTTCAAACAAGAAGGAATTAATAGTAAGAGGAAACATTTTTCTTTCCTTTGCTCTCATTTTCCTCCTTAAAGGCTTAATCTATAAATACTCAAATGCTTTATCCTTTTCCAAGTGACCCTTTACCAGCTTGGCTTCTTTTCCTCCTCTTTTTCTCCCTTCATACCAAACGCAGATTAAACACTGTTTAACTCTGAAAAGCTTCTTTAATAGGACTGACAATAGACAATCTTAGGCCCGTGTATAAGCTTAATTTGAGATTTGGATGAGTTGTCTGGTGAAGACTTTGAATCCATGATCTAATTCTGCTTGAGTTCAATGCAAGCTAGGATCAGGGATCCAATAGATGGTAAATTAGTTAACTGAGGCTAACTTGAGCCTGACCTAAAATAAAATGACTAAGCTTAAGCTGAAACAGATAGACCCAGATCTTGGAACTTTCTTGTTTCAGCCACAGCTGAAGCTAGATGAAGCCTGCTAAACCCAACTTAAGAACCTATTCTGAACGAATCCAGTTAGTTCTTTTCCTTTTTTAAAATGTTTTACAATGACCTATTTAACACGCTCTATTACTATCAATCATTACAGTCTCTTATATTATTTGGGGTTGTAAAAGCAGAGTAAGATTGAAACTTCAAAATAAGAAATCATCAACAACAAATAGGTCAGGATTTTACTTCAGAAAAAAAAAAAAACCTCCAGATGTTGAATGACATATACAAAAGTGACAAAACACCTTAAAGGATAGAATCTATGAAGTTATTAAATCGCATTGGTTTACCATTTTCTGTTCGGCAATCTATCTTTTTCCCTTAAACTGGATTATGCCAACCAAGCAAAAAGGAAAACAGACGGATGTAATGCTGTAGGCAATTAGTTTCATTGTTACATTATCCAAAGTTCCATGATAGTTTCAATACTCCTGATCTCAAGCAGAGATCAAGAAGTGCAGGAAAATGATCTAATTGAAGCTTCTTATAGGATCTTGACATGATAAAAAGTTAGTCAGCAATGTTGTCATATTATGGTGCAACAATGCCTGTCAGTTAATCATGTAAAATCTTCCAGGTCATTAGTTTGACATCATCTCTACCAATTCCTGAAGGGTTTCATCACCAAATATCACATGGCAGTGACTCATAATTCTTTTGCTTCTTGCATTCGTATAACCTCGATCTATACACAATAATTTGTTTGACAGGTCATTTTGTGGTCAGTGCAAACCTAGTACAACTGACAATGTACTTCCCGTTTTAAATGCTAATAATTAGGTAAACTTATTTCGTTTACTTGAGTCATCAGGATAGTTGCTTCTTTCATAAGTGAGTATGATAGTTGGGAGAACACTGTATTGGTCAATTAGAGGGCTTGTAGGTAGCTTATAAGGTGTGTGGGCCTCTTCACCAATACCATATGGTTTTGTGTTGGATGCTCTCACATGGAGATGAGCTGGAGGCCTGTGGCTCAAGTTCAGCAGCACGTAAAGTTTCTTACAATTTTGCCTTCTCTCCATCTTTTTTGAAATTGTTGGTCATGTCTATCCTACAGCCTCCACAGTCTACTGTGGGTCTCCGAAGTAGTTTATAAGGTATATTAGCCTCCGGACGGTTTATGGTTGGAACTCTATCAAATAGATTGAACTAAACCGAGAACCTTTTTAAAAAACACATTGAAGAAACTGCATATATGAATCAAGGAAGCTATCAAGTAGATGGTAATTACTGGAGCGAAAACGACTCTCAATCTCTGACCACCAATGCAGATATCTTCGTCTCCAGAAATGGAGGTATAACCAAGAGACCAGTCATCTGCATTACATACAATTGGTTTTTGGGAGTCAGTAAAAGGAAGGGTTGGTCAATCGAATAGAAATTCCATTAACATGAAGAGGATTTCTCAGTTTCTGTAACCACTATGTTAACTTTCACTTTCATTTCATTTCTTTATATCAAAATTTTGCTAACTTGTGGAAACATTTCTATAATTTTAATTTTTAACTTTAGTTCCCAATCTATTTCCCATTTTGATGGATAAGCATATCAGCAAATGATACATTGAATTCCATAAGGATGGTTTTTATCATAAAATCTCCAGATATTTTACTAAGAAGAAGTTTTCCTTGGTCTTGAATCTTCTTCCTCACAGAAGTTAACAAATCATGAGTTTCTAAGATCAGTGCTCAAGCGTCACATTCAAAATAAAATGAGAACATCTAAAACTGGGCGCTGTGACAAGTCATAAGATAATTGATAAGTTAATCTAGAAAGGTTCTAACCTTTTTTAATACGTTGCATTGTATTTCCATGGGCCAAAAGAGTAGCATCAGGATTGCTCTTCTGGACAATTGAAAGACCTGAGTTGAAATACCAACAGAGCATCAAAAACCAACACAAAAAGTGCTGTATGTAGAACGGCAGCAAGCAGATCTTCCGTTCAAGAGCTCTGAATGCATTTCAAAGAAGCAGTAACATAGTTGCCAAAAAAGAAGCCACGTCAATTGAAAATGTGAAACATCACATCACAAAGGAAAAAGGACGCACTATATGATTAGCTGATTCCTGGTCCTCTTAATTGTCACACATAGAAGCGTAAACCAATTTGTTAAATATTGAGATTGTCTGAACATGGAAAATTAAACCATAGCAATCAAATCCAAATGCATATTAAACTTCTGACTTCATAAATTATCAAGAACCCATTTTAATTATTAACTGCAAGATGGAATATCTGGTATAGAAAATACAATCCTTCTGGAATACAAACAAGCATAAGAATATCTGTTATCAAAGGCTACAGTTACATAAAAATGGCTGTCAACAGTAAATATATAAAACTCACAGTATCAATGAAAAGCACACAAACCTAACAATGTGGTAGAACCACACCAAATCACAATTCACAACCACTTATCGTCCTAAATTTTAGGCCTTACCCACAAATGCAAAGGTTCCAAGCCATACTTTAGCATGCAAAGAGACAGATATGAAGAATCATGATCTTCTAGAACTGTAGCATGCTCTAAAAAATTGAGTCTTGACGAAGGGCTAGAGAGAGAGGCCCTTAGCTTAAGAACAAGTGTCAAGCGTTGTCAAAATTTGCAGGGAGCTTAAAGAATGAGTGGTTGAACATGAAGAGTGGCCATGGAAAAAACTGATGCGTGTATAGGGAAAGTTCAGTATGCATCTTTCAGAGCTCATAATGTTAAGGATGCAGAAGTTGGAAAATGAGCAGATGATGATTGACGAAGAATTCTGTTGAAAAAGAAAAGAAAGAAGCTTTTGGAGATGGAATACAATTTATCTGATACTCTGTCTTTACAAGAAACTGTAATCACAGTTAAGAGACGGCTTCAGATTCAAAACTCAGACAATAGGACAGATACTGAATCTCCCAATATAGGCTCTTTAGAGTCAAATAGAGCTTAGTGAGAAATTGAAAAGAGGGAAAGGAAGTGTCTCAAAAGTGTTGCAGCTTATAGAATGAGAGGAGCCATTCTTAGCAACCGATCGAAGAATAGAAGCAGAAGGTGCTGCAATTGAACCAAGAGGTGCTAGAGCTTAAAAGGGAGCAAAGATGGTTGAGATGTGTGATCACACACCACATCTTCCTTTTGATCCTTCTTTAGTTATGCACCTTTTGGTTCTATTGTAGCACCTTGTGCCTTTATTCATCTCCCTGTTCCTGAAGATACTTTCTCTCTTTCACCATAAATGCAATCCTATTTACACTTCCTTTTCCTCTTCTATGATTCCCACAAAGATCTTTTGATTCTGAAGTACTCAAATTATAAACTTCAATATCTGCCTAAATCTAAAAGTTTTGAATCTCAAGTCATTGCAAGGTTGTGCTAAGTTCAACTAGAGACGGAGTATTTCGTATAGTTTATGTTATCTGAAAACCCTCTTCATGTTCTTTTCCTGAAAAACTTCATGGTCAAAATTCAACAATTCATTTTTCTACTTCTCCATCATCAACATCATGAGCTTGTAAGGTATGGGTGGCTCTTTTTCCTCTACTTGCATTTCTTTCTCCAACGCCCACTCTTCACGCTTGATCACTTGTTTCTTAAACTCCTCATATTATTTGCTAACAATTAATATCAACTTGTTCTTGGTGATCCTTGGCCTTTCTTCAGAGCAATCTACAATAATGAGAAGACTGGTATCCTCCAAATAACATCTTTGCTTACTAAAAGATGGTGCCAAACTTTGCATATGTGGGTGTATCTTCACCAGTGCCACCACAATTATTGACTGAAATAGAAAATCAAGAAGTATAAAAATTGAAAACTAACAGACTATAAATACATGTATGCATACATATAGTTTTGTTATTTCAAAAACACTTGTACGTATCAAAGTGAATCAGAAAACATAAATTGATGGTTTCACACTCAAGATGAAAAATAAATCTATATATATTGCTACATAATAATTTTATAAAAACCAATGAAGCTTTGTTTCATTGTATTCCTTAATGGGGCACTGTGCAGCGGGTATGGTGAACTGAGAACAGAAGTGAAATCACATGTGGGGTGGGCAAAGGTTGCTCAAGATGATCAATGTAATTATTAGATGACTTAGAGTAATATCGTTAGTGAAAAATTCAATGAATAGTAGCAATTCTAGGCGTAACAAGGTGTCTCGCTAGTGTGTCAAGTGGTAAACGTGTGTTCACGTATCTCCATAATTCTTTATTTGTAAATACATGTCGTGTAGATAGACTAGTATATATGTTTATACAGGCATTTATGAACATAAAACAATATGAAATGAGAGAAAATAGAGAAGAAATTACACACAAAGGTCCTTGCAAATTTAGAAACATTTAGTTTAACTATAATAGGGGTTATACTGTAGCATATGGCATGTCTAGAAGATGAAAAATTTGAACAAATGAAAGAAAAAAATTAATCCAAATTTCATACATTAAATAACAATTCCATCAAAATATCTTAAAATGACAATTGACAATTTTTGGCACAAAAAAACATATGCAAATAAAGGCATATATGTGCGACACAAACATGTGTATGAGCACGCAATGCGTGATTGAAATAAACAAAAAGGAATATTTATCTAACATGAGATACAGAAACTTACGTATCGAAAAATAATTCAAATTTCTGAAATCGGTTGCAAGTAAACCAGAAGAAGTCTGTACTTCGTAGAGAGCAAGAGAAAGACAGAGAACAGCTGAGGGCGGGGGGGGAGGGGAAGGGGGAGTTGTGTTTCTGTACAGAGTGAAGAGAACTAGGGTTGCATTCAGATGTTGAATCCTTAACTTGCTCCTAGTTTTATAGCCTAAAGTGTAGTTTCAATGCCTAGCACTCGTGCATATTAGGAAAGTCTTAAAAGTGACCTAATCGAAAATTAAAGTTGAGTTTTGAAGATTACAGCCGGACTTGGCTCCCCTACCAAAAAATGCATCATTGGATGCTTGCCACGTAGACATGCGGACATGTGGAGATCATCCAATGGTGCTTTCAAGGATTTGAGGGATTATAGTAATGGGGAGGACGAACATATTGAATAGTCCAACGTGAATTATGCATATTTGAGTACATTGGACTATTATAGGAATCAAATAAATCCAAATTTGAATAACTTATCATAAATTCAAGCTTGTAATTGCCATCACATATAATGAAAATCCAACTTAATTAGGTAGATTTGACTAAGGATCGAGTCAATTTGGGAGAAATTACATAAATCCAAATGGAAATAAGATCTCTAATTCAAAGTACATCCATTTTTATTCTCAGATCCAGGCAAAGGAGTTCATTGCACATCAAAATACACTATTTACGATACACAGTTACACACTCACGGACGCCGATACGCTAAAGAAGACTTGTCTTGTACAAGCATTTGCACGAATTACGAAAGTATATTCGATGTAATCATTAGTGAATGGGGTTCCTCTTAATGTTGTTTCTTTTAGTAGCTAATAAATAAGTTTCACTATTATTGTAATTCCCTGACATTGTAGTCCTCCAAATTCATCAAATAGGGAATTAAATAAATTACCAAATACAGAAGCTTCGGGAATAAATTTGGTAAGTACCAAAAACAGAATCTTCATTATGGCAGGGAAAAAGAAAGAAGGCGGCTTCATCTACTTTCTCTTTCCTCAACTTCAGTAGTTATTCCACCTTTTGACTTGGGTGCAACGAAAAGAGTAAAGAAATTTTCCATTTCAGCTGATCCCATATCTTTACGCCACTTTAGAAAATTATAATTATAGGGGTTTTACATTTCCAGTTTTTGATTAAGCTAGCGTTCTTTTTCTTTATTTCTGGAAGGGCAGAGGAGGGAGGGTATCTACATATTATAGAGCAGAAAATTCAAAACATTTCTGTATCATTTTTTCAATGGGTGAATCAAGAGATCAGTTACTACTTTTTCCCTTCAATGTTTTCCACTCTCCACTTCAGAAGATCTGAAGTAGTGACGCTTATTTTGTAAACACACAAGATGTGAGACTCCAAACAAATATAAAGAATGTGGGAAAATAGGAAGTTCTTCATCTATTTGGAGGAGGGCACCGTCTATGAGCATGGGCTTGAGCATTTTGGCTAACGATGGTGACCTGTTGCACGTTGTTGGACAAGTTGTGCTTGGGGCATTACAGCAACATATGAGCAATGAGGCAATCACTGCAATTGGTGCACCCATCTCTTAACCCAGTGATGAGGGATAGTGGCTTAGGGTACATGAAATCATCCCTCCACATTTGTTAAGTGTACAAGGTCTCCCACTGCATATATCCGCTTTGGGAGCTTATGTTACATTCACATTGTCGTTGGTGAAAAGATGCAGCTTCTAATTGAAATTACTTCCGAGTAAAAAGGTTAATTTATTAAGACCACTATGTACTAACTAAAGTTCTATAAAAATTTATTACAAATGCAATGCTCTTATTTTATATAAAAACTGTCGTATTATACACACCGTTCCATAAGGAATCATAACTTCTTGATAAACACAATCTGAGGCTATCAGTTATTTTACTGTTATTTCTACATGTTAAATTATGAATTTATTTATTTGTACTCCCCTTCATGTGACCTTACTCCGTTAAGCTATTCTCAAGGATCTGGGAAAACCATGAACTTTATGATAGTTGGACTCGGCTCAAAAGGATCCAAAAATAGGCTGCTGTTACTTGGACACGGACTATGGATGTATATAATAGACTCCATGTACAATACTTTAGTTATATATGATGGATATGATTTGGAAATTAGTGTAGTATATTAAAACTTTGGGGGTTATTTAAGAGTAGTTAACAGTATAATAGCTGCATATTTAAGAATTTCAATGACTTGACTGAAAACCTAAGCTGGAGTGTCCAGATTAGACCTTGAAGAGACTGACACAGATCCCACACCTATGTCCGCGTGGATCATGTCGGACAAGGCTATGGCAAGTCAGATGAAGAATCTTGTTCGACAGCGGAGTTGAGGGATAAACCAAACAGAGCGAACTTGAGCACTAATAACAATAACAATAATAATGATGACAATAACAATAAAATAATACTAACACCAATAATAATAACAATGTTTATAATTATTTCCAGAAAATACTTTGGAGAGAGAGAGAGAGAGAGAGAGAGGGAGAGAGAGAGCTTCACATTAGTTACAGCTATTGCCACATTTTTCTGAAGAATTGTATAAATCCCTGAATGCTTAACAAAATAAGGTAGACGGATAAAGGTCTAATAATTGGGACCATATTGATCTAAGATGCAAACATATAAACATTCAGGAAATCTCAGAAACTAAAGGCAAATAAACGAACATTAAACCATTTCAGCTATATTAGCATCTGCAATGGCTTACCATCTACGTGGTCACGATGATGATGGGTGACAAAGATGATTAACTTTCTTGGCAAAGCAGCGATAATTTCCCTGAGCTGATAATCCAAACATAATCCAGTGGCACCAAAAGCATCCCAAAAAAAAAAATGCAAAGATGAGTACTAATAAACCTCGCTAGTGTCACAGTAAATATGGATAGGTTACCTTATCAAACTTATTGAAGAAAGCACAGGCAATTATATTAAGATGTAAATTTTGGTGTCGCTCTAATGTACATAATGAGAGTTAAGTTTCCTGCTCATCTAAAAGCTTAAGTAGTTAGAGAAAATGTAGATCAACTTTAACACTCCCCTCACATGTGACCCACCCACAAGTGGACAGATAAATAAAGCTCTCATTAGGGGCATCACAAATCAAACAGGGTGCCAACATGTGCACTCACAATAAAGCAGGAAACATATGCAAGCAGGGTTCTCCGATCTGGTTGCTCGCCAATCATTTTCAACTATACTACTATAGGGATGGTGACAAGGAGAGATGGTATCGACGAAGAGCTGTTGGCACCAATGGTGATCGAGGAGTGGTTTCGTTGATGGTGGTGTGATGGTTACCGGGTCTCTAGCAAACATTTACGGAGGAAATGATAACGGTAAGCAAGGGGGATCTGGATATAGTACAAAGCTTGAAAAGCCAAGTTTTGGTTCAAGTACCATTAGTTGTAGGACTAGATATGGTATGGAAATGCAATCCACCAGGGCATGCAACTTATAGGAAGGGAGAAGCACAAGAAAGATTGTTTCTGTCACCCTCGCAAGGAATCCACTGTCTGCAGACTTTGAACAATACACCCTTGTAAGGGATTAGCAATGACCTCCAAAAACCCAAAATGTTTTCCTGATATAATTGAACTATGGTTAATAATTATATACTCCATCTGTTGCTAAATAATTGTCCAATTGGCACATGGAATAAAAAAAACTAATTGATTCTATTATAAATATTGGTATAATATGTAGTTTTCTTTAAAGCCCTTGTGCATGTGGCCATAATTAAATTAGGAAAAAAAAAAGTAAGGGTAAAGTGGTAAAAGTGTTTTCCTAAAAAAGAAAGTTTAGAAACAAGATAATTTTTTTAGAACGGACAAAAAAGGAAAGGAAGACAATTATTTAGGAACGGAGGGAGTAGTATCTAAGGTACCACTCAAAACCCTAATACTATTACCTCTAGGGATAATTTCAAGTACAAAATAAAAATTAAAAAAAAGCCCTAGAAATGCGTGTAGACTTAATATCCCTAAACAGCTAAAAGTTCCCAGCAAATTCAAATTATTTAGTAACTCTCTTTACTTCAAACATAAATAAATAATGTCCTCACTAGAACCCATGTTCACTTCTCTTGCCAATAGATTTTTCCATTGGTTCCGCATCACTCTCTCATAAAATTTTTGGCATGATAAATGAATACTAGTATGTCTAAAATATAATCCATATTTGAAAAGATTATAAAAAATCAATTAATTGAAGTTGATACTCTTTTGGATAGGGATATTGTTAAGGAGAAGGAAATATGTAAGGGGATAAGATATCCACCTTCCAGAAAGTGGGAAAACAACCAAAAACAGCAGACTAGCTAGAATGAAAACTTTTTTTTTTTTTTTTTGATAAGTTAGAATGAAAACTAATACGGACCAAGGGCAGCTTGCCAGTCCATGGCCAGATCTGTCCATGCAAGCCCCCAGAAGGCTACCAATGTTTAGCCCATAGTGATGCCATAAAAATCAAACAGTCCCACAGCAGGTCAAATAGTTTCTTAAAAACCTCTGACTTCTTTAAAATGTTCAGAACAGTTTCTGTAGGTGCTATGCTTTTGTTGTTGAATATTCTGGGGTTCTGCTTAGTTGATCTTTATAACTAGCACATATGAAAATATCTTACTACAGCAATTGTCAATGCTGATCATACCCATTACATTAGTTGAATACAGATAATGAACAAATACGCAACCTGCATAACAGCATGAAGCTGATTCTTGCTCAGTATTTAAGTAAGAAAGATAATATACTAGTGAATAGTTTATGTCCATATTCAAAGGGGCAAATTCCATTAATACACCCTTGACCAATCCTTCCATAGTTGCATACGCTCATCTCCTCAAGGTTTAGAAACAAATTCATGATTTCATCCAAATTTACATAACTGTGACTGGATCACAAGGTTGGTTACATTTTCATTTAGGTGAAGCAAGACCATGTTATCACCTAAATTTAATTGCCAAGGTAAGTACACAAATAAGAAATCAAAATAAACTAGAATCCTTAAAAGAAGATGGTGGGTATGCATGACTCCTGGATAGAATAATATTCCAAGAAATCATATCCAAAATCCAACAGTTTGAGCATACCTCTTCATTGAACTCGGAACGGCACCCTGGATCTATTATCAGTGCATCTCCATGAGCAACAAAAGTACTACTTTCATAGTCATCATGATTATTTTCCGGTGCAAATACAACCAAATTTGTAGTACGAAAAGGCTTCGCTGTTCTACTTCCCATAGGTACAATTTTCACCCCAGGAGGATACTCCTGAAAAATAAGAATGCACCAGTCTTCTGCATTAGTGTTTTTTGATAAGTAAATGTGGGCATATAAAAGTTTGCCAAGGGGGCAAACCCGAACAAAAGGAGAAAAACGTCTTTACAAAAAATTCATCGCAGGCCAAAGTCTGCTGAAAAAGGAGAATACACAAGAGAATATGAACAGAATAGTTAAGTACCCAACCCCATCTCCCCCAAAAAATCCATAAAAGGGATGATCGCATTGGGTAAGTACTCATTAAACCAGAAAAACAAAGAGCTGAGCATCAAAATCGAGAGCTTATGTTTCGGCAAAGCAATTTCCTCAAAGTTTCTCCTGTTCCTCTCCCGCCAAAGAGTCCACATGAGGCAATGTGGAGCAGCTTCCCAAAGTTTTCTTTTCGAAGCTGAAACACGTGCGCACGTCAAGCAGCCAGAAAACCTTTCACAGAAGATGGTTCACTGTTTCCTCACTCCTCACACATACAATAATGATCAACTAGAATCTCGCCTCTTTTTCTCAAATTGTCACCAGTAAGAATGGCCTCCCAAGTTGCTGACGAAAGGAAACAGGATACTTTTAGAGGAGCTACTGACATGGAGATACCAGTATTATTCCAAGGCAATAACATTCTAATGCAAGTAGGAAATGTTACTGAGTAAATTGCCTCGAGGTAAAGATATCAGTATCCGTCAGAAAATTTGCATATGACACAGAGAAAAACAAAGTTACAACTTCACTCCTGATGGAAGCCTGATTTCCACCACTTCGTCGTACTTCGAAAATCTAAGCAATGTACAAGCATACAGCCAAGAGCCTGTGTGTTTCTATGTCCCCAGTCATCTAAATCCCAAGTCTTAAAGCACAAGGGATGTCTAAATAGAAGAAAAACAATCCATTTTTCCTTTTTTTTTTTTTGGTAAATGGACGAGATTGATTCCTATTTTTTCTGAAAATATGTAGCCAAAATAAATTTCTCGATGCAACAAGTGGAGCATAACATTCATAGTCCTATATCCCAATCCCAGATCCACGTCTCAAACTCAATGTGGAAGCTTCACCTATTTTCCAAAAGCCCATGATACACAAGTACAAATGACTGAAAAACTACGAATTTCGAAAACACTTAACAAGGAAAAATTGTATGTAACCACATTAAGATGTTGAAAATTAATTTTCCCCAAAATCAAAGGGTCTTATCTTTCATGAGAATCTACCCCCACCCCCAAGCCGCTTCAATCATCCCTTGATCATGGATCTCGAGGTAAAAAGTTTTATATAATAAGAATGTTGTTCTTCAAACAATTTAAATATTGGCAAGAGCAAAGAGAACATCCACAAATGTGGGGATCCATATATGTCATGGCCTCATGGGAATGGCCCCCAACAAGGGCCAGTTTCATGTTTCACGATTCCTTAATCATGCAGCTTTTGGGAAATAGTCCTTTATATTATAAACATGTGAAGCCAATATATTTTCTTGTTTAATTTTCTATTCCTTAGAAAGAAAAGAGGAGAGCATCCACAATAAGCTTTTCAATAGCATTTATGTGAATGCTAAGTGTTCTGCTCCTTTACTTTCTTATGCCAACTGAATCTTCCTTGCTCTTCTTCATGAATATGTTGTTGCACCATCTAGAAAATAATACTTTGCGGAAAGGCAACAAACCTGGAAATGCAAGGTGGGAGGGATTTTCCACTTCTCAGTTCTCATCAAGTCATTTAGCAGACCAACAACAACCAAAGGCCCCACACGATCACTACTTGGCTTCACATCAAGAAGCCAATTCAGGCAATTTTGGTAACACATCCACTTAGAATGGTCTGCATAGTAATTGTAATGTTATTCCATGTGACTAATTTAAAAAGACTGTCTAGCAACCATGACTAAAATAGTTGATGTAAGATTCAATTCAGAAGATAGATAGATTCACTTATGGAATTTGATACTCTTATAATTAAATTAAACAACAAACGACGGAAAGATACTTTTACTACACAAGTTGCACCCAAATCGACTGACATCTGGTTGCATCACGCTTATAAAATAACTTTCGGTTCTTGTTCACCCCCTTCAAGTCTTCAACAATTTAGCAAATCACCATGGCATCAGAACAAAGCTACTACATGGTCAAGGAGGCCATGGCCCCTCCTAAATTTTCAAATTCCGCCCTTTGTAATAATATGTTTATTGCAATCACACGCCTCCTAATTTATGAAAGTCCACATAGGCCCGCCTTACGTTTTAAACATCACAAACAGAAACCTCTATTTGTAAAAAAAAAAAAAAGTTAGTATGTACCTTTTAAAGTGTTATGGATTAAGTAAGTTGCTGACATACGGCCATATTCTATTTACAATTTTATTTACTGAATCCAAGTAAATGAGTTTGTCTTTTTTTTTATCAAAAAAGAATCAATTAGATTACAATACAAGAAAGTACAAGAAGACTTACAAAAAGTCCATCACAAAAAAAAAAAAAAAACAAGAGGATAAAAACACCAGAAAAGTAAAAACGCCAAGTGTTTCAATCACGCTGAATCTATGAAAACAGAACCCCTCGGAATGATCTTAATGCACCAAAGAATAGCAAAAACCCCGCACTGCTACAATACTGAACCATCCACACCTCCCCCAATACCTCTAAACTGCATCTGAAGAAACGAAGCAATAGAAGGAGGACTAACCCAGACCTCCCCAACCACCCCAAAAGATTGTGGCAAATAAAGCGAGCACCATCACAATGAAAAAACAAATGATCGTGAGATTCTGAAAAGTTCCTACAGATCACACACCAATCCAGGGAGATCCTCTTATTGGGCCTAAATTTTTGCAACACGTCATTATTATTGAGCTTATTAAGAACCAGAGACCACAGAAAAGCTCTACTCTTGAAAGGAAACAAGCTTTCCAAATAAAGTAAGATACGTAAAAAAAGGTGACAGAATTGAAGGCTGAATTTGTGTTGCTTACTTTTAGTGACCTTCTATTATTTTGATCGTTGACATTCCAAGCGCAGATTCTTTTAGTTTTTCTTGATCACTTCATTATTTTGATTGACTTAACATCATTAGAAAGGGTAGAACAGAAAAAACCTTAAAGTTTCCGAGAAAAAAAGAAAATTACATTGATATTCTTTACAAAAATGATTGAGCTCAAAAAGCTTGCTAAAGCACGTACATTCGCTACTCACAGTTCATCACTCTTAACTCTAAACATCCTGTATACCGAAGTTAGTAAAGACAAAAACAAACTGAAAGTAAGAGATCCTTTTTCGTGGCTAATTTCAAGTTATAGTTGTTATTGGTGTTACCCTTGTCATCATGGTCCTCAAGATTACTGATGTTCAAGCCCATTCATTTACCACTTCGGGCCCCCTTCATTAAAAAGTCTGGCTTCACCCCAAAGTACCAGTGGCTATTCAAAATTCAAATGTACATGATTAGATTCTTATACAGGTAGCCAGGGTTCCTTTCTTATCAAAAGAGAAGTACAATGTGGTCAGAGAAAACATTTGCAAACTGATAGGGAAACAACAAACCAAGATAATGAGCATTTTCCCCATACACATACTTGATTAGTTAGAGCAGGGCCATGGACTCTTTCCAGATAAGTAGTTCTTTGGACTCATCCCTAAAAGTTCTAGAATTTCTCTATCCAAGTGCACCATAGAATTCCTCTTTTTTTATTAGTCGACATCCGTCCTCATCCCTTTTTTTTCTTTTTTCTTTTTTTGATAAGAAAAGAAGATTATATTAAGAAAGAAATAGATACAAAATACAGATGAGAAGTATGTCGAAAGAAAGGAAATACAATGAGACAAAAAGAAAAGACTCAATAATAGAGCTCTCCAATCTCGCTGCATCTCTGAAATTGGGACTCCTCTAAAGGCACCCCTAACCGAGGCCCATAAAGAGGAGTGCCGTTAGAGGAGTCCCCATTTAAGTAATGTAGCAGGATTGGAGAGCTCTGATTTCTTGAGTTTTTCTTTGTCTTTCCTTTGTATTGCCTTTCTTTCGGCGGACTTCTTGTCTGTCTCTCATATCTATTTCTTTCTTCAATATAATCCTCTTTTCTTATCAACAAAATAATTGTACTCCTAAAGCTCTTAGTTTATGAAAGACTGCAGCAACTGAAACAGATTCTGTTTAAGAAAAGCTCTACAATTTTTTTCTTTAGTTGAAAGAAAGAAAGAATAATATGCTAGAGTAACATGCTTAGAAATGGTAATGCTAGGGGACAAACAAAATGAAAGTTACCATGCATCAACATAGTGTGCAAGGATGAGAGAGCTTATCGTTCAACAAGCGTAGCCTTTAGAGAGAGAAAGATGGTGAAGAGGGTTCAAAGTCTCACAAACCAAAAAAGTAGCAAGCCTATTTTCGATTCAGGACGGGTAATGATTGACCAAGGGAAAAAAATAATCTAAGTGAGTGTCCCTCTAATGGGCGAAGGGGCATGTATAATTTGTTCATTTTGATTCAGAAATGTAAGAAACACAAGTTCTATTTAACTCAAAAATTACAAGCTTGTAGAGGAACTTTAATATATCTTTCCTGTGGAGAAATTTTTAATTTGGATGCCCAAAAGGGAAAACGGGACTTAGAAGTGACTACTTGGTTATCCTTGCTATGGAAGAAGCAAACCTCACTGAAATTATATTATTATTATTATTTATAATCCCAAGTCGGAGATCACACGGCACCCACGAATAACATGAACATGCTGCCCAATTTAGATTATCAAACAGCACAAAAGTACCACCATCTCAACAATAATACAAACTAACCTTTTAAACTTCCATTCTCAGGAGCCAATTTTCCAATAAGATACACTGTCTGGACAGGAACTCCTGGTCCAAAATCAGCTTCCTCTGCCAACTTCAAGAACTTCCACTGTACCCCACTGGCTGTCCCAAAACCCACGTGCGCCAAAACCTACAATCAAACTACTACTATGAGCATTAATCACCTCATATAATTCAAAGAAAACCAATGTCGCCTTGTAACATACTAAAGCATCAAAATGAGATTGTATTGTACAACCCTTATACTTGTACTGGGCCCTGTTTGGAGCAGTGGTGGAATTTAAAGAAGCTCTTCTATCACTAGAACATAACTAATTTGAGTCAAATATCTAATAGTGCTTGGAGGAAAAACTTCCCAATGTAGTGTCATCAAAATGCAGCTTCTATATTTCACTTAACACCCAAAAACAAAAAATTGAAAAAAAAAAAAAAAAAAGACTAACCATGTTTAAGATTTAGCCCGTGAAGAGAGCCTCATATTAAACAAATTCGTTTCATTATTTGGTTGCTTTGAGTACCATCCAATTCATACATTGTCCATTACACCCTCATCTTCTGTCACTCTGTCATTTTCGGGAATAAAATGTAATGGTAGCTGTTTTTAGCTGATAATCTTTTATTACTACAAACTTTTCAAATAACTTATGTCATTTTCCACAATCAAATCTAACTACATTACATTTGCCCCCTACTAACATCTAAAATCATCGAAATTACATTGTAACGCGACACTATGTTTCCACTGATCAAGACAAATTGGTGTCATCATTTTGATTTTTCATAGCATAGTTAGGTCACTCATTTTGATGTCAGACATGTTCTGGAAATGTATGGTAGTGTTGTGCTTCAGAATAATTATTTTCTCTTTCATGCAAAAAGAAAAATAATTAATGATTATTTTACATTGATGGTTGTTCAATTAATATATGTTATAGGATCACAGTGTTTTAGTTTTTAGAATCTTTTCTTAAAATCAAAAATATTTCCAAAAAAATATTTACACCCAAATAAACGAGAGTAATAAGCTGATAAAAGCATGTCATTCCTTTGAGGAAACATATACTCTATACCTTCATTCCAACAAAATAGTCTGGCTTTCACTTTTTTCCATGGGCGGATCTAAAGGGTGTCTGGCGGGGCTCAAGCCCACCTCAAAATTTGCAAAAATATGTAGTATGTATATATATATATATATATATATATATATATATATATATATAACTCAAACTCACACACCAACTCCCTCACTCACTCCACTCTCCACCCACCCTCTCTCTATCAATTATCAAGTCTCCAAAAAAATCCTGCAGTACTCATCCATAATCCCTCTCTTCTCTGATCTCCCACCAAATTACCAAAAGAGACAACAAACATTTACATCTCCGATCTCTCCTTCACTCGGCATACTTTCTAAATCTTATAGTTTAACTCTTTAAGTTTCTAGGATTTGATAGTATGATTATCTGAAAAAATGTGATATATTTGCATGCTAAATTTGTAGCAACTATTTGTAGATGTTTATTTTTTGTACACATTTTAGTCCCAAAATGTTGACATTTAATTTAACTCTTTAATCGTTATCTTTACAATATTTCAAAATGTAGTTTTTTTTTTTGTGTTTAATGGGTAAGACTCGTTAAGTCACCAACTATATTAACTTCTTTTTTTTTTATAAATAAAAGTTATTTTATACGGTTATTACTGTTTACAATATTTCTTAAATTTCAAGCCAACGTGGTACTAAAATCTTGGATCCGCCTGCTTTTTTCGGTCTAACTTGATTATATATTGACTGCTTGTGTTTACAAAATTATCAAAATTGCAATTCGTAGTATTTTAATGTTGTTTTCAATGATATAAATTTTATTATTACCTAGACAAAACAATTTTAGATCGAATACTGATTTGATATATGCCCATGTTGTCTCTTTAATCTATAAAGAAAACTCTTTGATCTATCAAGTGAACTCTTCGATCGGAACTAAGGGAGTATTAATCTTCTATTGGTAGTAAATGCATCATTTTCATTAATATATTCTCTCAAACATCAAATGTGCATGAAATGCAATTTCAACAATTTCTTTTATACCTGGTCGAAAGCCAAATTAAGATCAAATTTCCTCAAATTAAGCTTCTGTAAACACAATTCTTCGTCTTCCACGACAAATTGTGAGTTTGCATCTTCTTCAAGTGATCTCAACTGCGTTGAAGGCAAATCCCAGAGGTCGGAATCAACGTAGGAATCGTATTCATGGTCGTTGAATTTCGGAGGACGGTTTTGCTTTATGAGAAGGAATTGTTCTTCGTTTGAAGGGTTTTTGATGATCACTGCGAGGTTGTAAGTCGCCATTGGGGAGTGAAGAACGAGATTCAGAGGTTTATGAGAGGTACAAGAAAATTGAGCGAGGGCATAAAGGGAAATTATTTGGTGGGTGACCTTGGCGTGACCAGTAACGTTCCATTCGCATCATGACACGGGTCAATGTTAGATTTAGTATATAACTACATTGGCATGTTACACCACATGTCTTAATGATACGGTATAACCTTCTCATTGAATAATTTTTCAGAACGTGAAAATTAGGTTTAAAATAATGAGTTCACTATCATATGAATACAAGGCACCTAACTATTTATTTGGACAATTTGCTTGCACCAAATAATTTTGAATAAATACATGTATTTTGAACAATAATATATTTTTTCTTGAACGCAAATAATTAATCAGACATTTGAGATAGATCAAAGAACAATATATACATACACAATTGTGCTGTTGATTCAAGACTTCTCAGTCATTGGATTAGAACTGGTGTAAACAAATTGTCAAAACAAATAGCTAGGTGTCTTTCCCTTACAAATCTTGTGTTCCTCCCATGCAAACGGGAAATTATTTAGTGACCATCTCACATGTGAAAATATCTTTTGATTAAAATAAAGGCTCCTTTCGTCCAAAAAAAATACTCTTATTTGACATGTCAATTTTTTTTTTTTTTTTTCCTATTTGACGTGTCAATTTTTTTTTAATTGTACCTTTACATGATTGTACCTTGTTTAAATTGTACTAAAATTATGATATATTTAGAAATAAGACTATTTTTTAGGGGACAAACTAAAGAGAAAAGAGAGACTATTTTTTGGAAGATAGAGAAAGTATTATTCTTTAATGTAGGACATTTGTAGGATACTTATAAACAACCAATCCAATATTAATATTAGATTGATGAATCTTACAACGTCAATCAAGTAACATTGTGTGACGGTTTATCATGGGTCACCTATTGGCTAACATTGACAAGCCCGACACTCTTGCACACCATGGCCTATGTGTGCATGCTTGCCAACCCATTACGTACATAGACAAGCCGTCACTCTTGCATAGACAAGCCGTCACACTATTGTTAAGCTACATTTCTCGCAAAAGTCTGTGAGTCGCTACTTGTGTCTTCTACGTGTTAAAAAGTGTCTCAAATTTGGTTTCCTAATTAAACTAGGATTGCATTAAATAATCCTAGCAATAATTGGAAAAGAAAATTACCATGGTTCTACTTGGATCTTCCGTGACTTTCGAGCGGCAAATTGCTTGGCATGGGTATCCTAATTGCACTTGGATTAGAGGAGACTTAATCCTAATTAGGTTAGGTTAATTGAGGTGAACATGACATATAAAGTCATGTTGCTAGCCGCAAGGAAGAGAAGAGCACGAGCCGAGAGTGTGAGACACATACGGATAGACGGACGACAACAACACGATTGGTGGTGTGGTGTCCAATATTTTAGGCTGTGTGGTACTCTATAGGATAGTGTCAATTCTTGTAACATTTATCCTAGTTCAATCCCTGTAACCCTTGTCCTAGTTCCCTTTTATTTGATTCTGTTATATTTTTCTATTTTTTTACCATTATTTCTCCGAATACTTGGTACTTTTATTTTTTATCGATTCACTTCCGCATTGAAAATAAAAACTTAAAATTCTTGATCAAAAAATATACTCATTTTTATAACAGTACAGTAGCATTATGCTAAAGCTAAGTTATCCTTGTTGTATTGCATCATTGCATGCTGCCGATTGTCAACGTTGGTAAGTGTTAACACAGTGCCAAAATAGAATGGTGCTAAATACATCAATCTTTTTATACTAAATACAACAATTTTAGGCAAATTTACTATTTTGCCTATGTTATAAATAAAAAAAAAAATTTAACAAGACTGTCACCTCTAATCAGACATAATCCAAAGAACCACCTAGACTAGGCGGTCCTCCATTTCTATCAATTATTCCGTCAATTTTTTTTTTACAGTTTAATACCCTAAAGTTAACATTTTCGTTAAAAAGTTAACGAAATTGTTAAACTTTTAACGGAACTTGGTAGAACTGCCATGAGAACCGTCACCCTGAGGTGATCTCTTTCATGAGAACCACCGCCCCGAAGTGGTCTTTTTTTTTTTTTAATAATTGAATGATGAACAAAATAGTTTTTTTTTTCAAGAAAGTGTTGTATTTAGTACTTTTAGAGTATTGTATTTAGTACTTTTGAAATGTTACATTTAGCACATATGCCAAAATATGATGTTAGCCTAATGAATTTCAGTAAGGATGAAAGGTTAAATTTGCCAAAAGATTGTGTTGGTGGTAAAAATCTGCACTTTGCCGTGATCTCGTGCATGGTTGCAGTTTGGTTAAAGAGGTGTCCAAGTCACTATTTTTTGACTGAAAAACATAAAGTGTTAGTTGGTGACAATTGCTAATTAGCTACTGGACCCATGCCTCAAGCAAGCTGGGAACCTAGACAGTCTGAGGGCACAATACTACCTAACCTCTTTAAGTGATGTCGACAGCGGCACGAGTTTCCTTCTTTTCTTTGAATTTATCAAGAGTTTCCTTCTTTACTTTGAATTTATCCAAATACTCTCTCTCTCTCTCTCTCTCTCTCTCTCTCTCTCTCTCTCTCTCTCTCTCTCTCTCTCTCTCTCTCTCAATCTTGATCTCTCGATCTCGATCTCTCTCTCCCTCTCTCTCTCTCTCTCTATCTCTCTCTCAATCTTAGAGATAATTGCAAAATAAATATTTGTACTTGTTTTGCAATTTCAATAAATCACGTATTTGTTTTTTTCAAATTAAACCTAACCTATTTTTTTTTCAACCTTTCAATGTATATTTTGAATTATACGGAAGGTTAGTAAAAATAACGGATCCATGGTTTATATGGGATTTAAAGTCTTTTCAATTAAAATATTTCAAATAAAATTGGTACTATTTTAAATTTCAAAAAAATCTTACATTGGCAATTTTCAAACCAAACTATTTTAAAAAGAACCTTGTACAATTTAATTTTTTCAAAAAAACCTTTTGAGATTATTGGTATTTATATAAAATTCATCCTCACAAAACATTAAACTTATCACTATCCATTCAATTAATTTTGTTGTCATTGGAATAATCATGAATAGAAGCAATTATTGCCATTGTGAAAGGATGAACGTAAACATCTGAACAAGCAAAATCCGAAGGAGATTTTAGGTTAAAGATATGGGGTAAGTTATATTATATTTAAAGTTTTCAAATTATTTGTGATTATTAATTTTCTAGAAAACTAATTAAGTTTGTTTGTTCTTGCGTAGTCGAAACATGGGTGGATTTTTCAGATGATCCTCCTCGAGCGGTGAAGTAGTTAAAGTAAGAACAATTACCTTTGGATCGGTTTGATATCATGCGTATTCAACCTGCTCTTCATCTTAATCATACTTGGTCGACTAAGCTATTGTAACTTTAAATATTAATGAAATGGGGTTAATTTTGTGGTGTTGTTAACATCTCTATGCTTGAATGAGATGCTTCTATTTTGATGTGTGTAACAAACCCCTTATGTATGTTATTAAAGTGGTGTAACAAGTCCTTAGAATATTACGATATGTAAATTTGACATATTAGTGGTCTATTACATTGTGTTTGTGAATTGTAATTAACACTCTCTTTGTGTTTGTTGATGATAATTATACGCGGATTGCATATATCAAAGGATTACTCTTTGTGTTTGTTGATAAGTTAAACATGATTACATAATCAACATAAGAAACATTCCATTCATTTTCACTAGACAAAATAACATACATAAGGGTTTGTTACACACATCAAAATAATATCTCATTCAAGCATAGAATAATAACACCACAAAAATAACATTTCATTAATATTTAAAGTTATAATTAGTCCTACAATAATTAAGATATAGTTATTAACTGCATGATATAACCAATAAAGGCAATTACTTCAACTAATTACTAAGGAGGAGGAAAATCCACAACCATGTTACGACTACGCAAGAACAAATTCTAGAAAATTAATAATCTCAAATAATACAAACGAAAACTTTAAATATAATATAACTTACCCCATATCTTTCGCAACTAAGAACCCCTTAAATTTTAACTGTAGATGTCGCATTCATCCTTCCACAATGGCAACGACATTCAATGACAACAAAATTAGAATTAAATGGATTGTGAGAAGTTTAAAGTTTTTTGAGGATGAAAGGTATATAAATACCAATAATCTCGCCAAATTTTTGAAAAATTAAATTGTACAAGGTTCTTTTTAAAATAGTTTGGTTTGAAAACTCAGCTATTAAATTTTGAAATTTAAAAATAGTCAGGTTTTTAAATTTAAAAATAGTACGGGTTTATTTTGAAATACTTTTATGGGAAAGAATTCTTATTTCCCGCCTAAACCGTAGATCCATCATCTGCCGCCGTTAGTTGGCTTAATGACTAAGGTTCGCATTAAAAAAAATATATAATTTTAATTAAAAAAACTCTCTCTCTCTTCTCTCTCTCTCTCTCAAATCTCTCATCTCTCTTTATTTTGCAATTATCTCCTCAATCTTATCTTGGAATATAACATTTGACTATGATCTAACAATTTTATAATTATAATTAATTTTAATACTATTTATATATTTTTTAATAATTAGACTTTTCAAACATAAATTTTTTGAGTAAAACGAAAGTAGTCATTCTTAAAGTTCTAGAGAGCTCTGTTAATAGGCTTTACGAGTGCCAGATGAGTAGATTGTTCGTTGTGCAATACTCACACATCGCTAAAAAACAATTTTACTTGACAAGTTAAGTTTTTTTGATATCCTAAATTTATCTTAAATTTTCAAAAATTCTCCAACGAGATTTGAGACCAACAGCTGGAGAGCGAGGCTATATATATAATATTTATATACTCTTTTTAACCATATATATTATATGGATCAAATAAAGAGATTTAATGGTTAGTTGGAAAATGCAATTATGGGGAAGTATTTAATGGTTACTTTTTTTTTTAACCATCAATGGTTACTCTCATTATCAACCATTGGATCAAAAATCAAAGGTTGAGATTTAATGGTTAGTTGAAAAATGCAATTAATGCGTGTGATGTATGGTAGATTAAGCAGATTTTTGATCCAATGGTTGATAATGAGAGTAACCATTGATGATTAAAAAAATAATAACCATTAAATACTTCCCATATATATATATATATATATATATATATTAAGAAACGAGACTACTTGGGGCAACCCAAAGTAGTGCTATATTTGAGTATGCGTGTGATGTATGGTAGATTAAGCAGATTTTAAGTCTCAGACTGAAAGTCTACAATCGTCATGCTATATTTGATTTGTTTAAGCATGCGGGGGCACACACTTAAACAAGTTTTTGAATTACACGTAATTGGATCACTGACCAAATGACTCAAAGATGCCTAAATAGTGTAAAAAGGATAGGCAATTAGTACCTTAGTTTAAGCAAACTCAACTACTTCATGTGTGATTAGAGTACTTAAGACACTAACACGCGATTATTAGCCCATGATCCTAGCTTAATCAATCGGCTTTGCCACGCGTTGAGCCACTACAGGCACCCTGCCACATTATCTAATTAACGACTTTGACTAGGTCTTCCAATTTTTTAGCCTAGTTGATTTATTATTGATTTTGGAGTGATCAGGCCATCAGGTTGCATCTAAAAGGAAACATGATTTATTAATTTTGGGATTAATGATATAAAAATATTTAATGAGATATTAACAACTATGTTTTACTAATTAAAATAAAATGAAAAAATTGCAGGTCAGTACACTTTCTTGGATATTCAACCGCTAAAGTCCACTATATTTGTTTCAAATCGCTAAAGTCTACTTTGGTGGATAAATGAATCAATTATTCATAAAATGTCCCCCAACAACCTAAAGACGGTTCCTTTTTATCCCAATCTCTCTCTCCCCATATCTCTCTCTCTTCCAACTAGCTTCGGTCAAAGAAGTAAGAACCTGCTGGGATAGGCCTATTATCTTCGCGAAGAATCTTTTCTTTAAATAAGAGTAAGGTGCATCTGCATCCGACCGTGCTAAGATGTTGTGCTAGTCAAGGAAGAAAAGGTTCAGAAGCCCTTTGGCCGAGTGCTATCTATGTTAGAGGACTGTTTGAATGAAACCATATCTCATAGGGAAAAAGTTGTTCCAGAACCACTATCACTTCGAGTGCGAAAAAAGAAGGCTGATAAAGAAGAAAATAACTATACTTTGCTAAAGACGAGGCATACTCAGATTCATTTTCGTGTCCTTAAGTCTATATTGTCAAATTGTGCATCGCGATGCATCATTTTGTGCATTACGATGCATCGATTTGTGCATCGCAATGGAAGTGTAATTTGTGCATCGCGATGCACAGCGTGTTGTTCTGTGTTTTTTGAGGGCATAGACGATATTTTACAACAAAAATGTCATTTTTCGATTTAAAACAATTATTGGGGACTAAAGCGGTTGAAAATTTACTAAAAGGTACCCGTCCGAATTTCTCTAAAAAAAAATCTCAAAAATATTACTGGCGAGGGCCGTTTGTAGCAGTTTCATGGTGGAGGAATAGTCCATCTTGCCTTAGACTTGTCATGCTAAGCCTATCAAGACCTTTTTCTTTGTTATGACTTGCAAAGTTTATGGGTAGACTGTGCATGTTAAAATCGACACCTATCAAAGAAATAGTAAGAAGTCCTAAGATATCGTACGTCAATTGTCAATTTAATTGTCACGAGATGGTTTATGATTTCTCAATGATGGTAAGGTTAGTTGTCTTTGATTATTCCTTCGTGCCTTCTAATTTGCCAGTAATCACAAGGGGCGACTACTCGTAAGTACCACTGCAAAGCCCTTAAAGAAATTGTTGGCTTGCCATTGTCTTGAATTAGTGCAACCTATGCTACGTATAGAGGGGGAAATTATCAAAATGACTATCATTTGGTAACCGATTTCACCCCGTACTCCCAATATCCTAAATCTGATCAATGTACTCACTAATTGAGTCTAATGTGGTCCTTCCCGTTAACTTTCCATTCAATTTTCTAATGGGGCTGTTAACGTGGTTAATAGAGCTAATTTATAAGGGGTATTTTTGTCCTTTCCTTTCAAATCTCACCACCCACACACACACACACTATCTCTCTCATTCTCTCTCTCTTGCCGAAAAATTCACCTCTCTCTCTCTCTTTCTCTCTCTCTCTAATAACTGGAGAATCTTTTTTCTGATGTTTATTCAAATACTGTCAATTTAATTTGTTCGTGTTGGTGGTGAATGAAAGGTAGAATGAAGTGTTTTCACTTTACCAACAGAAACAGAAAGTCCTCCTCCGACGACCACCAAGAAGACGTTATCGTTTTCAGGTCGTCCAAGGTGTCCTGGGCCCATTCCTTCAGTGTAGCTTCGACCAGTGTCGATACGTGCCGCTCCGAGTTCGATTCCGAGTCCAGGGACTTCACTGACTCGTTAGGGCTCTATGACTTGTTGACTCACCGTCGAGCCAATAATCTACGAGTTTTTAGTTTCGCTAAGCTGAAATCAGCCACCAAGGGGTTCAATCGAGGTCTATTGATTGGGGAGGGTGGATTTGGGTACGTTTATCGAGGAGTTGTCAAGCCAGCGATGGCTGGGGCTGGGGCTGGGCTAAGTGTGATGGTAATAATGAGGACCGGTATTTGGATGTTGCTATCAAACAGTTGAATCGCAATGGATTCCAGGCATGTCATTTCCTTTCTTTCATGAATCCAAACATTACTGTATTGTACATTGTTCTTAATAAACTTGTATTGTGATCTGGCAAGAAAACAATAAAAAAAATTGGCAGAAAAAAGCAGGGGAAAATTAAAGGAGTTGGGTTAGGAGAGAGAGAGAAAAAAAGAGAGGTGGATTCTCCGGTAAAAGAGAGAGTGTATGTGAGTGGGGGTGGTGAGATTTGGAATGAAAGGATAAAAATACCCGTCATAAATTATCTTCGTTAACCACGTTAGCAGTCCCATTAGAAAATTGGATAAAAAATTAACGGGGGACCACATTGGGCTCAATTAGTGAGTACACTTGTAACACCCGCACCATTTGCATCATTCGCATTCATTCAATTTTACGTCTCTTACATTTACATTGTCATTTCATGTGCAAATATCATTTAAATATGCTTGCATTTGAGTTGGTTGTACACTTTTCAAGTATATTAATATGTGTTAGAAGTTTCATAGTTGTTCGTATTTAATTTGGTGTGCATTCATAGCTTCATTTTATGTGGTTTAGATTGCGTTTCAAATGTTCCTTAGACTTGGTTTGGGTTTAGGATCACCTTGGAATCATTTGGGAATACTTAGTCATTATTTTGAACACTTTGGAAGGTCCAAGTGTAATAACCAAGCATTTCATTAGCATGTTAATCATATAATTATGTGCATGCATTGTTAATGTGATTATCGTAGTTCATGTTATTGATTTGATCAGTCGTAAACTCATGATTTCATGTTTCAGTACTTTACTTTCTTGTATTATTTCGTAGCGTAAACTGAACCGAAATGAAAGATCTAGATGAACCATGATACTTTATAGATATACTTGATGTTATAGAAGTTTCATGTTGTTAAATCGAGCTTTGAAAAAGTGAAATACGTTGTGTTAATTTGAAGTTATAAAACGAAGAAGTTGTCGACATTGTTTTCGGTTTTGTGAACTTTCTCGTGACTTTAAATCGATCCCTAGATTGATATCGAACTCTTGGGGACATCCTTTGATGTGTTATAAGTGTTGTACAATCATATCTAGGGTGTACGAGCGATCGAATCGAGAAAATGGAGCAAAACAGAAAAAATTACGCGAAGCTGATGAACAGTGGCGCGCCCTAGCGCGCCAGCCTGCCCTCTAGCGCGCCTAGTACGAACAGTTTTGTGTTTTTGGCTTTTTTGTTGATTTCCACCTCATGCTTGGCTTTCCTTATCTGGTCTAGAACATGGGTAAGGCTTGGAAGAACATATATCAGCCTTCTAAACTCAGAAAACTCTAAAAAATCTCTCTCAAATCCTCCAAAATTCTCCCAAAATTCCACTTTTTAACCTAGGGTTTCTTGCAAGAGTTTTTGTTCTTCCACCAAGGCAGCAACAAGGGACTTGTTTAAGGGAGTTTGTGACTGGTTTAATCACTGAAATACAGGGGTGAAACAAGGTCTTAGCTTTTGATTTGGTAAAGGATCATTAACTTGTTCATGTTTGTGTTTAATCGATTTATTTCGGCTATTATCAATTGTTAAGTTGTTATTATGAAAATTTTGTGATTTTCGGCCATGCTTTGATGTTTATTAGACTAAAATGAATTTGGGTATGTGTTAATACACTACAACAAAAATGGTCATTAACAACGTTTAAAAAACGTTGTAAAAGTGCTTTTACAACGTTTTGTGAAACGTTGTGATAGCTAACGTTGTAATAGGTCATATTCTTTAACAACGTTTTAATAAACGTTGCAAAAAACGTTGTTTTTATCCTTTCACAACGTTTTTTGAAATGTTGTGGAAAACAAAGACAACGTTTTTTGAAACGTTATAGTAAACTAAACACAACGTTTAGGGCTCAATTAGTGAGTACACTTGTAACACCCGTGCCATTTGCATCATTCGCATTCATTCAATTTTACATCTCTTACATTTACATTGTCATTTCATGTACAAATATCATTCAAATATACTTGCATTTGAGTTGGTTGTGCACTTTTCAAGTATATTAATATGTGTTAGAAGTTTCGTAGTTGTTCGTATTTAATTTGGTGTGCATTCATAGCTTCATTTTATGTGGTTTAGTTTGCGTTTCGAATGTTGCTTAGACTTGGTTTGGGTTTGGGATCACCTTGGAATCATTTGGGAATACTTAGTCATTATTTTGAACACTTTGGAAGGTCCAAGTGTAATAACCGAGCATCTCATTAGCATGTTAATCATATAATTATGTGCATGCATTGTTAATGTGATTATCTTAGTTCATGGTATTGATTTGATCAGTCGTAAGCTCATGATTTCATGTTTCGGTACTTTACTTTCTTGCATTATTTCGTAGCGTAAACTGAACCGAAATGAAAGATCTAGATGAACCATGATACTTTATACCTAGATATACTTGATGTTATAGAAGTTTCATGTTGTTAAATCGAGCTTTGAAAAAGTGAAATACGTTGTGTTAATTTGAAGTTATAAAACGAAGAAGTTGTCGATGTTGTTTTCGGTTTCGTGAATTTTCTCGTGACTTTAATCGATTCTAGATTGATATCTAACCCTTGGGGACATCCTTTGATGTGTTATAAGTGTTGTACAATCATATCTAGGGTGTACGAGCGATCGAATCGAGAAAATGGAGCAAAACGGAAAAAATTATGCGAAGCTGATGAACAGTGGCGCGCCCTAGCGCGCCTAGTACGAACAGCTTTGACAGTTTTGTGTTTTTGGCTTTTTTGTTGATTTCCACCTCATGCTTGGCCTTCCTTATCTAGTCTAGAACATGGGTAAGGCTTGGAAGAACATATATCAGCCTTCTAAACTCAGAAAACTCTAAAAAATCTCTCTCAAATCCTCCAAAATTCTCCCAAAATTCCACTTTTTAAGCTAGGGTTTCTTGCAAGAGTTTTTGTTCTTCCACCAAGGCAGCAACAAGGGACTTGTTTAAGGGAGTTTGTGGCTGGTTTAATCACTGAAATACAGGGGTGAAGCAAGGTTTAGCTTTTGATTTGGTAAAGGACCATTAACTTGTTCATGTTTGTGTTTAATCGATTTATTTCGGCTATTATCAATTGTTAAGTTGTTATTATGAAAATTTTGTGATTTTCAGCCATGCTTTGATGTTTATTAGACTAAAATGAATATGGGTATGTGTTATAATAAAGTGTATTGATGTTCATATGATCTTTGGAATTGTTGTAATTTGATTGTATCTTCAAATTGGTGAAACCGGCAAGAAATCAACTTGAACAAAGTATGTGACATGGCTGTGATTTAGGGTTTATGACTTGTTATTGAATGATTTGAGATGGTTAAAGTGTTCGATATGTTGATTTGTGAATCTAGAACTCGAATTGATCCTTGGAGGATAACCGAAATGCCGAATTTGTAACCGAATATGGAATAAAGTGTGAACATGAACTTGACTAACCGGATGTGCACATTCGAATACTAACTTTCAGGGGGTTTTGGTTACTACCGATTGTCATGGGGCGGAGTGCAGTGATAGTCGGGTTGTGGTGACCTTAATCCAGCATGTCTCCCTATTTTCGGCCAAAATAAGGTACACCACGTAGATTGTTGGATAAGAGTGGTGTTGTCACATGGATGCCAAGGTTGTAGGGGCTTGGGGCATGTTGACTTGTTCCGCAGAATGTTCGATTATGAATTATATGATTACAATGATTTTATATGAACTTCAAAGCCGAATGGTGTTATAAGGGGAGCTGGTAGTCGGAGGTGTACCTCGACTTGTATATCATGATACATGTGATCCATACTTGTTTATTATGTGTTATAAATTGTTGTTAGCTCATTACTTTGTAAGTTGGTCATTATTTCCAACTGGTATGGGACAGTTGGCAGTCGTGATCCTTCTTGCGCTGGTAATGGGACTTAATTGAGTATTGATTATGCTGATTACATGTGACTTAATATGTTATTACTTATGCTGAGTACATGCTGCTTGTGTTAGCATCTTACTATCGCTGCATATATGCATGACATGCATAAGTTTAGTGGAATCTTACTGAGTCATAGGTGACTCACCCTTTTACAAATGTTTTCCTTAGATTGAAGTGAGGCGAAAAGGAGTTCCACATATGAGGCTGTACGAATTGTGGTTCAGTAATAGATGGTTGATTTTAATTTGGGTTTGGCTTGATTTGTATTTATGGCAGAGTAGTGGTTTATTTGTACTGTTTATGTATCATTAACGTTGTATATAAGGGCTGGATGCCTTTCAATTTGGGATTGTATGTAAGTTAAATAAGTTTTGTAAATACAGTTGTATCCTCTCTAGTTATGAAATTGAATGGCGTGTTGCCATGTACCCGGTGTTATTTATAAGGATGTGTTAAACAGGTGATTGTTATGATTATGTATTGTGAATTCATGTCCGGATTTAGGCTCGGTTTGGATGCTTGAATTGGGGTGTGACACCAAGGCTCGCCCTAGCGAGGCAATTCGCTGAAGTTTCTCAAAAATAGACCAAACTTCAGCCACATGCCGCACCTTAGCGCGTCCGTACGTGCGCCCTAGCGCGCCTCTGTTGACTGCTTTGACGAATTTTTAAAGTTTTGACTCATTGACTCTAATCCAAGGGCTAGGAATTGTCACGAGCTTTGACCTGTTGGACCAGCCATCTCCAGACCTTAAGAGACCTTGGGAGTCTCTTGTTACTCCCCATTTCCACCATCATCAACCAAAAGTTCTAGTGAGAGAGTAAGAGAGTTCTTGAGAGAGAAAGTAGCACAACTTTGTCATTCGGTGCCGGATTGACGATCCGACTTCGCCATCGCGAAGCTCTTGACTAGGAGAACAAAATCCCTGGGTTGCATGTAGGAGTTCTTGGTTTGAAAGTCTCAAAGAGGTAAGCTACTAGCCATTTTCTTCGCCAATTATGTATTGATTATCATTCTAGACTTGTTAATTGATGACACCATGTTTAAATCATCATTTTTTAGCATGTTTGACCATGTTGACTTGTTAAATTCATGGTTGACTTTTTGGATGTGTTTGTTAGAAATGCAATGTATGATTATCAATTGTTAAGTTTACGGTATAAATGATTCGCGTAAACTCGAACACATTAGAAACCAAAAAATGACTCTAACGAAGTTCGTTAGGATTTCATAATTTATGAGACCACGTGTGTGATTTGGAAATTATTAGGTGATTCGAGTGATTCGTTTGAAAATTTGGTTACACCGGTTGTGTGTGATAATATTACATTATTTGTCATAATCTTTATTTGTTGGTGAATTTGTTGTGGTGAGATTTTTATAACTCACTTGAGACATTCGTATTGTTATTGAATGTTGTTGTTTTGGTATACTTTGGAGACTTGTTGTTTTGGATGTGTTTGGAGACTTGTTTCTAGTACGGGGTGAATCGGTTACCAATTGATAGTACGTTAGTTATTTTGATAATTTTTCCCGTATAGAGGCGTTGGCCTTACATTGGAATAGACCAAACTACATACTGCTAATCTTTTAGACATAATAATAATAATAATAATAATAATAATAATTATTATTATTATTATTATTATTATTATAATTATAATTATAATTATAATTATAACAATAATTATTATAATAATTATAACAATAATTATTATAATAATTATAACAATAATTATAACAATAATTGTAACAATAATTATAACAATAATTGTAACAATAATTATAACAATAATTATAAAAATAATAATAACAATAATTATAAAAATAATTATAACAATAATTATTAATTGTAATAATAACCATAATAAAATTATAGTAATAACCATACCACCGTAAACTTCATAAACTCAAAATTAATACGATTTTAATTTTTGATTAATCCTATCATCTCATGCGACCAAACTTATTGAAAGGGGCATATGTGATATGTGAATGGAATATAGACTATCAAGTGAGATAATAAGATGCTCCCATACGAAGAAGCTTCTCCCACACCACTGGTTATCAAATTTGTATTTGACCACAAAAAGTGTATAGGTACATCCCACACACACTCGTGGACACCAACTCACCTTTTGGTCCTTTTCCACGGACAACCCATTTTTACTTACTTATTAATAATATATGTTCTACCTTATTTAAATCAAAACTAACTAAGGTTTTTAATAGTTAAATCCCACTTCTAACATGTTCAATTTATCTGCATAATAATAATGAAAAGGATGAGATTTATCTAGAGATGAGATAAACTAGTAACAATTGAGATCATGGTGGGGTTTATTTTTTTTACTTTTTTTTTTTTTTGGAAGAAAGTGTGGTGAGCATAAGCATTCCACACGCGATAAATTTTCAATTCCTTAATTGCTATGTGCTTTTCATGAGTGCCTTAGCCATTAGTTTGTAGAGTGATGATGATCAACGGAAAACTATCCAGATAGAATATGCTCTTTGAAGAGGACAGAGGACTGGGAAACGAGAGACATTTTAATTGAAAATTTACCTAAATTAATACGATTTGGGGTTTAACTACCTTTTTACTCTTTGACTCTTTGCCTGAAACTATACTTGTAACGAGCGATCAAGGTTATTTGTTTTGGAGTTGTTTATTTACTTTATCTGATTTTTTACTTCAATATTCTTTAGGGTTGGTGCCCTAAATGATGCCAATGCCTCCTACTAGAAATTTAATTATTTAAGATTATAATTATAAGAATGAACATTGATGTGTTAGGGTCATTCAAATGATCTCCAAATTTCAGTTGGGGAAGGTAGGTTAGAGTCCAATTCCTGTCCAATTTTGTCATATATATAGCAGTTGGTGCACTATGTATCTAGCTGTATCATCATAAAATATTAATTCACTCTCACTTTGCAGTGATGGCTTGGGGAAGTGTTCATTCCACTCTTATACAATTGGTTAATGTTTGTCATATATAGTTTGCTTGAAATGTTTAATGGTTAGTTTGGTGTACAACTAGATAATCATAATCTTGATTTGAGATTTTTTTTAATATAAAAAATGCTAAGTTTACGACTATTTTTACAATTTTGGTAACAATTTTGTCTTTAAGAGAGCGGTACTCCTCGTCCCAAAAACATTATTTAAAAAGTTAAATTTTTTGATATTATATTTTTAAATGTGCTAAAGTTATATATATTTTTATATAGCATGTCAGATAAACATCATAATTTTTAAATAAAAGATTTTTTTTAAATATGAGAGATTTATAAATCAAAACTTTAAAATCAAATTATCTTTTTAAGAAAAGAAAATATATCTATATTTTTTTGAGTTGCAGATCGTACTTTATTAATCTAAAAGTTCTATCGTATTAGAGCATCACTAGTGGGGGGAGGGGGTTTCCCCTACTTTTTCTTCTCCCAAAAAGCTTGTGCTGATTTTTGACCATAGTAGAGATTATTGATGAGATCAGTGTAGCCGAGCAGCTCTCTCCAGCTTGTGGGACTCAAATTTGAAGAAAAAGTTGCCCCCTCTTCTCATGTGCTGTGCGCCTCTTCCCAATGTTATATATATATTTGAAAAATAAAGTGATATAAGATAAAATGGAATCCATAAAAAAGTTGTTGGGAGATTTTTGATAGTTGATAAAAATTTGAAGTTTTGAATTGTTGAGGTGGAGATGATGTATCATGTAAGGGCCACAGAAAAATTGGAAAAAAAAGCTCCACCGATTGTGATGCTCTTAGACTATTGTCTACTCTTTGAAGGATTAAACATTAATGTTGGTCAAGAGTCAAGACAATGCCTAAAAGTTCCCAATACATTGGTTAACTTTTCCTGTGAAGAATTTTTTCTAAATTTTCTTTCCACAATTGTTTGGGATTATGCTACGGAGTAACATTTCCCAAAAATATTAAGCTAATATGACCGAGATAAATTATTTAGGGAAAATTACTAATTAAAGTACTTTTATATCAAAAAAATTCTGAAAATAGTTATTTCATCCAAAAAGTCCTAAAGTTAAATTTTATACTAACTAGTGTAAAAGTTAATATTTCTACTAGCACCATTAGAAAAAGAAGTCTTAAATTTTAGGGGAATGAGAATATGATAATTGTAATAAAAAGAAAACTTAAGAAATCGTAAAAATTTTAGAAAAATAAAGTTTATCAACTCTTCTTTACATGAACAGACCCAGTCCACAAACTTCAGAAAGTTTGGGAAAATTATTAAGTAGAAAATTTAACACCACGAGCATATATGTTATTAAGTTTCTGAAAATTTTAAGTAGGAAAGTAAACACTTCACATGCATGGATGTTTATTAGGAACATACAACTAATTATCTTAAATCATGCACAAATATAGCCCTGAAATTGCTGTAATTATATGTAGTTAATTTCCTTGAATCATTCACGAGTAAGAGCACAAGTTATTTCTTGATTCAATTGCATAACAAAGTTTAAGAAAATTTTAAGGAGGAAACTTAACACTTCACAAGTATGGACGTTTTGTTAGGACCATCCGTGCTTCTATCTCAAAAGCTATATCTGATGGGAAATGCGCTATTAAATTTTCTTAAAACATTTATCAAAAACTTCGAACTTGCTGGAATTACGTAAAATTAATTCCCTTAAACCACTAACAAGTAAGACCCCGAGCTTACTGAAATTACGTGCGTGGACACACCTGCACCACCACCCTAACAATCTTGAGCTGCAGAAGATCGAACCACCACCACCCCGAAGAATCTCGCAAGCAAGCACTGGGCACAAGAATTGAACTCGGGACATGCTCCCCAACAATTTCCCCCAAGCAAGCGCTAGGCGAAGGGATCGAACTCGGGACTTGCTCCCCCCAACAATCTCCCCCGAGCTTATTGGAATTACGTGCAACTAATTCCCTAAATCATTCACAAGTACGAACACTTAATTCCCTAAAACCATTCACCGGGGGCCCGAGCTTTGCGGGGATTGAACTCGGGACCAGCTTACCCAACAATCTCCTCCCGAGCTTGCTGAAATTACGTGTAACTAATTCCCTAAACCATTCACAAGTACGTGCAACTAATTCCCTAAAACCATTCACCAGTAGGGCCCCGAGCTTTGCAGGGATTGAACTCGGGATCAGCTTACCCAACAATCTCCCCTCGAGCTTGCTGAAATTATGTGTAACTAATTCCTTAAACATTTACAACTAAGGTCTCGAGTTTGCTAGAATTACACACATTATGCACGCATAAAATTACGTATAATTAATTTCCTTAAATCATTTACAAGTAACATCTCATGCTTGCTAAAATTATATGCATGTCTGGACTTGGACTACACCACCATTTTCATAATTTAATTCTATAACACACAAGCTCGTTACACAAAATAAAACAAAATCGTAGATAAGATTTTAAAGAAGAATAATAAAAAAAAGTTATATAATTGGAGCGTCACTGTCATATGTAAGATTGGAATTAAGCGTACTTGACTATGTATGATGGTTGTCAAAACTAGGAGCAGACTAAACATTTATGAGACCTATCTGAAATGATTCATTTTAATATAAGGATGTTATCATGCTATTTTTTATTTTTGGAATGGTGTTGGACCTGCTATCAGTTCCTAAAATTTCTTCAATTGTACTGTATTACTTTTATTATTATTATCTTGACTAAGATTAGGTCAGGTGGTGATGTGTGCATCACATCAAATACACGTATACACACGCACAATATATATATATATATATATATATGCATTTTATAAGTCGATAAGGAGCATGCTTACTCTGCTGCGCCACCTCACATGGTATTCCATCTATAAACCTTAAATCCAGTTAAACAGCAAAAGACAAAACTTTCATTCATCTATGTATTTAAAAATATATCAAAAAAAGAAGATCTGGTTAAAATTGCATAAAATGTGTATGTAAAATAATTTCTCAAAAAGAAACATCTTAAATAATTGAGATATAAACAGTAGAATCATCAAATAAATTGGTTGTTCTATGACTTTTATCAGACAAATATTAACTCCATTAGCAAGTAACTCCAAATTTAATTTTCCAATTATAGTTGGGCTATCAAGAGATCAAGATGAGAACCAAGAGAGAGAGAGACACACACACCTATTACACACCTATTAGACAATGATTTATTTCATCATAAATAAGTAAAAAAATTTAAATTTTAACCAAGTAAAATAGTTGGAGAGAGAGAGAGAGAGAGGATTCTACTGATCAGTACACTCCATTTAATGAAAAATTAAATTTAGCCGTAGTTTTGGATAAATAGTTTGGTTTGTAATTTGTAATGTTTATTATTATAATTTTGTACAATACTTAATTAAAAAGTAAAAAAAGATAGAGGATAAAATTGTAAAATTAAGGAAAAAGAAAATAAAAATTACGAAAAACAAATGTACAAAATTAATCGTGATAAGAACAACTGAACAAGGCCTAGCAATGACAAAACTGGAAGTACTACTTAAGGATAGTAAATACTTCCTCCATTTCAAGAAAATAATCTCATTTGATAAATTAATTTTTTTAAAATTATAAATTTATTGATTTGTACCTTTTTTATATTGCACTAAAATTATATTCCATTCGTTTCAGATAAAGAATCCACTATTTTATTTTAGAATGTTTTATATAAAGAGTCCACTTTCAAAGATTATGTATACAATCTTTTATAATTTTATAACGATCAATATATAATTTGGTCCCTGAACTTTACATTTTCTGGTGTTTTATCATTGATGTTTTCGTTTCCTAAATTGGTCATTCAACTCAACCTTTGATGCCGTATTAGTCCCTCCTACCGTTATCTCAAACAGATTCGTTAAAAAAACTTGAAAAGACAGAATTGTCCTTTGCTGAGTCTGATGACGATCTACGTGGCTAAAATGTATACATCAATTTGGTGTTTATTCCTAGTAAGACTTGATAACTCAACTCTCTCTCTCTCTCTCTCTCTCTCTCTCTCTCTCTCAAATTACCACAAACAATTCATCTACTCTTCTATTTCTTATAATTAATTTAAAATAATAAAAAAACAAAAAGGGATGGATTTGGGAGGAGGAAAAATGAGGAGGTGGCTGGTTTTGTTGGCGGTGATTTTAATAGATTTTGTGGTGGGTCGTCAACAAATGGGTGAGTGTAATCGGATTTGAAGATCTATCTTGAGTGAAATTGTATTTGAGTTTACTTAGGGTTGGACTGGTATAATGTAGATGAAGAGGAAGGCTGACTTAGATTAGATCTCAAAGCTTGAAATTGAAATTGGATCTCCATTACCACTTAAAGAGGTTTGGATTTGGAATTGAATTTGATGGTTTTGAACAACCATTGAAGATCAATTGCCGGCACACCGTTGTACTTCTCAATAAGATCAGATGATCGGCACACCATTGAAATGCTTCGATAAAATCAGATGGCAAACACACCGTTGAAATGCTTCAGACAGATCGGACTCGACCATTGTTTTCGACGACCACCGTTGATAAGATATTTTTATAACCATGAACAACTTTGTTCAAGATCTGAACTGTTTCCATATCCATCTTCTTCCCTCCCTTCTTAATCTTCTTGATTTCTTTTGAGTTGGGTTGAAATCAGCTAGAGTTCTGATTTTTCGATTTGGGGAGGGTTTCTCAAGGGTTTAATTTGGGCCTTTTATGATTGTTATCATGCTCGGCAATGGTAGAGGTGGAATTGAGGGTGGTTTAACAGAAAAGTATATGCACTGAGTTGAAAAAATAAATAAAACAATCAAAAAGTCAAGAGCAAATGAGTGTGGGAAGAAACAAAATCAAACACAGAGTATTAAGCTGTCTTAATTCGAAATTTTCCATATTTGTTTCTTCTGTTTTTCTAACAAGAAATCTCTTCACATTTTGTAGGTCCACTTTAGGCAAATGATAAGGCTAGGAGGGGGTGAATAGCCTTATAAAATCTTTTTGATAAGTTTTAGAACCTTTGAAAACTTTGATAGTTTTGAAGATATTAGCCAACTTATCAATGGAAGTGATCAGTTGAAAAATCAGCTTATGAAAAACTTTGAAGGATCGACTGATGTAGAGTAGCAAAGGCTGACTAAAGCTTTAAGTAAAGAAACTATGCTTAAAGCTTTGGTCAGTTTGGTTAAATAAAACAAACAATAAATGAACACAGAGTGTAAAGTGGTTCACAGTATGAAGACTACTACGTCCACTACCAAGTTGGCCAAACTTGGATTTTGAAGTGCACTAATATTAATAATCTGGATGATCACAACGGATCAGTGTTCAACAAGGACCAATGAATATGGAGATTGAATGTTCAAAGGAACAAGTCAATCTCGTGTGTTAAAATCAATGATCCCTCGATAACTAAGTAGTTGGGAGGGATTCAATACAATGATTGAACTTAAAGGTAAATACAAAGAATGTAAATAAGCAGTAAATGATCTAAATATTTTGCTCTTTAATGAAGCTCCAGAATTCTTGAAGTGTTAGAGAGATGTGAATGCTTAAGAGCTTCGAATGTACATGTAAGAGTTCTTCAATGCTTCTTCGGCTTTACATAGGCAGAGATAGAATTATTGTTGTTGGAAGCCTTTGACATTGCATTAAATGTTCTGATGTCGTGAAAGTCAAATATCGCGAACAACTCTTTCTCGAGCTTTGTGCTATCTCAAAAGACGTAGGTTAAACCTGTCTTTTTATTCTGAAACAGACAGAAAACTTAGAGTGGAAAGTGTGTCAGACTACATTAAATGTAAAACATAAAGCATGTTTGAAATAAAAGCACGCAAAGTACTGACACATATTCATAATAACTACATAATCTTATCAAAGAAGCTTTCGTTTGAAGATCAGTAGACTTACACAAAAGATATGTCAAACACATTATCAGTATACTGTTCTTATGCCAATTTATCAGTGATTGATTTAGAAAATATTTAAGTCATAATCAGTCACTATTCATGGCGGAATCAGGCTGACTGATTTAAAAGGCCAACTTAGTCATCAGCTTTAAGTATTGAACATTGGCTGATCTTAAGTGATTCCAAATAAGTTAGAATGATTTTAAGTAAATCATCGAATGACCAACAAATTTTTTTTTGAGTTTCTTAGGGTGTTAACAAAAAATTTCCTGAAATTATTCCAAAGTTTGAACGCGTTGATGGTTGCGATGGTGGAGATGACAGATTGGCGGTGGTGCTTGTGACGGTAATAGTGGGTGAGCTTCAGTCTTTGTTGATGTACTGCATTTTCATTAAGCTTTTCTTTTAGATTTGTTGATTTAATAAAGTTTACTCAGAGTTGAGTTATTATGGTGACCATGACGGAGGATAGAGGTTCCATGGTTAGGAAAATCATAAAATGAGAAGAAATTGTTGTTTGAAGAAAACAAATTTACGAAGTTCAAGAATTTACTTCACAACTACTCATATTCTAATATTAAAATGACTGAGTTACACCTGTAATGCCACCTCACTTTCTGTAGAGCATTATGTAGAAATAGACGATTGCTCTAGCACCACTCTTACAATAATATATAGGGAAAAGTTATTATTCCTTCCTGCCGGAATTATTTTCACCTAAGCATCTTACTCAGATTCAAATGAGGGTAGTTTTGTCATTTTAAATAATTTTTAACGATTTCGTTTAAGATAATGGTATGAGTTATTAATACAACAAAAAAGTTAAGTTCAAGGACCAATTTATGAAACTAAAAACATCGGTGGCAAAATCACTAGGAAAGTTAAAGTTCGGGACCAAATTATATATTAATCCATTTTATAATTTTACCTTCTACATTTGCTATAAACATCTTAATTATGCTAAAATATAATCCCTCCGTTCCACCCAAAGAGTCCATGTTTGAAAAATTTAATTATTAAGGGATATATTAGTGTCATTAGAGTTGATCATAATTACAAAAATACTTAAGTACAACCAAGATAATTACAACACAAGTGGAGGGTAAAGATGAAAGATTATAAAAATTGTAAGCATAATTTTTTGAAAGTAGACTCTTTAAGTGAAACTTCCCAAAATAGTATAATGGACTCTTTGCTTCGAACGGAGGGATTATTTGTAGTTATGACCAATTCTAATGATACTTGGAATGGAGGGATTATTTATAGTTATGACCAATTTTAATGATACTTATATATTTCTTAATTATTAAACTTTTCAAATGTAAATTCTTTGGGTGGAATAGATGGAGTATATTTTTAGAAATAATATATTTTTTGAAAATTATACTCCATCCGTCCCTAAATTATTGTCATGTTTGACCGGTACGGATTAAAAAAATAATTAATTTTATTATTAATATTAATATAGTGTGTAGTTTCTTTTAATTCCAATGTGTATATGACACATAATTAAAGTAGGGGTAAAGTGGTAAAATTATTGTCCTAAAAAGGAAACTTTTAAACAAGACAATTATTTTGAGACAGATAAAAAAAGAAAGCAAGACAATAATTTAGGGTACGGAAAAATTATAACCATCGTACTAATTCGGGCTTACTGATTTCACCAACGTACTTTCAATATCCCAAATATGACCAACCTACTCTCAATTTAAGTGCGATGTGGTCCCTGTCGTCAAAGTTCTATCCAAAAAATTAACGGACATGATGATGTGGATAAGATGTTCCATTAAATTTTTGGATGAAGCTTTGACGGCAGAGACCACATTGCACCTAAATTGAGAGTAGGTTAGTCATATTTAAAATATTGAAAGTATGTTGGTAAAATCAGTAACACTCAATTAATTCGATAGTTAATTATATAATTTTTCCTTTAGGGACAAAGGGCCTACTAACAAGGACCAATTGCTCACTGATCAAGTAATAATAAGGATCGTTTAAGTTGCTTATAGGAAACGAGTTTAATTATTGAGAATATTTTTAAGGCAAAATACATAATTGGGTCATTGTATTTTGGAGAAGGTTGTAATTTGGCCACTAATTATTTAAAAATATTATTTGGGACACTATACTTCAGTTATTTTGCAAACGAATTCACCAACATGTTAATTTTAAATAAAATTACTATTTTACCCCTATCTTCATTAAGGGAGATGAGGATGAAGACAGGGATAAAAAAGTGATTTCGTTTAAAATTAACATACTTAGTTCTTGCAGATAACGAAATCTGATAGAAATAATATTTTCAAACAATCAGTAGTGGTTGAATTGTAACCTTTCCCAAAGTATAGCAGTTCAATTTTGTGTTTTTACCTATTTTTAAACTGAAAAAGAAAAGACACTAAAAAAAGGAAAGTAAGAAAAAAAAATTTTTTCTTCACGGAGGGAGTTTTTTCTTTGGGACAGGTCATGATCGAATTCAGCCGTGGTCCAAAAGCAGTTGGGGCTTGAGAAACGGTGGTGTGTGGAATACATAAGAATATGAACAAGCCGTCATGGTCATCGATTCAATGCGCACTGGTCTCACTTGTGGGGTACGCAACCTCCAAATGTAAGGGAGCGGTCAGACCTGTGACGCCACGAATTTGTCACATGCCTCCCACCCATTCCCACACACTCCGCCTCCCCCTTTCTTTCCTTTGTGTTTCCACTTTTCCAATCACTATTTCCCCGTTCGTTCTTAAAGTATCCTCTTGTTTGATTTTTTTTTTGGTTTAAATATAATTTCTTTTTGGTTTAAATATAATTTCTTTTAATGCAAATTTATGTATATTCCCTCCGTCCTAAATAATTATTCTAATTTTTTTTGTCTATTTTAAAAAAATTATCCCATTTCAAAAACATTTTTTTATAAAAACATTTTATTACTTTATCCTAATTTTTTATTTCTTCTTTAATTATAACCACACACACAAAGGCTTTAAAAAAAACTATATTTTATACTAATATTTATAATATGACCAATTAATTTTTCTTAATTTGTGTACCTGGTCAAACAAGACGGTTAGTTAGGAACATGGGGAGTATTATTTTATTTTTCTAAGATTATAAAACATGTAATTCCTATATTTTAAAAGTACTACGATTACATAATTTACAGTTTAAAAAATATTAAAAAACACGAATCAAATTCGCATTAAAAAAATATACTATTTAACCAAAAGAATAAACGATAATTTAGGAACGAAGGATGTATTATACTCTCTTCGTCCCAAAATTATTATCTTATTTGACCTGGTACATAATTAAAAATAATAATTAACTTAATTATTAATATTGATATAGTGTTTAGTTTTTTTAATACCAATGTATATGTAACTCATAATTAGAGTATGAAAAAAAAATTAAAAGGATGGTAAAAATATTGTTTCTAAAAAAGAAATTTTAAACAAGACTATTATTTTAAAACGAAAAAAAAAAAATTGAGATGGAGGGAGTATAACTTAAGAGCCGTTTGGTGTAGCGTTTTGAAAACGCAGCGTTTCTAAAACGCAGATTATTTAAAACGCGGTTTTTTTCTTTATAAATGCGTTTGGGATATTATGTCAAACGCCGCTTTTATTCCTCTGCGTTTTAAAATCTGCGTTTTGGGAACTAAGAATTTCGGCGTTTTAAAACGCGGCGTTTTACCGCAGAAAACGCTAAGTTAAGGAATAAGCTGCGTTTTAACCCTGCGTTTTGGCCAAAACGCACGAACAAACGGACTCTTACTCAACAAAAAATTTCTATTCACAAAATTGAAAAATCTGTATGCGGTAAACTCCTAAAAATAATTTTACTTGTGCTTTTTGAAAAAGCAAAAAATCGCTTCGGTCTGAAATGACAGCAGTGCATTTCTTTTCCTTTTCCACTGTCGTATGCTAAAAGAAAGACTTAATCACAAATCGCCCTACTCTTATCCAGAATCTGTTTATCCCCAATTTGTGGGTTCACACTCGACAGTCGACAAACCAAACACTCCCACTCACTCACTCCCTCCACCCTCAGCTGTCAGTTACGTACCCACAGGTACGTGGTACAGGACTCCTTACACGTGCCATGCACAACCCGACAAAACCCCAATACGACCCCACTCTGTCGGCGTGGCAACCCACGTCTGATTAATCCAATTTCCACGTGGCCAACACCAAATTGTCCCCTTCTTTATCCGTGGATTGCCCTTTCTCCCCTCACTTTTGTCCTCTCCGTTCCGTTCCGCACACTGTGATGAGATGAGAGAGAAATTGAATTCCTGTCCAAATTGGTAACATCTAGATTCTAGGTTCGTTTGTTGAAATCTGAATCGGATAATTTCGTAACCTAATTTCGTAACCGCACACTTTTAAAAATGGCCACTCCATTGACGGGATTACAACACCGGGACGGAGGTGGCGGTGGTGGTGTGGCGGTAATGGCGGGGCCGGTGAACAACCAGCTCGATCCGGCTAATGGCTTACCTTGTTTGACTACTGCCGCCAATTCTAGCCACGGCTCGCCAATTCGCATCTTCTTGTTCTTCCATAAAGCTATACGGTCAGAGCTCGATGCCCTACACCGTGCCGCCATGGCTTTCGCTACTAACTCCCACGCCGATATCAAGCCGTTGCTCAAGCGCTACCACTTTCTTCGCTCAATTTACAAGCATCACTGCAATGCGGAAGATGAGGTGTGTGTATCAACTGATTCAAATGGAACTATGGAATGAATAAACCTCGATTCAACATTAATTTCCTTTTGCTCGGTTGACCGTGATTTCACAGTTATTTATGTTTTTTATTTGACTTACTGTAGTGTTTTGTGGTGATGTCTGTAATTCTTTCTTTTCTGTTTGTGTGGTGTTGCAATTGTTAGTGCGAATATGCTTTGCTAGGTTGTAATGATTGGTGATTGCTTTTCCGGCTCAACATTAGGCTTTTGTTTGAATATGTTCATCAGGAGCAGCCAGTAACAGCTTGATGTGGGTAACATTTGGTAGGTTGATATTTGCCTGTAAATGGGAATTTATCTTTTAGGAAACCTGTAAAGGATTATGGTCAGTTATGGTAATGTGCTTTTTTTATTCTTCTGGGGTGTTTTTCGTATATTCCCTATTATTCAAGCTTGTAATGCTATTTTGAGTAGGTTTTTTGCTGGTTTCCTGACTTCTAAACTTAACTTACTTCTTGCAGTTGCTTGTTGCATATACAAGATACTAGTAATTAAGATTGAACCCAGGAGTAGTTTGGAAAGGAAAGTGATCTGGATAGTCATTTCATTCTTGTGAGATCCTTTATGCATTTGTGATAATAAACAAGATACTAGTAATTAAGATTGAACCCAGGAGTGGTTTGGAAAGGAAAGTGATCTGGATAGCCATTTCATTCTTGTGAGATCCTTTATGCATTTGTGATAGGATTACTTAATCTTCTAGGACGTTAGGTTACTTGGAGCTCTTGTCTTATTGCTTGCTTGATATATAATCAAGGAGGACCTAACCTTCTAAGTTACCTGATTGCTTGGTCCACTTTAGTTTCCATTTTCCCTTTCTTTGTGGGATTTAGATTCTTATTTTTCCTGGAAACACTGACATCAATTATCTTTAAAACTGACTGATATTGTGTTCCATTCAACAATAGACCGCTCTCAGTATATACTGTCCTCGGTATATACCATGATCATTTCAAAGCTGTTGCCCACCTCTTGCACATGCTTTTAATTTTTGTTTAATTGGATCTAACCTTGCTCTTTGTTACATTGTATTTTAAACTAATTATTCTGAATGTTTTCTATTTTTCTCCCTTTCCTTAAAACAAGATCTTATTTTTTTTGATTGGCAAAAGAGAATAATATTAAGATTAAAATTTTGAGATATTACAAGCCTAACCACCAAATCGCCAAAAAGAAACACCCTCTAAAAGAGCAGAATTCTACAAGATCTTATAATCATATATTAAAGAACTAAACTTGACTATCATATGCTTCAGTACTAACAAAGAGGGTTCTGCCTAAGCAATTATGTAACTCGCAAAGGGGTGCAACTGCCTGATGTTTACCCAGTTATACTATACATAAGTGTTTAACTTTGTAACAGTATCAATCCCTTGAAATGGCAGGTCATCTTTCCAGCCCTGGATATCCGTGTGAAGAATGTGGCACGAACGTACTCTCTTGAGCACGAGGGGGAAAGTGTTCTTTTTGGTCAACTGTTTTCACTGCTGGAATCTGATAAGCGAAATGAAGAAAGCTTTAGGAGAGAATTAGCCTCTTGTACAGGAGCTCTTCGAACATCAATTAGTCAGCACATGTCCAAGGAAGAGGAGCAGGTAATATTGTTTTTCTAATAATTTTTGTTTTTATTTAGTCATTGATACTCCAAATTTTGCTCTCTTTACCTTAAGGCATGGTTAATATATCTGATACTTGATATATGAAATGTCATCATTCAAGTGCTAATGAGGTTATATACACTAAATGTTTGGCAAACATAGATTTTGTGGTGATCTGCGTGACAGCAACATTGACATATTGGCATGCTCTATTCTGTCAGCTAGGACTTCAAAAGTTCCTGTAATTTTCGTATAGAAGTTCTTAGGCATGACCAAGGATTTTCTTTGACATAGAAAGGGCCAAAGGAGAAAAAAGAGAGCAATTTAGATTCTCAGAGCATGGTGAAGGTAATCTTCCTAATGCACGTGGTCAAGTGACTTACAAGTTCTTGGCATTACACAAGTTGGGTCACTATCTCACCAAGCTTTTACAAAAACTTTAGATCTAAGATCTCCCTTTCAGGTTAATATATGTACATATGCATGTATATGTTGTCTATCTATTCAATTGACATGAATTTCGTGTGATTTTGTATCTTGTCATGTGCACCAGTGGGTTGAAGCCCCAGGCAAGCTTCTATGAGCATTTTAAGAGATGTCTCTGTCTTATTTATTTTCTAAACATAGATGGCCTGTTACTCCTCTTGCTTCATTCTAAAGAGTGGTCATTAAACTCTTACAGTTTCCTACGACATTGGCTGTTAGCTGGAAATTCTGAATTTGCAAGATACTTACGGACCAAATTTATCATAAACTGGTCCTTTGGAATTTGGCAACTGAATACATCTTCTAAGAGGACAAGTTTTAAGCCAGTGTTAATACCTTTTTATCCCTATTACAATCTTTTTTTGTTTTGATAATTTTTGGGTCCGTCAAAGTTCTGTGAATGGTTTGTTTCCATAATAACTACTTGATGTAGCAGAAGCCCTAAACAAGTAACGATAATACCAACGTCGTTGAGATCGCGCACGACTACCGACCGTTGATCTTCCAAACTCATGTTGAGGTTTACAACCTACCGCGATTCAGGCAATAATTTTCGTTAATTCGACACGAATACCGAAAACTGAGATAAAAGGTTTCAATATTATTAGACGGCAAAAACTGATCAAAATAAACCCTAAACAATGATTAAATAGGTCTCAAACCCTAACAGCAATAAAAGACGAAAATTACAAAAAAACCAAAACTTGTCTGAAAAACTTCGGAGGCCCGTAACACCATCTTAAACACGTTTTTTGGGCCTGAAACAGTGCGCGTCACGGGCTAAAGCCGGTGAGTCTTGTAGAGCTCGTCGAGAGTTTCGATTTGATATGCGGTGGGCCCCGTAACTCCTCCGGAATCAAAAGTTACGCCCTCCGGAACGCACGCGATCTAAACGGTCCAAAAATGCCAATGCTTTGCTGTCGTCATTCTCCCCAGTGGAGAAAATTCGTCCTCGAATTGCCAGCAACATCATCATCCGAAGAATCACCATGAAAAGGAATCAAATGCTTAACATTAAACACATCGGAAGTGCGAAGATGACTTGGCAGCTTCAACCTATACGCATTGGAATTAATCTTCTCAATAATCTCCACAGGACCAATCTTCTTCGCGGAAAGCTTATTGTACGCACCACTCGAAAAACGATCCTTGGTCAGAACGGCCCACACAAAATCCCCAACCTGAAATCCCACATGCCGACGACGAGAATCTGCAAGCTGCTTATATTTGAATCGCGACTGCGGGTTATCGGAAACTGCCCTGTGCTTCGTAACCCATTCACAAAATCTGTAGCCCTGCCATGTACTTTACCCTTGCTCGGAAGAGAGATCAAGTCAAGCGGCCCTTTCGGCTGGACAGATTACTACGATTGACCGCATGATTATGAGCAAACTCAGCCTGACACAACTTCTGATCCCATCCCTTAACGTGTTCGCCAACCAAACAACGCAACAAGTTACCAAGAGACCGATTAACCACCTCGGTCTGGCCATCCGTTTGGGGATGATAGGCACTGCTGAAGTTAAGCTGAGTGTTAACCATGTTCCATAAACTACGCCAAAAATGACTAAGGAACCTCGTATCCCTGTCGAAAACAATCGAAGCAGGCAACCCATGCAAACGATAGATCTCACGGAAGAATAACTGCGCCACGTGGACAGCATCGGTCGTCTTCTTGCAAGGAATAAAATGGACCATCTTCGAAAATCGATCCACCACCACGAAGATAGAATCATTCCCGCGTTGCGTCCGTGGCAATCCCAAACAAAATCCATGCGACATCTACCCAAGGTGAGTCGGCTGGTAATGGCATGTACTGACCAATTAGTAGCGGCGCCTTAGCCATATGACAAACTCGACACTTGCGTATACTTCTCCTCCTCTTTCCTCGTGCTTGGCGAAGTAAGAGGATTGTACCAGCTGCAATGTTCTGTCCCTACCAACATGGCCTTCGCCGTGAAGCCCCGTATAATCTGCAGCGAAGCGCAATCCGAACGCCTGGGTTGCCTCGGAGCAGAAACCCGTCTGTAACAAGAAATCGATTTTTCCCGGCTGCACATCTTGAAGCACCGTAGCAAAATAGGGATCAACAGCTAACAGGTCACGAAAGGAGTCAAAACCGGGAACCTCGACCCTCATGTTTACCAATAAATTATTACGACGACTCAGCGCATCTGCAACTCGGTTCGTGACACCCGCTTTATGCTTAACCACAAAAGTAAATTTCTCTAGATAGGCAACCCACCGTGCGTGTCGAGGAGACACCTTGTCTTGACTATGCAATTGTCGCAGCGAGTCATGGTCGGTAAACAAAATAAATTCCCTATGGAATAGATAATGACGCCAATGTTTCATTTGCTTATGCATTGCATAAAACTCCACATCATATGTCTTGTATCTAGTCTTAGCCCCGACGGTTTCTCATTGAAGTATGCCGGCCGACCGGTCGACTCAAAGCGCTGATCCCCTTAGGCGTCGGTATGTAACTCAAGGCTAAAATGCGGAGAACCAAGATTGGTCTTTGTGGTAAGTTGCTCCTTAATTAGCTGAAATGCCGCCTGCGTCATCAGTCCACGAAAACCTACTCCCTTCGTACAATCGATGCTTGGTGCCATAATACCGAAGTGAGGATAAACGCCTATAAAAGACGCCAAGCCGTGAAAACTCCTGACTTCAGTAATTGTTTTGGGTCGTGGCCACTGTCGCACTGCTTCAATCTTGGATTCATCCACCTGCAATCCGTCACCCGACACCACATATCCCAAAAATAAAACCCGTGGAGTTATAAACACGCATTTCTTTGTTGCAACATAAAATTCTTCTCTTCGTAGCACACTTAAAACCTCCTGCACATGCTGTAAATGCTCTTCTTGGCTACGACTATAGATCAGAATGTCATCAAAATATACCACCACAAATTTGCCGATGAAAGGCCTCAACAACTGATTCATCACCCGCATAAAAGTGCTCGGGGCATTAGGCCCAAACGGCATCACCAGCCATTCATATAGCCCCTCACGAGTCTTAAAAGCCGTTTTCCACTCATCCCCCGGTCTAACCCGTATTTGGTAGTAGCCACTCTTCAGGTCCAGCTTGGTAAATACAATAGCCCCACTAATCTGATCTAACAAATCATCCAAGCGCGGAATCGGAAACCTGTATCTGATTGTAATCTTGTTGATGGCCCTGCTGTCCACGCACATCCGCCAAGACCCATCTTTCTTCGGTGTTAATAAAGCCGGTACAGCGCAAGGACTCATGCTTTCCCGGACTTGCCCTTTTGCTAATAATTCTTCCACTTGTCGGCGAAACTCTTCGTGTTCACTAGGACTTATCCGGTAGTGTGGACGATTAGGTAAAGCTGCTCCAGGAACCAGGTCTATATGGTGCTGAATATCACGGAGAGGTGGTAACCCGTCCGGTAAATCATCAGGGAATACACTGGCAAATTTTGTCAACAAAGGGATCATGGCATTTGGAACTGCAACTGGTTCTACGACCTCTTTTTCGATTAATACAAATACAGTCTCAGCACCCTGCAGCTCTTCATCAAACTGTGCTAATGACAACAGATTTGTGCTAGCTTCTGCAGCCGGTGCCTTATCAACCGGTGTACTTGGCACTAACACAATCTTACTGCCACCCACCACGAGACTATAAGTATTCGCCCGACCATCGTGTATCATTTTTCTGTCGAACTGCAAGGCCGACCCAATAACAAGTGACATGCATCCATAGCCACTACATCACACCAAATATCATCCCTATATTTTGTACCAATCGAAAACGATACAAGAGCACGCTTAGAAACAGTTACCTCACTACCTTTTTTAAGCCAAGCGAGTTTGTACGGTTTGGGATGCTTCTCCGTCTGCATATTCAGTTTTGCACGGCCTCCTCGAAATTATGTTCTCACGAATCAATCACAAACGACACACCTTACAGTATGGTACGGTGGTGAAATATATTGCTCATGACCGTCGTCTTCTACCGACGTCTTTGGTGTCAAATATGATCTTCGCACAACCAAACTAACCCCCACATCACCCGTAACAAATTCCTCGCCCTCTTGTAATTCTTCATCAAAAACTGGGTTGTCTGTGATCACAGACTTCTCATCTTCATCAACATCTGTTTCTGCAAACAGTACCTTTTTACCGGCTTTCTTGCACTCAGATTGCCTATGCCCAGGTTCACCGCAGGTAAAACACTTGAAAGAGCTAGTGCTTAGCCCCTTGTTGAATTGATTCCCTGCACGCACTCCACTTGCCCAACGTTGGCGTTGGTAGCTGCTTCGCACGGCCCGCCCCGCGCCATATCGCCGCTACTTCGACATGTATGTTTCTCTATTGCGAGGCCCGTTGGTGGGCTTCAATACAGAGACCGGTCAAACATGTTTAGGGTGTCTTGGATTTGAACCCTCAGCCCTCCGATATACCGTGCTACCATATGTTCTTCCGTCTCTTGAATTTCGTTTCGGGCTACCAACTGATAGAATTCGGTAGTGTAATCATCTACTGACCTAGCTCCCTGCCTCAAGTTCTGCAATCGTTGGAACAAGATGCGCTGGAAATTGTATGGCAGGAACGCCGCTCGCAACTGTTTCTTCATCTTTTCCCAGGAAGAGATCTTGGACTTACACAACCTGGTCCGAGATAACTTCAATTGTTGCCACCACGCCGTCGCCCTCCCTCGAAGCCTAGTCGCTACCAAGGGAACCCTCCTGTTCTCCGGCACCTCTTTGAATTCAAGAATCTCTTCGACAGTCGCCAGCCAATCAAGAAATTCCTCGGCCTGCAAACTCCCATGGAATTCTGGTATCTCAGTCCTCATACCAGATTCCCATCGCCTGTTACCATCCTCAGTAGGGACTCTCTGTCTCCTTCGACGAATCTGTGGGATGTCCTCGTAGAACTCATCCCTTCCTTCTCCATCTGTGTCTACTTCCCAGTCACGCTGCCTGTTAGGGTTTTGAGGACCTTGCGGCGTCCCCCGATTCTGGTTCCCTAACATCTCGGCCATCCTTTCTGTCAATTGCTCCATCATCTGGTCCATCTTCTCGTCCACAATCTGCCCAATCCTTTGTTCCAGTTGAGCGTCATCAGCACGCTCGTATACCTCCTCCACACGCTGCTGTCGAGCATTACGTCTGCCAACCATGATGAATAGGAACGATTCGGCTCTGATACCAACTGATGTAGCGGAAGCCCTAAACAAGTAACGATAATACCAACGTCGTTGAGATCGCGTACGACTACCGACCGTTGATCTTCCAAACTCACGTTGAGGTTTACAACCTACCGCGATTCAGGCAACAATTTTCGTTGATTCGACACGAATACCGAAAACTGGGATAAAAGGTTTCAATATTATTAGACGGCAAAAACTGATCAAAATAAACCCTAAACAATGATTAAATAGGTCTCAAACCCTAACAGCAATAAAAGACGAAAATTACAAAAAAATTAAAACTTGTTTGAAAAACTTCGGAGGCCCGTAACACCATCTTAAACACGTTTTTTGGGCCTGAAACAATGCGCGTCACGGGCTAAAGCCGGTGAGTCTTGTAGAGCTCGTCAAGAGCTTCGATTTGATATGCGGTGGGCCCCGTAACTCCTCCAGAATCAAAAGTTACGCCCTCCGGAACGCACGCGATCTAAACGGTCCAAAAATGCCAATGCTTTGCTGTCCGCATCACTACTCATGGTGATTTTGGATATTATGAATCTTTGAGAGCTTGGTTTATTATCTACTCGTATATCTTTTCTGTCTGTTTTTATTGGTTTTCTTTGACAGGGTACTTGTCCTTATTGTTTTCCATAGTTTCTTTTCCACTTCGTTGGATTCTTCTGGTTTCTTGTTCAAAACCTAGATTCATAACTATAGAAGCTGATATAGAAGCTGATAAGAGAGTATATAATTAGTTGTATTTCCTATTCATATTGTCGGAACCCTTGTCCTATTTGGATGCTTCTTCTATGGATGTCTCAATTTGGACTAGATGCGATTGCAGATCTATTGTAGTACTTCACTGTCCGCTTCTACAGTTAGACGCAAATATTTGTACACGTATTATGCATGTAACAACATGACTTTCAAAGATCAGCTTCTCATTTCTAACGTGTGTGTGTGTGCTGTGAACAGTGTATTAATGATTGCTAAAACACTATTTGTATTATAGCTGTTTGTTGCAGTTAGTTTGACCCAGAATCTGAAGCTTGGTTAGGCTTACATACTAATTAACATTGCATTTGATTTCAATGTAAACAATCACGTTTGGGAAAAGAAGGGTGGGGGGGGGGAGAGAAAGGAAAATGTCAACCATCCATGTTAGTCCGTACGCCAATTATAAGCCAACTGATCTGCTTTTGCTTTGCAGGTTTTTCCGTTGCTCATTGAAAAGTTCTCATTTGAGGAGCAGGCTGCATTGGTATGGCAGTTTTGTGCAGCATTCCTGTCAACATGATGGCAGAGTTCCTGCCATGGCTTTCATCCTCGATATCCTCTGATGAGCGTCAGGATATGCGTAAATGCTTGCGCAGGGTAATTCCAGAAGAAAAACTTCTTCAACAGGTGAGGATCCCTTAACTCTAGACTATGTGTGAATTGCTCATATCTAGTTGTTTTTTTTCTGACTTTAATTTTCTTATACTGAAGATTGTATTCAGCTGGATGGATGGGGTAAAGGTTAACAAGAAGCGTAAAATTTGTGGGGATGATTCGAAGAAACCTTGTTATCCTGATTCTGGAGCTAGCTCGTCAATCAGTCCTGCGGATGAAGGGCATTGTTCTTGTGAATCTTCCAGGGCTGGCAAACGAGATCTTTTGAGGTCAAACGGTGATTCTTTGGAGAGCACTCTGGGCCGTCCGGTTGATGAAATATTGCATTGGCACAAAGCCATAAAAAAGGAATTAAATGATATAGCTGATGCAGCTAGAAGTATACAGTTCTCTGAAGATTTTTCAGATTTATCTGCATTTAATAAGAGGCTGCAATTCATTGCAGAAGTTTGCATATTTCACAGGTATAGTATCAGAGAGTATGTATTTTCATTTGGCATTCCTTTTACTACTCTATGAAAAGGAATGTTAGGCATCTAAGAGAGAGCATCGTAATTATATGAGTGTACGTGAGAATTGAGATGAGAATCTTATGATGGATGTGTGTAAAACTATGGAAGAGAAGATTTGAAATGAAGATATTTGTGAGACAGCAAAAGTTGTCCCATAGGATATAAAATGAGAGAATTACGTGAGATGGTTTGGACACATGGAACGTAAATCTCTAAGTCTACCCCTTAGAAGTGCAATAATGTCAATAAGAACTACAATGCTTGAAGTAGGGGAAGACTCGTATATGCATGGGTAAAATAGTTAAAAATGATACAAGTGGGTGTGGCTTGTTTAATGATTTTGCATTGGACGGACCGAATGATGAAAAAGGATTCATGTAGTTGACCCCAAGTAATTGGTACAAAGGCTAAGTTGAGTTGAGTATTCCTTTCCGTTTTCACTTGGCTAAAGTAAGTATTAGCTTGAACTGTTGCATTTTGCATTGCGGAAGACCTCCTTCCAAGGGCAATTAATCTTTCTTTGTCTTGTAGTGTTTTGCCCAAGTGTGACAAAATGTCAATCATGTGAAGAGTAGCAATCTGAATACCTCAAATCTTTTTTTAAAGTGTAAAAGGTTGAATAAGAAAGGAAGGAAACTCCAAGCAAGTAGTAATTTTGCTGTCTGGTATCTGAGTATCTACCTTTTTCAATGACTCTAAACTTATTCCTCCTTTTGTCGAAGCTTGCAATGCTTTTTAGTTGATACGAGTACTTTCTCGCTCTTGCTGCAGCATTGCTGAGGACAAAGTTATATTCCCTGCTGTAGATGCAGAGCTTTCTTTTGCCCAGGAGCATGCTGAAGAAGAGAGCGAATTTGACAAGTTCAGATGTCTGATTGAAAGTATTGAGAATGCGGGAGCCAACTCTTCTACTGCTGAATTTTATTCAAAGTTGTGCTCGCATGCTGATCACATAATGGGCACCATACAGAAGCACTTCAGCAATGAAGAAATTGAGGTGAGCAGTTTCTTGTTTGGTGCATCAGATGGCACTTGTTAGCTATCGCACAAATATGTGCCTGTGGTTATTTTGAGTCAATTGTTGTTTGATATATGACTAGCAAACCAAAGAGGGTTATACTGGCTGTCAGAATTTAGTCTTTGTTATTGTAATATCCTTTGTCAGAAGGACATATACTGAGTTAGTTGTCAATTAGGTTCTCCCACTTGCGCGGAAGCATTTCAGTCCCAAAAGACAGCGAGAGCTTCTGTATCAAAGCCTATGCGTGATGCCTTTGAGACTGATTGAGTGTGTTCTGCCATGGTTGGTAGGATCACTTACTGAAGAGGAAGCAAGATCTTTTCTTTACAATATGCATATGGCAGGTTCATATCAATTGGTGTTAATCTGTTTATCTAAATCACCATTATCAGTTGTGGTCTGTGCGTTCCTTGTTTCTAACTTATGCATGGGCATCTCTTGCAGCTCCAGCATCGGACGTTGCACTTGTTACCCTTTTCTCTGGTTGGGCCTGCAAAGGTCGTCCAAGGGATGTTTGTTTATCTCCAGGTGCAGTTGGTTGTTGTTCTGCAAATGTGCTGACTGAAACCAATGAAGTTTGTGCTCAACCCTGTTGTGCGTGCATCCCATTGATCTCGGTGGATAATTTATCATGTGACCAAGCAGATGATTGCCAGAGGCATATCGAGCATGGGAAAGCACTTTCACTGCAAGAACGCAGTGATTCTGATGCTCGAGGAATTGTAAATAGGCAGCAAGTTCCTTTTAGTAAACAATCTTGCTGTGTTCCTGGGTTAGGAGTTAATAGCAAAAGTCTCGGAACAAGTTCTCTTGCTGCAGCCAAATCTCTGCGCTCCTTAACATTTGGTCCTTGTGCACCTTCCCTCAATTCTAGTCTTTTCAATTGGGAAAATGGCATAAGCTCGATTGATATTGGGTGTACAGAACGGCCGATAGATAATATATTTAAATTTCATAAAGCCATTTGCAAGGATTTGGAGTTTCTGGATATCGAATCAGGAAAACTTAATAACTGTAACGAGACTTTCCTCAGACAGTTTTGTGGCAGGTTTCGTTTGTTATGGGGATTATATAGAGCACATAGCAATGCAGAGGATGATATAGTGTTCCCTGCATTAGAATCAAAAGAAACTCTTCATAATGTTAGCCACTCGTATACCTTGGACCATAAGCAGGAAGAAAAACTATTTGAGGACATATCATCTACACTTTCTGAACTTTGTGAACTTAATCAAAACTTGAACAGGAAAACTCTGGAGAGACATGCGAGCAGAAGTGAATCAACTTCTTCTGATTTGAGAAATTACAATGAACTGGCCACAAAGGTTCAGGGCATGTGCAAATCCATTAGAGTAACACTGGATCAGCATATTTTGAATGAAGAACTTGAGCTGTGGCCGTTGTTTGATAGTCATTTTTCTGTGGAGGAACAGGATAAACTTGTTGGCCGAATTATTGGTACCACAGGTGCCGAGGTGCTCCAATCGATGTTGCCATGGGTAACATCTGCTCTTACACAGGAGGAGCAGAATAAAATGATGGACACATGGAAGCAGGCAACCAAAAATACAATGTTTAGTGAGTGGCTTAATGAATGGTGGGAAGGAAATCCCTCTGCATCTTCACAGGCTACAATGTCAGAGAAGAATATGCCACAAGGTTTCATTTTTATTTATTTATTTATCTATTCATAGTTAAGGATATCATGTTCCTTTTACTTTCCTGGTTCTGTCTGATATGTGCATATCTCAGTGAAATCTATATTTGTTGCTTGATTGTGATATTGTGGATAACAATGCAATAACTGTTGCCATTTATTTTGAATTCGTACATTTAGGCACTGATGTCCATGAAGCCCTGGACCCAAATGATTACACCTTTAAGCCTGGTTGGAAAGATATATTCAGGATGAACCAAAATGAGCTCGAGTCAGAGATAAGAAAAGTTTCTAGGGATCCAACACTTGATCCAAGAAGAAAAGCTTATCTTATTCAAAATCTTATGACCAGGTTTGTCCTTTGTGGCATTGTTATCAACTGTGTATAGTTACTTGGAAACCATTCATTCTTGACCATCATAAGCTGATCATGACAGCCGCTGGATTGCTGCTCAGCAGAAGTTACCTCAAGCAAGAACAGATGAAACTTCAGATGGTGAAGATCTAGTTGGATGCTCTCCATCATTTCGTGATCCAGAGAAACAGGTGTTTGGCTGTGAGCATTACAAGCGCAACTGCAAACTCCGAGCTGCTTGCTGTGACAAGTTATTTACATGCAGGTTCTGCCATGACAAAGTCAGTGATCATCTTATGGATAGGTAACTGACTGCCGTGTTTAATACTTTATTTATTTTGATCCCTTCCCACGCCTCCTTAGGACACCAAAAATAAATTAATAAATAAATAATTTTATCAAAAAAAAAAAAAAGTTTATTTATTTCTGTTGTATCATAGTCACCGTTTTCTCAATTTATCTGCAGGAAAGCTACTACTGAGATGATGTGTATGAACTGCTTGAAAATTCAACCTGTGGGGCCGATTTGTTCAACACCATCTTGCAACGGACTTCTGATGGCAAAATATTATTGCAGCTACTGCAAATTTTTTGATGATGAAAGGTAATGGATCTTTCCATGGAACTGCCTTTATTGCTGTTGAAAGTAGGTCAAAAAAGAAATTAATTTAGAAGCCTCACCGTCAATAGGGTTAGGCGATACACGCACAGACATTATATGCATGTAAACCTATTTATGTACAAAAGATAAGTATGGCCCTGTTACACTATTTTTACATTTACAGCAATTACCAACATACTGCTTTCTACTAGCTTGACCTTTCGCCAAAAATACCGAGATTTCGGAGAAATTCGATAACGAAATGTGGGCAGTTACATGCATTTGGCTGTGTAATCTGTTAAGTATGTGTAGAAGTGATTGGTAAGTGTTGCGCTTCAAGATAGATATGGCATGTCTAACATGGTCAAACCACTTGTATATTTTCGGTTGGAGAACTGTATACGTGCTTAAATTTTTTGTTTGTATGTGGTGGATGGAATAATGATACACAAAGTGAAAAATGCTTTCCTACTTTTTAAAGCCCACCCATGTGGCGTAAGGAGATCCAAGTATTTTTGTTAGAGAGAAAGAGGGAGAGAGAGGGGAGTGATCTCCTTGGGCCACATGGGTGGGCTTTAAAAGTAGGAGAGCATTTTCACTGTGTATATCATTATTCTGTGGGATGTGACTGTGAGTATTAAATCTGTTTTTGTTGGCTGCCACATCTATGCGAGAATAAATGTTTGAATAGTAATATGGAGATATTCCGTTCCTAAATTATTGTCATGTTTCACTTTTTGAGTCAAACTGACTGTTTTTCAAATAAAATTTGACGTATATTTTGTATTTTTTTAAATCATAAAATACATAATTCGCAATACTCTTTGGGTACTACGAATTATGTGTTTTTTATTTTGAAAAAAATAAAAGAATGAACGTCAATTTTTCATTTGAAAAACAGCCAGTTTGACTCAAAAAAGTCATACAGGACAATAATTTAGGAACGGAGGGAGTATGATTTTATCAACCATGAGATAGTGACTCCATTTTCGTACGAAATAATGCCAAATGTAGTTTAAGTTCAAATGAAGGCAATAACATTTCTGAAAAATATATTCCTTGTATATAGTATGTTTCCACTTGTTATAGAATCTTTTGGTTGAGGGTAGTCTTGTTTTTTATCTATCTTGAATAATTTATCTTTATGTTAGCTCATAAAGATAGTAGTTAATTATTAATTGCTCACCCACAGTTATATTAAGTTCCAGCTTATTATGTAATGACCCAAGGGTTTGTCATATCCATGCGGATTCTTTACTAACTTTGCCTATTAATCTGCTATATCCATTTTAACCCAAAAGAAATAAGTATTTTTCTTCACACTGAAGTGGTAGAATTTGACCACAATCCCGCCTATTACTTGATTTGTATGATGCAGGATGCAAGCACAAGAATAATGGGATAGTAGTTGAATTACTATTACATTATTCTGTATTATGACTTTATGATGTAGAGATAAATTTATTAATTCAGAGATAAGTAGATTGTTGCGTACCCAGTAGGCTAAATTAGGAATTATTATTACTAATATTTAGGTTATTCTAGTCCAAGCAGGCTTATAATCAGAGTTATCCAGCTTTAATTATATAATTAAGATCCTAATGTTATTAATTAGTCCTAGCCCAACTCCTAGTAGAGTTAGGGTTTTATTTGGGAAAATGATAGAGATCCAAACTTTTTTGACTAAATTTCTCATTCCAATCTTGGTGGCAAGCATGTGATTGGTTAGATATGATATCACTATGCTTGCCACCTAGATTGGGATGAGAAATTTGGACAAAAAAGTTTGGATCCCTATCACTACCCTTTTATTTGGTCATATAAATATAGATGTAATCTCCCCCATCTTTTAATCATTTAGTGGAATATTATTGAGTTTTAAGCCTTTGTGGTATTCTGGCCTTTGGGCATAGCCGCATAGCTGATCCCTTGTGTGGGTAAGCATTCTTTTCCCCCATCTTCTTTCTTTCCCCACCTTTTTTTCCATGTGTGCTCGTAGAACTAGTCTCCATTACTTTGTCCTACATCATTATGATTGATGGCTATCAGTCTCTGTCTCTATGATGTGTGTCACACTAGATTTATGTTCATGATTTATGTCTCGCTAGATTTATTCTTTGAGGTTTGTCTTATGCTTGATGTTTTACAGCTTGTTATTTCGTTCCTTTTTTTCAATGAATTTTTGATCTTTTCAGAATAGGAATATTTGGAAAGTTATTTTTTTTGGTGGTGAGGTGGGGTGGTTATTTTCTAAAATTGTAGATAAGACGTCCTTTAAATGTTGTTACTTTATTATTTAGTCGTAGGGGCAAATTGGGCAACTGCAAAAAGTGTGATAGGACTTCGTATTGAGTCCTCCTGCTTTTTAATAGTAATAGATAAGCTAGTTCCTTGGTTCTTGGTGGCTGCTACTGTTCTAGTTATGTGTAAAAGTAACAAGTCCTGCTATTTAACTTTCTAAATTTTATTACATTAACAATGCTGAAAATTTAAATTTAGTTTGCAAAAGATTTTATCAGCACGATGTTAAAGCAAATTTTCCATACAAAGGCTATTAAGTTCATCACTATCAGTTATATGAGAAAGTAAATATTGTGCCCTGGCCCCCATATATTGGCCAGAAAGCCTATATTTGACTGTCAGATGATTACACCGAGAAATATTTAGTCCATTCAGTCTATGATTCAGACCTTACGTGGATACTTCTGTTCAACCAAATTTTAACATATCTCTGTCTATCTAAGAGTTGTGTTACCCTTTTTTGCAGGACAATATACCATTGCCCTTTTTGCAATTTATGCCGGGTTGGGAACGGACTTGGTATTGACTACTTTCATTGCATGACCTGCAATTACTGTCTGGGGATACATTTGGTGGATCACAAGTGTAGGGAGAAAGGTCTGGAAACAGATTGTCCTATATGTTGTGATTTTCTGTTCACCTCCAGTGCAAGTGTCAGAGGTCTTCCTTGCGGCCATTTTATGCATTCATCTTGCTTCCAGGTGCATTATTTTATTTTATTGGCTGAGATTTCTCTCACATGCACGGAGATTTTTTTTGTACTGAAATCTGTCTTCCCTTCCGCAGGCATATGCATGCACTCACTACATCTGCCCAATTTGTAGCAAATCTATGGGAGATATGTCGGTAAGGAAATGCTTTCCTTCTTTGACAAACTAGATTGTAATTTAAGTTTTTTCGCGATGCTCTTTTCTGTGGCTTCACTTTTGTTATGTTTGACGAAACCAACATGAAAAGTACTGAGAAGTCAACTCTAGTATTCTAGAGTGTACTAAGCACATATTCTGTGAATAAGTAGGGTGGCCATAAGTGACTTTTCTGTCACACTGGTTTTGGTATGCTATGAATTATACTATCAGTCTGGATCATCTAGTGAAATTGTTGATGAAGTGTTTCTGTAACTATCCAGTCTCCACTTCGAGAGAAGGTGAGAACGAACAACTATATCCTACTCGTCTCACAAAGAGACATAAATTCCTTCAACTATTTGAAATATGAAAAATTGTTGGTATCAAGTTGAATACTTGGGCATTTCCTATATTATCCTTTAAGAAATTAGACATCACCTTGGTTTTCCACGAAACCATAGTGCTTGTAGTCGTCATGACAGATCCAATTTCAATCCTTTTATTCCAGGTTAAAATATAAAGGAAAAAGGTTCAGTCTGAATACTGTGCTGTCTGCATTAGATGAATGGCAGATTAGAGCCTCAGGAAGCTTGTTTATTGCAGTGCGCACCTCCCTAGCCAATGCAACATCAGCTTCAATCTACAACTACCAGTTTCACGGTTCAGTGAATGGTTACATCTTTTTCCTTTATTTTGTTGGGCATCAGTCGCTTTGACAGTTTGTACAATTTATAGGCCTAAATATGATTACCCCCCCCCCCTTCCGGTGTATCCATCAAATCCCACTTTGCTCCCTCAATAAAAAATCTTCTCATGTATACTCCTTGTTAAAATTCCTCCCACATATCACCCTCCCTAGGATGAATGTTACAAATACTAATGGAACCGAACATTTGCATGTCACGTGAGCGCTATTGTAATGTCCTTATCCTGAAAGCCCGGTCCCTACCATGGCCCACTAAGCATTTGATTCAATAAGGCCCACCCAAAAATCCATGGATCATGTTGGTGCCTTGTGGTGACACACATATTTTCACATCTATTTGATGTGGAATTGGGTAGTACAATCTCCTGCACTTAAATCCGTGACGTCCCCGTCAAGGCCTACTAGGATTGGCACTTTAGGCAATGTCAGATTCAAGAGCTGACTTGTAAGGGTGCAAAAGGGGGTCCTACCGCTTCTCAAGCGATGTAGCACTTTTTCCGGAACAGCACTTTGTTTCACATTTCAGGCTCGGGGCAGGGAGACGATTGAAGGGGAGAGGGGTGCCAATGGAGGAGGAGGGTGTGGAGGAGGTGGCGGCCGTGGAGTGGCTGTCAATCATTTGTGCTGGGTTTGAGAGAGATCGGGGAAGGGAGACGATTTAAAGAGAAAATAAGAAGAAATGTAAAGTACAAATAACCCTTGCATACCGGGCACATGTCAACTTTCGTTAACTTTCTAATGTCCGTCAATGGAAGGGTGTTATGCGGGAGGAATTTTAGCATGCATTGTGTAAATGGGACGATTTTCAATCGAGGGTACAAAGTGGGATTTGCTGGATACATTGTTTGGGGGGGGGAGGTAATAATACTTGAGCCCAATATATTTGTATAATTTGTATGATCAGGACCTTTCACGTCTGCACCTAAACGTTGGATTTTAAGTGAAAAGCTTCTAACGCGCTTACTACACCCGAAGTTAGGAGGTCCCTCATCTATTCCCATTGAAGATTGAATAGGAAGATCTCTGACTTCTAACAAAACCACCTAAAAAGAGAAGTTTGAATCCTAGATCTTTGCCCTTCACTACAGGAAGAAGATTTTTTCTCCGACTGCCACCTAGGGCTCCGCGCAAAGAGAACTAGTGATTTAAGTATGGTTTGGGCTTTTAGGAAGAATAGGGTATCAGAATTAAATCTAACATGGGGAGGACATCTGAGGGAAGAAGGCAGAAGAGGTTTAGAGTCCACTAGATTTCTGTTCCAGCACTATGAAACCTTTAAGCATAGTGGTGAAGTTTTAGCACTGGAAGGCGAGGTTTTGAACAGATTAGTCTGTTTTAGGGCTCGAAAGTCAAAGTGCAGAAACTATGCAAAGACAACAGAATATCAATCCCTGGAGTCACACTTAAGTTCTTATGGGTTATACCTAAGAGATGATATCTCACACTTCAGTGTAAAGGCTTAATATGATCATCCATCTGCGGAAAATAAAGAGTACAGGTTTTAAAGAAGACATGTCTTCGGGCCCAAGACGACTTGGAACCAAGTAGTATTGGACGAAGTTTATAAATTCAGGCTCTTACCGGGGCCTTGCTTATTTTTCTAACAGAATCCCAAATAACATAACCAAACGTTCAACAAAAGACTATATATTATTTGCGTCCCGAACACAACAATATAATGGTAACACTTGATGAGTCATGTTCAGACCTTCTCCCTATACTGATGTGGATTAAGATGGAGTTCTGGCCAGATTATCTGATGTCAGCAAATGTTTTTCTTGGTTTTCGTCTTCAGAAACATTTTTCCAGGATTGTCTTGCTAACATGGTATCAATGGCTAATTTTAGCTTTGACTTACTGTTCCTATTAGGGAAGATGACTCTTGTCTGCTAGGGATGTTGAGGTAAACCTTGTAAAGGGCTTATTCATTCATGGTGGATCTTTCCAACACAGTTAGTTGGATGACTAAGCACCAATTAAGGTAGCCTTCTCTTCTCTTCGTATGGTCTCTAGAGTCTGGACTGAATTCTGGCAGTCGATAATAACAGTGGTAGATTCGTTGTCAACAAGTGCACAAGAGTTGGGAGAATGAGCCATTAGAAACTTTCACCTTTCCTTTTTAGGGATGTCCCAGTTAGAAATTCCATTCTTTAGTGTTATGTTTGCAAGCTCTATAAGCTTCAACTCTAGCGTCTCCATATACTAAAAAGTTTGGATGCTATTAAGGATTTTATTGTAAAGAGTACCTTCAAGTGTATTGATTTCAATCATCGACTGGTTGACTACTCGAAATGGATATGGCCATGATGTAGGTTTTAAATTGATATAAAACACCCGCGTGTCTAGTGAGATAATCAAAATGGTTGGCAAGTGCAAGCTTGCTGGTTTCTTATGATGATACAACGACTGAACGTATAGTAACCCTTAAATAACTTCAGATGGGAATTGATGAATATGTTAGTTAATATTTCACGTAATATTTACTCATCAAAAAAAAAAAAATTTAATGTAATATTTACTGGTGGAACCAGAGAAATAATTTTGAAGCCTTAGTGTTCATTAATCTTCATCAACATGGAAATCACCATGATTTGTGATTTGGTTTGTCTTGCTACTTGACAACCATTACAGGGACATGCTAGAAAAGGATTATTTTTTACCTTAATTTCCAACCTAAAAGATTTCCACCACCATCATGAGTTGGTAAAACCATAGTTATGAAAGGCGCTTGCCTTGCCGCCTGAGGTGAGGTGAGGTGAGGTGAGGGGTAAACGCCTCAAAGAAGACGAGGCGAGGCGAATATTGAAAGGCGCGACCAAGGCGTTCGCCTCACTCGCCTAGTCGCGAGAAGGCACTGTCTTCGTGACAACCATGCTTTTTTAACCAAAACGACATAGTAAAGAAACAAAAAAGGAAACCCTAGATCTAAATTAGGTGAGGCCGCAAAGGGTCGACTCAGACTCTCTCGCGAACACATACCTGACGCAATGAAGAGCGAAGCAAACAACTTGATTCCCTCCACCTCCGGTGACTATGATCCGACCGGCGACAGCTGCGACGGTCGACTTCGACTTCAACTTTGACGGTCGACTTTGACTTCGACAGTCGACTTTGGCTTCGCGACTTTGGCTTTCTTCACCATTGACCACTGCAACACTGAGTCTTAGACCTAGGTGAGCGATGCGAGTCTCCAAACCAGTCTTCACTGACTTCGACTGAAACAGGTAACGTTCCTTTTTTTTTATAATTTTTATTGAACTCTGTTTTTAGTCACTAGACTCTACTCTCTTCTTTCTTAAACTTAATTTTTTTCTTTGTGCGTTTATTTGGACTTCTACATTTTATTTTATTATATTTTTAATTAGGGATTTGAGTTTTTTTTTTTTTAACTATATTAACTAAGTTTGACTTACTTTAAAAACAAGGCCCCTGTTGCTCCATTTTTTTTCATAAGGCCCCTATTTACTATGTTTTTTTATTTTTGTTATGAAAAAAAATCTAATTTTTTGTGTATATTCTCATTTATACATGCTTTGGAATTTGAGACAATTAAATAAATAAATATATATACTATTTTTCTTAATTTGTCGCCTTGCTCGCCATTTGGTCGCCCGCCTCTCGCCTCGCCTCTCGCCCCAAAAAAGTAACTCTTGCCCCGCGCCTTTAATAACTATGGGTAAAACAATTGTAGTGTTTGTGTGTATGTGATGCTTGTTTATTCGTTTGATATATTATCATTTGGTATTCATGGTTGATCATTTGGTATTCATAGCAGCTTACTCTGAACAATTCCCTTGTTTGCCACTCCACTTGCGGAGTAGAGGTTGGTTCTAACAGACAAAGAAAAAGAGAATCTGGGAATCTCTATGCTAGCTCATATACCATCTGTGTATTTATCTTGATTTCCAAATACCCCTTTCCTAATTTAGCTTTATCCATTCGTTCATCTTATGGTCAATGCTTGGGGGTGAATGAGGAGTGGGAAAAATGATGATGGCTAGAATGTAGAAATAATACTTGCATTAGACTGCATATAAATTGAGGATCTGTTCAATAGTAGCTTTTGCTTGGGGAGGTTTTTTATGTTTCTCTTTCTTACTGATGTTCAGGTGTACTTTGGCATGCTTGATGCTTTAATGGCTTCTGAACAGCTCCCAGAAGAGTATAGGGATCGCTGTCAGGTGAAGCTTTTATTCCTTATTTACTTTGCTATTTCTGCCTAACAAGATAGGAGTATATTCAAGACCTGGACTAAAACAATTTTACTTTTGTTCATCCAGGATATATTATGCAATGACTGTGATAAGAAAGGGACTGCACCATTTCATTGGCTGTATCACAAGTGCGGATCTTGTGGGTCATACAACACCAAAGTGATCAAGGTTGATCCTAACCCTAATTGTTTGAATTAGACAGGTGGTGAGAAGAAACTTGCCCCATCCAGTGGGTAGATTCGAGGAATGTAAATACATTGGTAGATATATGACATTGTAAAGTGCAACAGTTGGATATTAGTGAAATTTTGTTTGCTGTACTTAAACACTTGTCTTTCCCACTAGTACATAGAGGCCGTAGCTGTCTTAGTTATATTGTGGGTCCTTTTTTCTGCATGTATCATGCTTAAAGGTAGTTGCAGAGAAGCTTGCAAGCTAATGGAACCCAGATATTTCGGGTAATTGAAGGCGGAAGAGGGGTCTCCCTCCTTTATGAAGTGCAGGAAATTTCTGCCGATTTTTCAAAAGACTTTTATGAACAATGAATATGGGTCTAAGTTGCAATACTCGATTTCTTTTTTCCTAATGGTAGCATAAGCTGCTGAAATGTTAATAGCGATGTACGGAAAGAGTTTGTGTGCTAGCCTATGTATGATATTTTGTTTACTGTCAATGTGGCTTACATTACATTGGTAACATCGAAGTGTTGATATTGCCAAATGGCACATTCTATCGGGGCTCCGCTTTCTGGTTCTATCAAAAATAAGTTCTTCTTTTGCTGCCTTCAGTATCTTGGTTTAGCATGATAATGTAGTGAGGCTTGGGGTTTTATTTTTATGGAACGCCTGAACAAGGCATTACTGGTGAAAACAACGTGGCGATAACCAAATCTCTTCTGGCTGAAAGCACTTTTGTCAAAAGTGTTTTAATAACGCAACCTTCTTGGAGTGCAAATCCAAAACAAACCTCAACTTGGGGAGTGAGAAATAACTTATTTACTGGGCTGTGGTTTTCTTGAAATAAAGCTTAATAGAGAATTGTGAATGGCGAAAAGGTTGGTGCTTTGAAGGATGCCTAGACTCCATAAGTGCAGGTGGTGTAGGTCATTTTCCAAGGGTAAATGTCATCACGCCTTTCCATTGGAGCAACTTCTACTTGAGCCAAAGGTTGTGAAGAAGATGATTTGTACTGGTAATGTAGTTCTAAGCTAGATATTGGATTCTATTTGAGCCAAAGGCTTTGAGGAAGATCATCTCAAGGTGCTTATATAATGCTGTTCTAGTTTCGAAAAGTCGTGGAGAAGTTGTCCCACCTGTATTAGGAAGATAGACATCGGACATATTATCTTTTTCTGTAAATATTTCAGTTTTGAAAAGTTTATTTATAAGAAAAGTTGTGGAGAAGTTGTCCCACATGTATTAGAAAGGTAGAGACCTCGGACATTTTACTGCAAATATTCCAAGTTAGTTTTTTTTTTTTTTTTTAAGGGATTGGAGGGGACATACACCTTACCTCAACCATTATTATTACTCCCCTCCGTTCCAGACAATGAATCCACTATTCCATTTTGGGATGTTTTACTTAAATAGTCAATTTTCAAAAATTAAGCCATAATTTTTTTGAATTTCCAAATATGCCCTTCTTTTGAACTTGCAAATGAAGTCATAGTAACCAGATGTTCTACCTCACGGTTCATTAACCGGATGTTAGTGCTCGTACGAGTATCCCTTCATTTTGCAATTTCACTTCTTTTTGAATGGTTTTCAAAATTTTTAACTTAATTTTACAAAAGTAAGCCACAGAGTTTATTAATTTAAACTTGCAAAGGGCATGTTTGGAATGTTAAATTTTTCTTAAAAATGTTGACTTTCAAACATGGATTCTTTGTCTGGAACGAAGGGAGTATCTATAATACAATAATGCTCACTTCACACGCTTACAATTGACTGAGGCTAACTACTGGCCCAGATTTACTGAGTTGCTATAATCTAACGGCTGTAATTTTCTCAGAGTTTCACACGTGTGTGGGAGGTTTCCAGCGTCTTGACTCTCTCTCCCCCAACTTCCCCACTCTCCCTTAGCGTCAGACTCTCTCCTTCTCTCTCCCCCAATGTTCTCTCTCACTTTCCTTCCACCATGGAAAAGGATTAGTATTATCAGTTTCTAAAGAAGAAATAATTGAGCTATTGGCCAACGAACTTTTAATCTCTTTCCTTTTCCCGTGCCATTAACTCTCAAAAATAATAGTGCAACCCTTCTTCTCCCCTCAATCCCTTTCAAATTCATTCATCGGAGAGATCACACGGCCCTGACGTTGCGAAAATGACGATAAAGCAGGATGAGCCGTCGCATGCTTCCAGAGAGGCCACAAACTTGCACCACTTAAGATTCTCCCCCAATTCCCCTCTCTATTTTCCCGTCTCTCTTACTCAAAAAGAAAAGGAAAGGACCCGATGCCGAGGCCATAGTCACTGAAGAAGCTCAATTTTGAAATATTAAAGCGTGCTCTCTATCTCTTCTCCCCTCTTCACTCTTAACTCCCTCCTCCCCACCTGGAAAGGTTGCTAATTTCCAGTCCATGAAAATCCCTAATATCAACTTATTAGTCATTATTCTTGATGATTGTACCTTTTAATTCGTTATTTTAATTCCAAAGTTTATTACTTTTGACATTATCTAATGCTTGATTTGTTTTTGGATTGCAGGAAGAAGATTCGGTTAAGCCATAAGGTTAGTCGGTCATTATCAATGTGCGTACATGTGTGTGCATTTGATAGTTCATACCTATGGAATTTTTCTTTTTTAATTTGATGTCTTTGATTCAAAAGTCTTTGATTCAAAAGGTAAAGGTTTAGAAATTTGACAGTTCAGACCTATAATAAAAAAATTTGTTGTGATATTTTTATAATTCAAAAGGTAGTCTCATCTCCCTAATTTTTTCTCTTTTGCTGTTGTCAATTAATTGGTACACGTCTCTATATGAGTTAAACTAGGGTACCCATGTTCCCCCAATTTCATTGAAGTCTTTACTTTGATAGAAATTTCCAATGTTGTAAGATCAGAGCCTATACTTTCTGATGAAGATGGTCACAAATTCAGGCGAGCTACTCCGATAAATTGGGTATCCTACTTCAAGGTTTGTGTTGATTTCGTATTTAAAATACCGTGTTGTACTAAAGACTACAAGTGTACTCCTTTGTACTGTAATGTGAATTACAGATGGTTGCAATGAAGATCTTCTCACTTTTCATGAAAGATGGTTTGCTTACAATATTGTTCAAGAAATTATAATGGTTGAATAATATATTTCATCGCCAAGGTACTCTGTTTTTGTTTTCGGATTTTGGTTCTAATTTTTGAAAATTATTTGCCTGGAATGTCTTGGCATCTAAAATTTTTTGAAGAGAGACGAGAGATGGAACCATTAGCCAAAGAAAATGGGTAGAGGAAAGGAAATGTAGAACATATGTATGAGAAATTTAGGGATAAAGGATGTGAAACAGCTTAAATAAACTTTTGAAAATCTGCAAAGTTGATTCCATAACCTGGGATGTACAAAAATCTTCTTGACATGAATGCATTTCGGGGTTGATTTCTTCGCCCTCATCAAGGACCCCTCATGGGTAATGACTATTGTTCCTGTTGAGGCCAAGGTTGACACACTGGGAGCTATTTATTAACTATGACCTTTTATCCCTCTTTCTTTATTTTTTGCTTGGATTTCTTTGTCCTTTTTGATAATATTGATTTTGACGTGTTGGGTTATGATAATGTTTCGTTGTAGGTGTGAAGAAGTAGTGTCAACTTATCCGATCCTAGGACGTATGATCTCATTCATGCTTGAGTCGGTTTACACTCTACAAAGACAGTGGTAACTAATCTTCGAGCATTTTATCTGTTCGATGAAAGATAAATATATTCACTTGAGATTTTTATGGGAGCTTGCATATTCAGTCATAAACTTATCATCTTAATGTCAATTCAAGATGGGGAAAAAAAGGCATTTTGTGGTTAAGTGGTACCCCTATAATCCTTTTGTAGAGTTTGCGAATAGTATTTGATCAATTTTTTAATTTTTGGTAAAGTATATTTTTAGTGTACACATGACGTGAAGAAAAAAGTGGTTGATAATTTGTGAATGTAACGGTTTTTACAGGTTTGAGATGGAAGATATATTGCTTGAGATGGACAGAATTTTAAGGCCGGAAGGACCATAATCGTATGAGACGATGTGGATATTTTGGTGAAGGTGAAGAGGATTGTGGATGGGATGTTGTGGGATAACCAAATTGTGGATCACGAAGATGGACCATTAGAGAGGGAGAAGCTCTGAGGTTGTACTGGATGGCTCCGGTAGAACTGATCAACCAGGATCTAAGTCCCAAGTCCTGACATTTTGCTTGAGCCTTTTTTTTAATTTTAATCTCACTTAAGTTTCATCACATTTACATTTTTTATTCTTTTTTTATATTCTACGTTTCTTTAATTTTAGAGTTTTTTTTCTTCTCTTTTGTATTCTTTTATTATTCATCAAGAGTTGAGGATGTCTTATATCTATTTGGTAACTCTTCATTCTTAAGCCGTCTAGCAATTGTGACTTTTGGAATTCTAGACAATATGATTGAAATGTCAATACCTATTAATTTTAATTATTCCTAATAACTATAATATGAGGTGTTAAACTCTTCAATGGTTATAGTGATTTAATCTTTTTCATTGGTTAATAACTATCACTAATTACGATAACTAAAAAAATAGGATATTGGCCAATTCTATTGATATGAATATAGATTAAAGGTATCTACCAATGAATAATACCAATAGTCTCAATGAATCATAATAATTATTATTGAATAATATAATGTGTAATCTGACAATGGTTATGAAACTGCATATTGGCTTCATATCCATTGTTTGGGCTTCTGCAAATTATAGTATTATTGTTGTGAAGAAAGAACCACAAGAAGAATATTAAGTTTTCGTTATTGAGAAAATAGTAAAATATTGTTGCTTTCATTCTTTTTTATTACAATATTTTATTATTGGTTTTGTTACGAAATAAATGAATTATAATTCATTATTATTTCATTCATTTAGTCTTACTCACCCTTTACAAAAACTTCGAGCATACGTTAACTTCGAGTATACAATAATCTGATCCCTACTCTTACTGTGCCATAGGCACGGGCACAAAACCTAGTTATTTAATGTTTTGAAAAGCTGCAATTAAAACTATATGATGCCTTTGATGTGGCTAGAACAAATGGTACCTCTTGTGAGGCTTTGAAAACTCGACATCTTCGTTAAGAGAAGTGAGCAGTACTAAGAGCCCATTTGGTCATGCGTTTTGGCCAAAACGCATGAATAAAATATAGCTAATTTGCAAAAATTGTGTTTCAATGTTTCTAGAAAAAACTGCGTTTTCAAAAAGCAGCTGCATTTTAAAACGTTGGAATTTCGAGTTTTTTTTTTCCGAAACGCATGTTTTAAAACATTGTTAGGAAAAAAAATTGCGTTTTGAAGTGATATCCTAAACACATTTTAAAAAATGCAACGTTTTTAAAACGCTGCATCAAACGGACTCTAAACGGGCCTTTAGTGAGACTTGAACAACATTAGTGCCTCTAGTGAGGCTTAAACACACGACTTATCTGTTGAGAGTAGTTAAGACCCGACCTCTCTGTTAAGAGAAGTGAGCATAGCTTGAATCTCGGTTAAGGTTGAAAATTCTCTCTCTTTCAAGTAATGGTTCTACTATTCGTATTAGAAATCAATAATAAAGATGTAATGTTTTGAAAAAGACAGTTTCATTGATTCGGGAAGCACGAAAATAAAGAAATAGAGGCGTCTCTGAGAAAGCAGAGGTGAAACTATCTATAGGAAATTTTCTGGGATGTGCTAAATACAACACTCCAAAAGCGTTAAATACAACGACCCCGCCGAATTTACTATTTTACCCATGTTATAAATGCAAATAAAAAATAAAAAATAAAAAAACTGAAAAATTTGACAAGGCGGCCACCCCTAGGAGGCCATATTCCAAACATCTACCTAAACTAGGCGGCCATCCATTATTCCATCAAATTTTTTTTTAGACTTTCGACCCTTAAAAGTTAACAATTCCATTAAAAAGTTAACGAATTCATTAAAATTTTAACAGAAGATGGAAGAGCCGCCACCCCTAGGCAGCCATAACTGGAAGAGCTGCCACTCCTAGGCAGCCATCACTGAAAGAGCCGCCATCCCTAGGCGGCTATCCCAAATTCAACCCCTAAGGGGTTCATTTGTGCTAAATATAAAATTGAGGGGGGAGTTTTGGTGTAAATACTCATTAAATCAAATGAGCGGCAAAACGGTATTTTCACAAGGAGGGAAGTGTTGTATTTAGTACTTTTGGGGTGTTGTATTTAGCACCTATGAATTTTCTTTGTGTGTCGGGATATGGAATGCTAGGCACAAATGGGCATCGTCAACATGTTATTGTTGGCATGAACTCGGTACATATAGTCTCCAATTTACAAAGGGCAAACTACACAAATGGTCCCTGTAGTTTTAGTGTTTTTTACAATTCGTCATTGTACAAAAATTTTTTTGCCACTCGTCCTTGTACCAACCAATTGAACGCAATTGGTCCTTCCGTCTAATTCCGTTATATTTTTTCCGTTAAGTCTTGACATGTGCATTGCACGTGCATTTTGGACGGGGTAAAATAGTCATTTTGCTTTAGAAGTACAGGGACCAATTGTGAAACTGTAAAATTGGCTCTCTTTCTTCAAACCATTTTTACTTTCTCTCTCTTCCTCTCCCTACTTGCAGTGTATACGTTGCATTGCTTTCACAATCCGGTCGGCCATTGTCATCTTCTCCGGCAACGGTCACCTCGTTCACTACACATTTGCGAAGAAAACTACACCCACGCTAATAAGACCTGCTCAAGTTCTAATTTTGGTTGTTTGATTTAGGGCCTTCTTTATCTCCTTAAATTTAGTTGATGACTCTCTCTCTCTCTTTATACTTAGGCTGCAGACACTTGATGATGATACCTTCGGCACTGCACTTCTGTCAATAGTAATTATATCAGCGTTTGTAACCATCTGTGTGAGAATCCTCTATGACCATTCATTTACGTATCGAGGCTATCAGAAACGAAACATTTCACACAACGCACAGAACAGTGAGCTTCGAGTACTTGCATGTGCCCATCGCCAAGATGACGTCTTGGCTGCCATTAAGCTTCTAAAAGTTTCCACCCCGACAAAAGAAAGTCCAATTGCTGCTTACGCACTCAACCTAGTTGAGCTTGTTGGTCGAGCCACCCAAATGTTAATCAACCATCGACTTGGTCAAAAGACATCTACTACTGGGAACCGCTCCCAACAAATGATTGATACTTTTCAACACTTGGAAAATCGATACTCGGGTTTGGTCGTTTTCCAAGCCTTCACTTCAATGTCACTACCTAAATTCATGCATCACGATATTTGTTCACTTGCATTTGACAAGTTGACTTCTTTGATCATATTACCTTTCCATAAGAAATGGAACTCCCAAGGGCAAATCATGTTCAACAGCAATATTTTGAGGACAATCAACCGGAATGTTCTGGAAATGGCTCCGTGTTCTGTTGCTGTACTTATCGACCGTCGCAAAATCCGACACAAATCGGCAAGGCAGGCTGATTTGCCTGCTTATAACGTGGGTGTAAGTTTTCTTGGGCAGAGAGAGAGAGAGAGAAAGGTAAGGGTGTCGGGTGAACAGTGATGGATGATGGTGGGTTGAGAAGAAGATGAACAGTGATTGGTTGAGAAGAAGATGAACAGTGATGGGTTGATTTTTTTGGGCTTTAATCATTTCAGAATTGGTCCCTGTACTTTTTAAGATGAAATGACTATTTTACCTATCCACAAATGCACGTGTGTGGCAATTGTGCGCACTTAGCGGCAGAAAATTAACAGAATTTAACGGAAGGACTATTTGGGTAAACTGTCTTGGTATAGGGACCATTTGCAAGGTGTAAGGACCAATTGCAAAAAATACTAAAACTACAGGGACCATTTGTGTAGTTTGCCCATTTACAAACTAAGCTGCTAGTTTCTTTAAAGAGCAAGAACAACAAAAGTTCTTAAGTTGGATAGCTTATTATGCTTTTTGACTTGTTTTATTACAAAAATGCCATTAACCTTCTCATTTAAGTTACTTAACAAAAACACCCTTCCAACAATTTTAATTCAAAAAATCAGATTTAAAGAGAGAAGAGAGAAGAGAGGAAAATGGAGAGAAACATGAAAAAATCATAGAAAGTTGATCTGATATCCAAATGAAACAAACCAAGTCTCTATTTATAATAAAAATGTGTACTTTAATTAAAATAAACATTTTTTTGAGTGAAAAATGACCAAAAACCGGAGAGGAGGGAAATATTTGGCGGAAAAACCAGACGACGACACACAACCTGTCGCGCGCGTCAGGCTGTCAGTCTGCTTTATTTTTTTTCTTCAAAATTCGCTAGCCAAAACGACATCGTTTTGGTCTCTTTTGAGCTGAAACGACATCATTTTTGTGTGGCTTTTGTCTTCACATGATGCTAAGGTACCGGAGTTTAATAAGCTCCCCAATCCTTTTTTATGCTCCAAAGCTATCCAAATGCTACCCACTTGCTACCATGTTGGAAGGTTTGCTCCCCTTACGATACTTTGTTCGAAGTGCTTAGCTTCTTGAGAGTTAATTTCTTTTGATTTTTCGAACGTTGCTTAATAAGACTCTTCTAACTTAACAAAACAACTCAAGTTAGCTTAGGTTGCATATATATATATATATAGACACACACACACGGTAGCATTACTTGTTTTATATTTTGCAATTTTAAATGTTACTGTAAGAATCAAATATGAATATTTAAAAATACTATCTAAAATAAAAACTATTAATTTCATACATTTTTTAATTTATAGTAAAATATTAACAAGTGCAATTAGCCTACGTGTTTAACAAGATCTTATTTCTAGAGAAAATATTTCGTGGAAGAAACAGAAACTTGTATTCACGATCTTTGTAAAAAGTATACACAAAACCATTTACAGAAGAGAAAAACACATGTATATTTTATTTGTCGAATTAATTTTTTAGTGGAATAAAAATTGATAGATAGTAGATCCATCCAACTATAGTAGCAGTCAAAATTAATTACAAGTATGTATGGTTTTTTTAATAATGACATCACATGTAGAGTAGTACGTATTTGACTGTTTTCTGTTGTAAGGAAATGGTAAATGTCATCCTGATTTTTGTTAATTACTAAAATTAATTGATTAATTATTAAATTGAAAAGGAATTGTAAACGTCATTCTGTTTCAGGTTTTTATTTACCTCAAATTACACTTCACCACCATGAAATCAAATGCTACTCAAGAAATGAAGAAGAAACAAATTGAACCTGAAAACCAGCTTCCTTAACGTAGTAACCCTTCTCTCTCTCTCTCTCTGCGTCCTCTGAATTTCAAAAATCCTAGAGTCTCTCTGTATCTCTCTCTTCATCTTGGAAATTAGATCTTAGTAGCTTTATCGACTTGCTCCCTCTTTTTCTGATTTATTAATTCATCTCTCTTTTGCATTCCCCCCAATACAAGAATAAGCCGATCCAAATGCTTTGAAATCGGTGAAGATCTTGATTGTTTCTTGCTCCCCTCAATTTTAAATTATTTATTCAATTCTTTTGTTTAATTTTTTTATCATGATTTTCTTCTTGTTGTATTTTCAGGTTTGTATTGGAATTCAATCAACTGGGTTGATAGATTGATAGACAGATGTTCAGATTTAAGAGAGAGAAAGAGTTGCTTGATTTGTAGAGGGAGAAAATTTTGTGAATTTCCGTTTCTTGTAAATGGCTGGTTCAAAGATGGAGGGGACTTCAGCCCCTGCAAATCGTAGAGACCCGTATGAGGTGTTGAGTGTGTCTAGAGATTCTTCTGACCAGGAGATAAAAACTGCTTATAGAAAGCTTGCTCTCAAGTAAGCTCTTTTTTTGACATGGTTTTACTAATCCTTCTAATTTTTGTTGTTGTGATTTACTCGAAAAAACTGTTGGATTGTTGTTTGGTATTGTGTGCTTGTTTGGTGTGGATATAGCTATTTTGCTAGTGGTTATGAGAGATTGCATTTGTAATGTTTTTGCATTCATTTTAGACTTTTCTGTTGGTTCTACTTCGAATTAGCAAAACTCTTCTTCTTGTAGTTGCATCTGATAATGATGATGAAAGTGATGGTAGTGGGGGTGGTTTTGATGATGATGCTCAATGGTATCTCTTATGAATTTTATGTAATGGTCATTAATATTAGTGATGGACAGGTACCATCCTGACAAAAATGCAAGTAATCCCGAGGCTTCAGAACTGTTTAAGGAGGTTGCTTATTCTTACAACATTTTATCTGATCCTGAGAAAAGAAGACAATATGATAATGCCGGCTTTGAGGTATTTTTTTCCCTGGTCTGTATGTCTATGTTTTGGTCTTAAGATATTTTATATATGTATAATTGCATTTAGCTATGACTCCCTTATTATAGGTCTTAGTCTTTTTTATGTCAATGAAACAAATGACGCCAAATGTGAAGTATGGATGCCACTAACAAAAAATATGGATGAGCTAAAAACATGCTTGGGAAGAACCTGATACTCGTTGGAAGTCATTTGTAGATTGGACAGCATAATTTATGAATTGAAAACATGGATTAACTTGTCTGCATACTTGGGTCTTGTCGTCTGTGCCATAGAGCTCCATGCTTTGTTTTTCTTGATTTGCAATATGTTCAAAAGGATTGTCTAGCATTTCATACTTGTTACATTTGCAGTCTCTTGACTGAAGGGAAAGAACTATTTCTCTCTTCTTTGTCAATCAAATTATTTTCTTCCATCGTTTGAAAATTTGAATTATGAAAATATGAAATTGATGCCAACTATAGTATGAATGTTACCATCATATCTTCCGTTAGGGAAGAACTTATTTCTAGGTGCTTAAAAGGAAGAATTACAACATCATAGCATCAGTTGAAAGATTTGCGTTGGCAATTTGGTACGAACTGAAGCCTAAAAGATGTACAGTCTAAATATCACATTGTGGCCTAGAAGAATGTGTTTGCTGCTTTAGGTTCTAGTACCCCTGGGATTGGAACTTTGAACAAATTTATTTTATTATAGGTTTGTTAAGTACATGACAATAGAGGTTCCAGATTGCTGCCTTGTGGGGGGGAATAGTTTAGTGGGAGCAGGTTGTTAAGACATCTTTACTGTAGTCTTCAGTGTATGTGGAGTGTTTTGGAGGTAAGCCTTCTTATGGGGGTGTGGGGTTGTGGAATAACTTTTGGAGAGGCTGATTTCTTGCTCTCTCTCTTGGTGATTTTGTCATGTGATTGATACTTTACCTATCCGAGTTCATACAGGATTGTAGTGGTTTAGAGGAGAAGATTGCGGCAATTGCTGATTTTCCACGATGTTTTGGTTGGAGGTCAATTGGTTGCCTTGTTTTTTCCAGAATAATCACGATCAAAGTTTATGTTATGGTAGCAACTCTTGGGGTATCTTGCACTATTAAATAGTTTCTCTTGGTACAGATGACTTGTGGAAGTGGTCTTTGTCCAGGGGTTGTCGGCTTTCACCTGAGTGTCAATTACAGAGCCTGGCTTGAATCTGCCTACATTCCTTGGGAGGTGATGTGGTATATCTTTGTCACTAGGGTGCATCATGACAATGATTGACAATTTTATAAGAAAGTTATCTGAATGCACGTGTGAGAATGTGTGATTGAAATCTGTTCATCACGTGCTTCATTGGTCATTTGTCCAGGTATTTGTATCTTAATTTTGGAATCTTCGTATTGATCCCACCATCAGTTTTGGAGTCTTTGTGCTGTTGGTCATAAGGGCGTGGGAGCAAGGCCAGCGTATGGTTGAAGGGCTTTCGGTACCTTTTGGTGTGGTAAGGTGCATGATGGTACATATACAGAGCTTGATTATGAATATGAATCAGATACAGTGATTACGAAGATGGATTGCGGAATATTGATCCTGGCCGCACCATGACTTGATGTTGCCAAGCAACAACAGAAGATCGGGCCAATGAGATTGGATGCCAGAACTTGCAAAATTTTGGTTTAGTCAGATTTCTGTAAATCGCTGGTAAATAGTGTTCAAGTCCACAAGCTATGGAGCTCTACAGCATGCTTCGAAAAGGAAGACGTTGAAAATCAAAGGAATGTCAAACTGAATCTTACCAACAAAGATGAAGATGAAATTCACTGGCAAAAGAAGTCAAGAATACACACATGGACATATTATACTACAATGAGATAGGAAAAAGAAAAAGTTATTTGGTATTTTAGGAGAGAGTGTAAGGTTGGTGAATGCAATATAGCAATGGTCAATGATGAGGCATATGGTGAGGGACAAGAGTTTTCTTTAGTTGCTGCAAAATATGCTGATAGGTCTTGCAAGCTGTTCTGCAAAGAGGAAAGATGATAGTGTTTCTGGAATCTATCAGTATGTAGTTCTGCAATGAGGAAAGATGATAATATTTGGGAAGTCTATCCATATGCGGATGCAAGCTGTTCTACGAAGGGGAAATATATTAGTATTTCTGAAATCTGTCAATATGAAGATGTAACACTCTCATGGTTGCTAGCCTGCCTTTTTAGGAGGGAATCAGGCTGCACTCTCTTTCTTAAGTACTACAGCCTATATCACAACCAGCATCTCTAACCCCCCTCCCCAAAATCCCAAATACCAAATCATGTTGCCACCAATCCCAACTTCCTTACCATTCTACCTTCTTTCCAGACATCCATTGTCTTCCACCATTGTCATCCTTTCAACCAACCCATGAACTGTCATGATTCCTTTTGAAGATCTGCCTCTCTCCTTTATGGTTGCTTAATCTAGAGATTTTGCTTAAAGATTATTATGGGGATGATGGAGAGAGAGGGAGGGACTAACGGGGTTTTAAGATACGGACACAAGTGGAACCAATTCTGAATCTGTATATGTGTCTATATACAAATATATATTAAATTGTGTCTGTATAGAACTCTTTATTAAATTGTGGCACATGCAGTTTGTAATTTTGGTATGTATATGATTTTGTAAATATAGTTAGTACTAATGGTTATTCCATTTGTTCCTGAAAAAGAGTCCTCTTTGACTTGGCACACGGAGAATTGACTCTATCATAGATATTTGTGTATCTTGGAGTTTCCAGTGTTGCCTTGTGGGAGTGTGACCCATCAATTTTAGGAGCAAGCAAATCAAGGGTAAATTGGTAATAATAACAATCCAAACAAGGAAATTACAAAAGTGGACATTTTTTTGGAACGACACAAAAACGAATACTACTCTTTTTTAGGGACCAAGGAATATGTTTAACTAGTAAAATTGTGGCAATCGTTCTTGAAGGAGAAGTTTGCCATTGAGAAAGTGTGATGGGGCTTCAAGAAGGCCATCTTGTTGTCGGTATAGTGTTTATTGGATTGATGAAATTGGTATAAAATCAGCATATATTCTATAATTGTTTGATTGATTGATTTTTTTTTTAAAGGATATATATAAACAAAAGGCGTCAAAACAGGTGACGGGCCTGTGTACACTAGGACTATACTTCAATAAATTGAAGGCCTAAATCCTAATTTACAGAAGAGCTATCTACAAATTCTACAAAAAGTTAATATTAGGCTGAGCTGACTCCGTGCACCAAAAGTACATCGTGGAAAAAATGACTTCTTTAAATTAGGAATGGATAGTTCCACATTCTTGTAAGCCCTCCTATTTCTCTCCCTCCAAATAGTCCAACAAATACCAAAGGGGGCAACTTCCCAAATAACATTTCTTCTCCTTCGCTTATACAGGGACCAGCATAAGAAAAGCTCCTTAACAGAACCTGACATGTCCCACAAAATATTGAAAAAGATGAAGCATAAAATTCCACAACCCCCGTTCAACCGAACAATGAAGCAAAAGGTGGTTTACACTTTCTCCATTCCACTTACACATAAAGCACCAACCGACGCAAATTTTATGGTGACGCCGCAAATTATCCCCTTTGAGAATAGCTTCATTATGTCTCCCAAGCAAAAAAGGCCACTATCCCTGGTGCCTTTTGTTTTCCAAATAGCTTTCCAAGGAAAAATAACCATGTTAGTATTCAACAAAATATGATAATACGATTTTAAGGAGAATTGTTTCCTCTTTCCTCCCTCCCATACCATCCTATCTTCCCTGTTGCTATCAATTTGCTGCGAATAAAGCTTCCCAAGAAGCTGGACATAGGACTCCACCTCTGAGTCTTGAAGATTTCTTCTAAAAATGGGGCTCCAAATGGGATTACCTTCTTCAAATTTTTTTTAAAAAGTTAACCATCCCTTCCTTATTGGCAGCTATGCTGTATAAAATTGGGAAAGCTCTCCACTACTCCGTATTGCCACACCACTTGTCTTTCCAAAATTTAACTAGACAGCCCTTTCCTATCTCAAAAGAAATATGTCGCTGAAAAGAATCCCAACCTTTCCTAATCCCTTTCCAAACCCCCACCTCATAAGAAGTAGAAATATCATTGGGAAACCACGCATGGACCCCTTTCCCGTACTTGCTTAATGCTTACCACCACTTTCCTCCACATAACATCTCTATCTTTCATGAATCTCCAACGCCCCTTTCCCAACAAAGGAACATTGAACATCCTAAGATTCTTGATACTTAAGCCTCCAACTTTTACACTAGAACAAACCTTATCCCAGTGTAATTGATTGTACAGATTGATTAGTTGACTATCCAAAAATAGTCACTTGTATCTTGTATTTTGTATCCTCACATAAAATGAAATTGGAGTTAAGATATGAAAAATGCCCAAAACGCATAGTTTGGATTTAGTCAGTTTTTTTTCACATATCCATTGTTACTCTTTTTTCTTTTTGATCAAATTAGACAAATATCCCTCCTCTTCAATCCCCACTCTCTTTTGTACCCTTCTGTCCCTCTGTCTCTAATTACTATCTCCAATTCTCTGTTGTATATTGCAAAATACTAGGTATGATCATTGTACATGTCACATCCATGTCTTTTCCACCTGAACATAATCCTATTCCAGTTTGAGAACCAGAGCCTCCTTACAGAGCTTTGACATTGCTTCAAATGTATTTTTGTTGGCTCTAAACGAAGGCCTAGGGTGGGGATAGAGAGTGAAAATACATATAGGGTCTCTTCTCATTGCATGATTTAGTGACTTGGTTTATGGTTTTGGACTTCCTCTCTCTTTGGTCCCTCCAGCTTTTTTTCTCAATATCTCTCTTACTTTTTCTTCAATTTCTACAAAAAGAAAACCCAAAACTCAAAATCAAGCCACTAAATCACAAAGCCAGACGCACCAATATAGTACTACTCAATTGTGATTTTTTCTCATTTTTTTTTCTTATGAAATTTTGACATCTATTTATCTACATGGTCAGTAACTCAGTATTTTAATAAAGCAACTCTCACTTCTCATGGATGCTAGCAACACGTGTTAAAACAAACCTGTAGAGGGAGTGAGAGACAGGTATAGAGAAGTCTAATGAAGAAGAAAAGCATGTTAATAGTGTTTCAGTGGCAGCATAATATTTGCAGGGGGGGCTATTTGCAATAACCACCAGGAGGCAACTTTTTTTAATGAGAGGGAGAGAATGGATAGAGGAGAGAGAAATTAAGTTTGAAGATTGGACATTAGAGTCGTTAGGTCAAACCATAAATAGGTATTGGGCATTTTAAGAAAAAATTGACTGGCCAAAAACGCTTTTTGATCCACAATTAATTGTTTTCATGTTCCCAATGACTTCAACCATAATCCTAAAATGTGTGTGAGGGTGGTTTTCACGTGATCTAAGATGGTGTATCCTCGAGTTTATTTTGCATTCTTTCTTCAATTTTCCCCTCTGCATAGATGATCCATGGCCAAATTGGATTCTACATAATTTCTTAGATAACCAAATGCCAAATGAAACTGGATTAGCAGTTTCAGCTAGTCCAGTCAACTTCATCATATCCAATTAATATCTTGGTAGATGGACTATTTCCATATCTTCGTTTTCTATATGCTCAGAGTGAATTGTTTGGTAAATTCATTGCCTGAGTAACGCAGTCAACTTCATCAGATTTTCTAATTGTTTGATAGGTATTAGTTGAATACTGTATTTTTCCTACTGAAAATATTGATGGGATTAATCATTACCAGATTGCGCTTATGTTTTGGTCTTCACGCTTTTCCACGTTCTTTGTCTGTGTGCTTGCAATGTTGGTGCCAACTTTTATTTGCTTATTAGTATGTCTTGTAGCCAAGGAATAGGATCTTCGCTTACCTATGATATTACATATCTGTGAGCCTTCTGGTGCATCTGGCCTAATTTTAGAAAATGTTTTTCCTGTGAATGCTATTTTCATACTCCATCCATCCAAAAAAGAGCCGTACGTTCCATTTTAGTTTGTCATAGAAAAAGTTACATTTCCGAATCTAAGCTATAAATTTTCATTATTGTTTCAAAATTTTTTCTTTTCAAAAAGATGATGTTTCTCTTACATATGGTACAAGGAATGGCTTAACTTTAGTGCAATTTAAAGAAAATACAGCCAAGGAAAAGTACAATATTAAAAAAATTTGACTTGTCCGTTGTTTTTTTTTTTTTGTTTTTTTGGGGGTGGGGTGGGGGCAAAAGTTGTAAATTATTTTTATAACCTTGGTTTTGTACGAGGAGCATATATCTCTATAAAATGGCTTCATCAGAGTTCTCTGGCTAAGTGTGACTTCAGTTTATTCATTTAAATTGGTCGGAGTTGTGTACATAATAATTAGTGTCGTTCAGTCTTGTCAGTTAGCTTTTTCAGTATTTTGTCTTTTCTTATAATATGACGTTTCTTTGAATCTAAAGGCCCTTGACGCCGATGGAATGGACATGGAAATTGATTTGTCTAACCTGGGAACTGTCAATACAATGTTTGCAGCGTTATTCAGGTGATATTCTCTTTCAAATATTTTAGCATCATTTTGACATAAATTAGTCTCACATACTTTGTTTTCAATTTTTGGTTTTCAGTAAGCTTGGAGTTCCAATTAAGACTACTATTTCCGCTAATGTTCTTGAAGAAGCTTTGAGTGGAACTGTCACAGTCAGACCCCTCCCAATTGGAACATCTGTTAGTGGCAAGGTGGGTACCTGTTTGCAACAGGATATACCCACTTACTTTCTATGCATTCGCTTGATAAAGTTTCGGTGCAGGTAGAAAAACAATGTGCCCATTTCTTTGGTGTTACTATAAGTGAAGAACAAGCTGAAGCAGGGATAGTAGTTCGAGTTACTTCAGCTGCGCAGAGCAAGTTCAAGGTACAATTATCTTCAGAGAAATTTAACTTAATTATTGTTGTGTGCATTTCATCTGCCAATCCATATCTTGCTCTCTCTCTAGTGTTGTCTGCTCATTTGCAGATTAATTTAATGCATGTAATTGATATTGCAGCTACTTTACTTTGAGCAAGATATCAATGGGGGCTATGGTCTGGCTTTACAGGTACACTACGCCTTTCTGTACTTTGATTGTTTCCAGTGATACGTTGACAAGTACTCTTTCCCACAATCCTTCAAATTCATATAGAATACACTCCTTGACATTCTTATTTTTGAGTGACTTTCTTAAACTAAGGTTCCGAAGTAGAGGGACTGATTTTGCTCCCTCTGCATCTGTCAAGATTTTAAACTCAGGCTTGATGCAGTAGCTTCCTGAATTAGTTTGGGGGGGATCGTGCACAGTTGTATAGCATTCTATAGGAGGGAACAAAATACAATGTTTAGATGTCACCTGCTTGGGATGTGACATTGACCTCCTTCCATTAAGAATGGTTCTCACTTCTCAGAGTTCCAACTTGCAGAGTTTTCACGGACTGGAAACTTTAAGAAAGATCGTGCTTCATAGATTTTGCTCAGAGTTATAATAATTTGTGAAGCAATTAGGTAGAGGTTAGGAAGAGCGGACATGGTCTTGTTCGTGGCGTGAGGCGAAATTGAATTAGCTAATGAATAATGTTATATTTGATCTGGAGAGTATAAACCAATTTGAGGAGAAGGCAGGGCATAGTGTGCTATCTATAAAAAGGGAGGGACTTTCACTGATTCTCCAGTGCTCCTAAATTTTTGCATTGGAAAATCTGGAATCGAATGCGAAACGAGAAAAGTATGTTACAAGTTGGTTTCGGAGATGGTTTGGTATATTTTCGGAGACATGATCTTTATATTTGATCTGGAGACGATAAACCAATTTGAGGAGAAGGCAGGGTATAGTGTGCTATCTATAAAAAGGTGAGGGACTTTCACTGCTTCTCCACTGTTCCTAAATTTTTGCATTGGAAAATATGGAATCGAATGCAAAACGAGAAAAGTATGTTGCTAGTTGGTTTCAGAGATTGTTTGGTTTATTTTCAGAGACATGATCTTTATGTACTGAAGTTACTCAATTCTTTGAAAAGTTGTCATAATTGGTTGATTTTGTGATCAAGTCGTCCTTGGTGGTTGAGCGTAGCACAGTGGGACTTGTTGGTCGATATATAGGATGATGGTTTAGTAACAATACTAAATGAGGATAAGTCTTCACGTTTGTGATTGCTGTCTTAATCTGGTTGAGTTTCTTAAAGCACATTGGCCATATGGTGAGGATACTTGGTTTAATCTCTATTAACCTATAGCAACTTGATTTTTCTTCCAAATGATTTCCTTAAAATTCACAGCCTTCTTATTTTGGCTCTTAATTTTGCCCGCTTGTTAATTTCCTCCCTGATAAGCTTTTATCACCCTAAATGTTATCGATCTATTGAATCTCTTCTAAAGCCTGCACTAATTTGACTTCGACCTTTCCGTACACTTCTCTGCATCGTAATTAAATCTCCTTTAGCAAATTCAGTTTCTTTGCAAGTTTAAACATGGATTGCCTTCATTTAATCCACCTTCTAACCTAAAAATTCTGGATTCCCTGAACCTCACTATTTCAACTCCTGAAAAATATAGGAACATGATCACATATAAAAAAACAGGCAAGACTTTGTCTATTGACGGTTTGAGGTTTCCCTCCAAATCTGATGACAGTGAAAAGAGGTCAAATTTAGAGTAGAAACACTCTAACTACTTCATGTCTAAGTAAAATTGCTGCCTCAGACAAATGGATAATCCTCAGGATTTAATTTATTAATGAAGGCATTAGGTTTCACACTTTACTCTTGAAGCAATACTTTATTATATTCGCATTGTCTATGCACCTAGGTCCTTCCCACTATTGTCTCCGTCTACGTTACATGTATCCTTTATTTTTGCCAAATTACGTGTGTCATCATGACCCGAAATGAGTGTGTGGGCATGTGTGTTGCAGTTCTACACTATGTTCAGTGCAAAATCTTAAATTTTTGGCAGATCGGACACCCGGGTCCAATACACATAGCTGAGTCCATGTAACTTAGTCCTCAGTAAAGCTAATTAAGAGTTTCAGAGCAAAGATTACTGCTTTACTCATCCAATCTAGTTCCATCATTCCAGAAATTACCAGGATATCCCATCCCACAAAGGTGAATTGACAAGGAATTGTATTGATTCCTTCATTACATCCACCTTATCACACCTAATCATTATGCCTTCCGTCAACACCCGCAGCCTCTAAATTTATACATTCTGCTCATCTACATCCATCCAGACTTCTATCTTCCTATTAGTTAATTCCCTTTGTCCCTTGAAGAGGAATTCAATCCACCTTCTGTATCTTTTCAAAGCTGCTTTTATCACTCAGTGTTTCCTAGATTGCACGATACTATAATTCTATCCTTCTGTTGTCTGAGTTAAAACAAAAACTGAGAACTCACTAATACTTTGTTTTCTTCAGTTGTGTGGCTTAATTTCTAGTTGATGCCAAACTGCAGCTTCTTTGGTTCCTTTTCAGTACTACCAGGGTTCCTCTCCCAACTCTTTCCTTTCTTCTCCAACTCCTTGAATGTTTGATGATTCCAAGATTCTTTGTTAGAATCCTTCCGAGACACCTGAAAATCTTCTGAGGCCTCTAATTCTTCTTTTAGTTCACGATGTAATAGTTTCCACTCAAAGAGCCCAGGTTGAATAATCAAGCTAATAATGTTTATGAGTTTTCAAATTTACCGCTGTAACATTAAACTTAAGATTAAAAAAATCTGTTTGAATCCTTAAAAAAGGGATTATGGAATGGGGTAACAGGAGGTATCAAGAACAATGGTAACTCCAGCTAAAAGTTCACACCAAACGTTGTTCAGTTATGTATGGGGTAACAGAGCTAGCACAACTTGTTTTTTAGCACAAGCACAACATTTGTCGCATACTTGAAGCGCTACGATGTGGAGAGTGAACTGTTTTCATTGGTGGCATACCCAACAAGGTCTCTGTAAATTCGAACATATCTTACTGAGTCGTGAAAGTAGAAGATCAATTTATCACTTGTACAATCTTCCCAAACTACATCTGCTGTTTCCTTTTGTTTATGCTTCGAGACATAGAAAATATAACAAATATTGTGGTAGACTACGTCACTACTTGTTCATCCTCCCAACCAACCTTTGTTGCTTATTTTTCTTCATTCTTTCAAGTTTAAGAAATATTAGTAACATTACGTATTGTTGAAGAATGTAGATATTAGCATTTAATTAGGGTCCACCAGTCCTCGTAGGGCAAGAATCTTGTCCTTCAACTGGAATGACTTGGCAATTCTTTTGTAGGGTGATGTAAAGAAAGGGGCTTCGTTCATAGGTGGAGAGGTTGGATGGGGGTGCCTTTCTTCCGCCCCGTTGTCTGTTATCATTAATGGGAGCCAAGATTTTGGTTTAAGGCCTCAGGGATTTGAGGCAGGGATCACTCTGCCTCCTTTTCTATTTTGTCAAGTGGTCAAAGTCCTTTGCTGGAGCCTGGAAGTTCTCTAGACATGAGGGAAGAGGGGTTTGTTTTATGGGTGTATCTTGGGAGAGATGAGGTTTGTCTTTTTCATGGTCAGTATTGGGATGCCACTACTCTTTTTCTTTCAGAGGTTTGACCAATCCTCAAGGTTTTTGAGTCTGTTATGGACACACAAGACATTTTTTCGCATGGTCCATGAGTGTGTCGTTCCCTTACACAGCCGGTACCAAGCCTTGGATGAAGGAGGGTTGCATTGGATAGCGTGACAGCCAGAGGAGAACTTTGTAAGATCACTATGAAAATGAATCCGAAAGGGAAGAAGGATTCATGTGAGTTGAATGTTGAGTGGGAGGATCGCTTCTCTACCGGAAGCCTATACTCAGACAAGACTGATGTATATCACTCTATAGCCAAGACAAGAGGATTGTATTTTCCAATTCTGTCTTCATCTCTTTTAAGGAGCTAAAAACTCTCTTTTCATAGACGAGTGAAATCTGAATATTAGACATAAGCACCATGTTATCATCCATTTGTAGGATTCATTCGGTTGATCGGTTCTTGGCTGCATCTGCTCCTGCTGCTTTTGGCAAATGTTTGGAGGTCTTGTTAAATCTGCTCCCTCACCTTCTAAGCTTTGTGTATGATGAATTCCGATGCCACTATGTCTGATCCTTTTATGTCGATCATCTGTTAAGTTGTGGTGGCAAAAGGAATATTTTATATATATACTTCAATTTGCTGCTTTAGTGGATATGAAGAGGCTGAATTTTTTTACTTATTTTTTTTTCCTGGCATGTTAATTTATGATATTGAATGCTTCAGCTCTTGCAATTTATTTATTCTTTTTCGGCAACATACAGGAAGATAGTGAGAAAGCTGGCAAGGTGACAGCCGCCGGGATGTACTTCTTGCATTTTCAAGTCTACAGAATGGATTCAACTGTTAATGCGGTATGCGGGTTCAACGATCCTTTAAATCTTTTCCTGACTAAACAGGTCTTGGCTTATTTGGCGATTGATAACTTAATTTTTGCTGTGGGTACAGTTAGCGATTGCTAAGGACCCTGAAGCTGCTTTCTTCAAAAGACTGGAAGGCCTACAACCATGTGAAGTCTCTCAATTGAAAGCTGGCACTCACATTTTTGCTGTTTATGGTTTGAACTGCTTTGCCGTTGTTATCCTTTCTGTTTATATATAGTGCAGGTGAAAATACAGAGTTTACGAACCTTTACTTTTGGTTTGTGCAGGAGATAACTTCTTCAAGACTGCTACATATACAATAGAGGCTCTCTGTGCACGGACATACGAGGACACGACAAATAAGCTGAAGGATATTGAAGCTCAGATCCTAAGAAAGAGAAATGAGCTACGTCAGTTTGAGTCAGAATACAGAAAGGTATGTGCTTTTACTACTTGTATGGCTACTTGCTGCGTGTTGGCATTGGCAATATACAACTTAACCGAGAGTGCTATTCATCATGTGATATTTGTAGGCATTGGCACGCTTCCAAGAAGTGACAAACCGATACAGCCTGGAAAAGCAATCTGTAAGTTTTCTAAGTTCAGTTGCGGTCTTTATAATTCAACTATTTGGTATTTAAATGAGTTCTTTATCCCATAGTACACCTTGTTAGTAGTTACATTGGTTGATGTGTTAATCGAATTTTTGGATATAGCTTTCTATTTCCCATATTTTTCGAAGTTATAGTTAATTCTTTCTCTCTCTCACACACACACACATACATACATACATAAACACAGCCACCCCATTATCAATGTTCCTGAAAATCATGAAGGGGAATTGGACAGGCTTACTTTTCTTGTCATTTTAGTAGCATGCATGAGTTAAATCTTGTGAGATTTCTGTTCCTTTTTCCCCCATTATTAGTGTTGCTGAAAATAACTATGTCATGGTCCTGAAAATCAGGTTGAAGAGCTTCTAAAACAGCGAGACAGCATACAATCATCATTCAGCGTAACTAGGTCAGTCACTCTAGGTAGTGGGAGTAGTACACAATATAGCAATGGCAGCAATAGCAAAATTCCCGGTGAAGATTACAAAGCCGAGAGCCCAGGGGAAGATGGAGGTCCTGATGGAAAGGACAAGTCTGCAAAGAAGAAATGGTTTAACCTTAACCTCAAAGGAGGAGGATCTGATAAAAAGATTGTTTGAAAGTAATTGGTTAATAATAGATAGTCAATCGTGTATCATATTCACCACAGGTTTGGAATTCCATCCGGCTTGCATTCAAAGATGCTCTCGTTACTCTCTGGTTTTGCTGCCTGCAAACTTCTCGGTTGTTTTCCTTATTTTGATTTATATTTTATTGGTGGTTCCCTTGAGGCTTGTCCATAATTGCTTGTAGTTCATCTCTTCAAAAGATTAAAAAATATGTGAGGCATTTGTATCTAAATCTTAATTCATTTCTCAGCTGAGGTTTTTAGTCGTGATAGTGATTCATCTCTCCCTCTCAGTTGTGTTCCCTTGCATTACTTTTTAGATTGTAATAATGTGTTATTTTGAACAATAAGTCTTCTGTGTATGGACCTTTTCCTTTTACCAAGTGGGGTGCAACTATTGGTGCACAAAGTACAAATCCTTTGGAACCAATTGATTAGTGGTTTGCCCATTTATGAGAGAGAGAGAGACAGACTGGGTTGACTTGACCGACTGGGCTGAAGTGATTATGCAATTTCAATTACTATATTTTACTCCTCTCCTCTATTGACTCCAATGACTTTTTGGGCAAAAGTTGTCATTCAATGCTACATTCGCACTATCTTGGTCGGCAACTTCCGCCTTCATCATCCACAGCCTTCCAGCTAGCTGGCTCGTTGTACAAGGGGTTGGTGGCTACTGGTTGTAGAAGGCGTAGCCGGGATGTGACGTGAACCCTAACGTCCTAGGAACTTTTCAGACTTGACAATTGGACCCCCTAATGTCCTAGGAATGCTGTTAAGTGTCCGTCCATCATCGTGGAGTGTCTGTATGCCTCCAAAAGCTTCAAAAACACACGTGAACTCCCTCTCTTGGGCCTCGAATGAATTTGTGTGAATTTTAACTCCAATAATCTTCGTGGAATCACTTAATTTGGGCCTCGATCCTTGACTTGGTCCACGATCCTCATCAGGATGGCTGTATTTGCTTACAAACCTTTGTGTTCAGGCCTGCCAGTCACGGAAGGTGTCAAGGGTTGAATGTCTGTTAGAAGATGCTTGCTAGTTACATGTGTTTTAATTCTAAACAAGTGTTCCGTACGTAGGAAAAAGATGGGTTAAAAGTAATGACGAATTGTATTTTAGGGCCTAAAAAGTTTATTTTTAGGTGTAATTTTGGGTTCAAATTGCAAATTTGGTGATTCGATGCACCACTTTACAATTTTCTTGCAATCAAAGGTCTGTTTAGACTGCAATTAGATTTGCTAGGAGAGAAAAATAGACAATAGTTGCAGGTTATAAAGGTATATTTGTCATATATGATACTTGTGCAAACTCACAGACCTTAGTTTCGTGTTTTCTTCTTTGGTGGCCCTAATCAGGCTATAATAGACCATTATCCTCCAATCCAATCCCACTTCGGTCTCTCTTACTTCGATCATAATTTCAGTTTTCATTAGCTTGTCGTCGCTATCATGACAATAACAGACAGCAGATCTCACACCATAAATAGGTATTGGGCATTTTAAGAAAAAATTGACTGGCCAAAAACGTTTTTGATCCACAATAATCAAGTGTTTTCATGTTCCCAGTGACTTCTAAAATATGTGTGTGTGTGTGAGAGAGAGAGAGAGAGGGTGGTTTTCGAGTTTATTTTTCCTTCTTTTTTCATAGATGATCCATGGTCAAATTGGTATTTTCTTAGATAACCAAATGGCAAATGAAACTGGATTATCAGTTTCAGCTAGTCCAGGCAGTCTCTGAATTGTTTGGTGAATTCTTCGTCTGAGTAATGCAGTAAACTTTATCAGATTTTCTAATTGTTTGATAGGTATTAGTTTTTGTGTGTATGTGTGTGTCTTAAGGGACCGTGGAAAGGGATCAAACTTGAGACTTCACATTTTTCTAAATTATTTGGTGAATTCATTGTCTGAGTAAAGCAGTAAACTTTATCAGATTTTCTAATGATAAAGTTTTCTAATTGTTTGATAGGTGTTAGTTTTTGTGTGTTTGTGTGTGTCTTAAGGGGGCGTGGAATGGGATCGACCCTAACATTTTACACTTTGTGAAGCCTCCACTTTACCATTGGGTCAACCCTTAAAGAGTTTGATAGGTATTAGTTGAATCGTTGATATACTGTATTTTTCCTACTGAAAATATTCACTTTTCCACCTTCTGTGTCTGTGTTGTTGGCTCTGACTTTTATTTGCTTATTAGTATGTGTTGTGGCCAAGAATAGGATCTTTGCTTAATTACGAATGATATTATTAGATACTATCTCTGTTTTAGGCAAAAAGTTCACTTTCTATTTGAGACATTTTTCTATTTGAGATGTTTCACTTAAGGAGTTTGCTTTCAAAAATTAAGCCTATGATCTCCTTAAGTTTTTAACTTTACTCTCTACATATGATATAAACATCTTAATTATACTTTAATATTTTTGTAATTATGATCAACTCTAATGATACTTATATATCCCTTAATAATTAGACTTTTCAAACATGAACTCTTTGGGTGGAACGAAGGGAGTATCTGTGAGCCTTTTGGTGCATCTGCCCTAAGTTTAGAATATTTTTTTTTTCCTATTTTCACACTCCCTCCATCCAAAGAAAATAAAGAAAATAAAAAAAGTCATACTTTTTCCATTTTAGTTTGTCATAGAAAAAGAGTCACATATCCCAATCTAAGCAATAAATTTTCATTATTGTTTCAAAATTTTTTTTTCTACTCAAAAAAATGATGTTTCTCTTACATATTGTACAATAAATGGCTTGACATTATTGCAATTTAAAGAAAATACAACAAAGTAAAAGTACAATATTAAAAAGTTTGACTTTTCCAATGCAATATAGTTTGGAAGTTATTTGCATGGGCTAAACTTTAATTTTGTTTTTTGGCGGTCCATTAGATGGTTCAATTGGGCTTGCATCATTTTGGGCTAGGCCCACCGCACTATTTTATTATTATTTATTTATTTTCACTCAAAAATAATTCTAACTTCTTAAATAATTAAAGCAATAATTAAAGATCATTCTATTTTAAAGCTAACTAGAATGATCCAGTTAGCTTTATTCTTTGATATTATAATTTATACATGTAATGCAATCTCGCATTGAAGCAATATGTTCCAATTTGATTATTGCTTTATCGTTTAATTATTGGTTTAACACCAATAAAGTTAACTTCTTAAATAATTAAAACCTGTACCATTATAGTATCATATTTATTTTTATTTTAATTAATGTTTGATACATTGATAGCATTATTTTACCTTTAGTAATTAGGACAAACAATAAATCATAGTATTGCTTTTGTTTAGTAAGTAACTTATAATTTAATTTGGCAATTGGCATCACCATTGTTCCTTTTAGTTTATTTATTTTTCCAACAAGGGCTTTTTGGCGATGGGCTTTGATGGATTAAGTAAATTATTAATTGTTGGCATTATTTTTAATATATATATTTTTGGGACGGTACGAGGAGCATATATATCTATAAAGTGGCTTCACAAGAGTTCTCTCGCTAAGTTGTGGCTTAAGTTTTTTCAATTAAATTGATCAGAATTGTGTACATAATGTTAGGAAATTATTTATTTCTTAATTAATTGTGCACCACATATTCATGTATGTAATTATATTAGGCATTGATGTTAGACTTAAATATCAATTTATTTACTCTACTTTCATCAAAAATTCATCAAGCTCACAATACTTTCTTTTTTTACACTTTAATTACTCTACTTGGATTGGAGAATTAATAAGCTCACTCAATCAATGAGCTTATTGCTTGAAAAAGTCCAAGTAGAGTGATTAAAGTGTAAAAAAAAAATAGTAAAATGAACTTAATGAATTTTAAGTGAAAGTAGAGTAACAAAATTGATATTTAAGCCTCTTAATGTTATGATTGACACTATTAACACTTTTTTTTTTCTCTAAATATACTCGGACACTATTATTATAAAAATGCTATTAATTAAGAAGACGTTCTTACCTTTCTTCTAAATACACACCCTTATCTTTTATTACACTCAAAACCTTTAAATACATCCTCATCTTCATTCTTCTCTACTATTGCAAAGAAATATTTCTCTGAACCCTAAACTTTCCAACATCCACATTGTTGCAAAAAGCATATATAGAGCACAAAGAAGTGAAGAAGACTAAAAATGTAAGTAGCTCTTCTCATCTACGCTTAAATCTCATATTTTCTCATCTTTTTCCAAGGACACGCAAACACTTCCAAGCACTGTTGTATTGCGTTGTGTTCGGCTCTAGTTAGCCGAACACCTTAACAAAGTTTGGCAAACACCAGTCGAACGCTCTAGTGATGTTCGGTTAGGGTTAGTCGAACATTACTAGATTGTTCGGCTAGGGCGTGCCTAACATTACTAGGCCGGTGTTCGGCCAACCAGTATCGAAAATGAACAAAACCACATTTTTTGTGTTCAAGCGAAGATTTTTTGATTTGATTTGAAATACTTCTTTTGTTTTGTTGGACAAGTTAAGGCGTGGATTCAAATTCAATCAATGGATTGCTTCAATTTTTTGAGATTTTCTTCTTCAACAACAACGCTAAAGCTGAAGCCTCCTCCTCCTCTTTACGCGTTCGTGTTCAATGGAAATGGTGAAAGCCATCTCATCAGCATTTAGAGGAAAAGGATATTTTCTTTTTGTTTGTATGGTTTTTTTTTTATTCTTTTGTTTTTCAAAGGTGTCCTCAAGCCTAAAAAGGTATTGGTACGGTGTTTAAACAAATATTTTAGAGTGACGCTAAACACAACCCCCCTCCCAAATTACGCTATGCAGCCCCCTGTAAAATTACTAACTTGCCCTTCATATAGAAAATTTGCAACCTAAACCCTCACAATCCAAAATCAGTTTCTCTCTCTAAAATTTTAATCTCTCTCTCTCTCTCTCTCTCTCTCTCTCTCTCTCTCTATATCTCCAGCTTTTTGAAAGTCTTCTTCAAATAAGGTATGTTTTTGATATAATTTGTGTTAAATTGTATTTTTTGCTGTTATTATTATGTTGAATTATATTTTTGTTGTTGTTATTATTGTGTAATAATGTATAATGTTGAAAAAAAAAAGCCAAATCGGGGTACATGCAGCTTCATGCGCATGTACCCTTGTTCTTCAGATTTCGTTCCTTGCACTTTACTAATTAAGCGTAACGTAATTATATCTAATATTATGAATTGCATGAAAATAAAATATTAATACAACTAAAACAATATTAATATAACGTATCAATTCAAAGAAAAATTAACAAGTTAACTAAATTATTCACTTTGTTAAAAAGTCAAATTAAGGGGGGTCAAGTGCAAATTATTCATACAATTAAACAAGTTAACTAAATTAACAAACTCGGGGAGATAAAAGTGCAACAAAAAAAAAAAAAAAAATCTAAAGTCCAGGAGGACATATACCCTAGGGTATGTGCATGTCCACTTGAACATGCGCCCAGTCCATGCACATGTTCAAGAGGACATGTGCATGCCCTAGACGCATGTCTATATGATTTCTATTTTTTTTGTATTATAACATAATAATAACAAAAAAAAAAATTAACACAAAATATGTCAAAAAATTACATCAAAAGTGTCTGAAGTAGATCCATCACTTGCCATTTGGACAAATTTTTAGAGAAATCTATTGGTGAGAGAGAGAAATCTGATTGGAGGAGGTATGTAGAGAAATCTAATTGGTTGCTCTAAAAAAAATCTGATTGGTTACTTCTATATATATATATATATATATATATATTTGGGAGGGGGTAAATTGTCAATTTTTTACAATTGATGGGGTGCTAATTGTAATATTTCAAAAAGGGGAGGGGGAAGTGTAAATAGGAGGGGGTAAGTGTAAATTTAAATTAAATTCATAAGGAAAGTTAGTAATTTTGTCAGGGAAAAGGGCTACAGCGTATTTCGGGGGCTGCGTTTAGCGCTTATGATATTTTAAGAAGGGTAAAATAATCAAGGAAAAGGGTATTGGTATGGTGTTTAAGCAAATACTACATCCGTTTCAAAATAATTATCGTTTTAATAAAATATTTTTTGTCTCAAAATAATTATCGTTATAAGATTTTAAGAAACGTTTGCTTATGTTTTGCCAAAATTACCCTTTTTTACTACTCAAATTAAAGAGGGTTGGTGAGAAGAAAGAAAAAATACTCCTACAACTTATCTATAATAATTAAACTTAAAAAAGGATATATCATTCTTTTTGAAATCTTCCTTAATTAATGTGCAAATTACTAATTAAATTGACAATTATTTTGGGATGGAGATAGTATTTTTTAAAAATGGTAAAATAATCAATGTATGGGGGGGGGGTGAATTTAATTTCTAGATGAATTAAAAATCAAGAACGGGGTGGGTATTAAAAAAGTTAGTGTTACATATTTGACTTGCCTTGTATACAAGACAGGAGGGGTCTAATCTACCAAAGTCAAAGCATTTCGCTTTCCAAATCGGCCGTTTGAAATTCCTCTCTCAAAACAAATAGGAAGTAGGCCTCATGATTCCATATTATTTCCATGGAAAAGGCCAAGCAAAGGAATTCCTTAGATATATGGATGATTTTCCATAAAGACTTCTGCTTGCTACCCTGAATAGCGACCGACCGACCGACCGACCGGAGCTCATCTGCTTTCAGATGGATAGATGATGAAATCGAGAGGCTTTAATATTGTACTTTCCTTCGTTTGGCTTAATGAGAAGCCTTAGCTGTATTTCTTGTGATCTAATCTATATCTTTATCTTTATGTATATAATAAGAGCCGTCCGTGCCTAAAAAAGAAATTTTTTTTTGCCAATTTAAACTTTCCAAAAATAAACAATAATTTGCTGCATTGTTATTAACGAAGAATGAATTTACACTATTTGGAACTTTGGATGAATGTATTTGATGTATTGGTATTAACGAGAAATTAATCTACACTCCTTGGATAACCGAAACACTACATGGTCAATTGAATGTCTTATAAGAGCACTATAAATAACATAATAGTATTCATGTGAAAAACAAACAATAGTGGTGCAATATATAAGAAAACCGAGATTTGCAAAACTTTCAAATTTTTGTCTTAAACAACAAATTTTTTGAACAACAAATATCCACAATTAATTATAATTAAATGACACGTCTGAAAAAAATATATAGATCCAATTTTTTTTTTGTCCATTTCGTCAAATCTGATAGTTATTATAACAAAAGAAATTCAACTAATTGAGATTTGAATTTCTTTTGTCAATTTTACAAGTTAAAAAAATCATAAATTTGAGTATAACTTAAACTACAAATTTCAACCAAAACGTATGTTAATTACATTAAATCACAAATACGCACGATTAATTATAACTAAATTACATTATTATAAAACAAAATTTTAAAACTAACTTAAAAACTTATATACTAAGCAGTATGATATTTTCTATTTCTGAAAGTAATTTTCATTTATTTATTTTTATTTGTATATATTTAATAAAAAACAATATTTTTTAATGGAAACACATCAATATGGATTACATAAAACTATTATTTGCCCCGTATTCATCATTTACAGCCCCAAGTGTCTCAACGATTGTTGATTTATCAAATGTTGCAGATTGTCTTAACTCTTCTATTAGTGCCATACAAAACAAAAAAATGCATTTAGATAAAAATATGTGTAAAACTCAATGTAAAGTAATAAAAAATTGTGATAGTTTCAAATTTGTATTACATGCATTTTATATCTTTAGGCATGTTCTATTATTTTTTTAGTAATAATGTTGCATAAGATTCTTTCAATCTAATATATAAAAAAATAACGATCCATTAGAAATTTTCAATTTCTTGACTCCTATGTGAAATTATATAAATAATAATGTAAAAATACACATTTGACTCTTTATTTTACTTAAATATAATTTAATTAATTGAAAAATATTTATGACTGTTCGTTTAAAGTACGGGTGTAAACCTAGTTATGGTAAAAGTCTCCGGGTTATTGAGTTTATATGGAAACAATGAGTGGATTACCTAATATGAATCGTATTAGGAGTTTATGAAAACCCTAATGTGATCCCTATATAAAGAGCAATGGTTATGGCAGATAGTTTTCTTCACTCCCCATCTAGAATCTCTGTTCGTGTTCCCAAAAGCTTCAATTGGCGAGGCAGCTATGGATACATATATAGGTATTTCGTTATTTCATGAATATCATGCATATTTCGCATGAAGATAGTATCCTAGAAGCACTGTTCTAGGATTATTTACGTGTATTTATACTTGTAATAATTTAATTGTATAAATTCCAACACATAATACATCTATATTCCGCTTTTGCAGTCTTGTTAGTTAACTTTTTCAATAATTACTCATCCCATCATTTCATTCCTAAATTATTGTCTTGTTTGACTTTTCATAAGTTATCATCTAGTTTGACTTTTTTTGGTTAAAAAAATCATAAAACACGGAGTTACACATTTTATTATTTTGGAAAAAATAAGAAAATATAAGTGAAATTTACATTTGAAAAATATCTTCTTTAACAAATATAAGTCAAACAGAACTATGGGGTTGCTTGGTAGTTAGGCAGGGATAAGTATTATAATCACATGTTTTTACCCTCTCCCTTGGTATTATTAGTGAGGGCCTTATCCGGAGTCCCGACCAAACATCCGATAATTTAGATTATTAATCCTATCTAGCCTTAATCTGACTTTTACTTTTTAAAAATAATATTGGTAATATGATTACGCTTTTTATCATTTTGGAAAAATTAAAAATAAATAAAATTCAATTTGCATTTAGAAAACAACCTTACCTAAAAAAAAAAAAGACGATAATTAGGACGGAGCTAGTACTAATATTATGATGTTTCTTTGAATGTAAAAGCCCTTGAGTCCGATGGAATGAACATGGAATTTGATTTGTCAAAGCAGGGAAAAGTCGAGAGAATGTTTGCAGCGTTATTCAGGTGATATTCTGTTTCAAATATTTTACTGTAGCATAATTTTAACATGTATTAGTCTCACTCACACAATTTTTGGTTGGTTTTCAGTATGCTTGGTCTTCCAGTTAAGTCTAAAGAAGCTTTTAGTGGAACTGTCTCAGTCAGAGTCCTTCCAATCGGAACATCTGTTAGTGGCAAGGTGGGTGTGTACCTGTTCTGTTTGCAACTTACTACTACTCCCTCCCGTCCATTTTTTTTTTTTTCAAATAAGATGTTTTTCAAATGTAAATTTGACATATATTATTTTATTTTTTTCAAAATTATAAAACACGTGATTCATAGTATTTTAAAAGTACTACGTATTATGTGTTTTATGATTTTTGAAAAAATAAAAAATAAACGTCAAATTTGTATTTGAAAAATATCATAGTTGACCAAAAAAAGTAAACAATGACGATAATTTAGATACGGAGGGAATACTTTCTATGCATTCGCTTGCTTGTTGATAAAATTTCGCTTCGCTGCAGGTCGAAAAATCATGTGCCCATTTCTTTGGAGTTACTATAAATGATGAACAAGCTGAAGCAGGGATAGTAGTTCGAGTTACTTCAGCTGCGCAGAGCAAGTTCAAGGTACAATTTTTTCTGCCAATGAATCCATCTCTTTAGTGTTGTCTGGCTCATTTGCAGATTAACTTAATGTATGTAATTGACATTGCAGCTACTTTATTTTGAGCAAGATATCAATGGGGGCTATGGTCTGGCTTTAAAGGTACACTCTACTTTGATTGTTTCTAGTGATTTGCTGACAAGTACTACTCTTTCCCACAGTCTTTTAAAATTCACTCCTTGGTATTCTTATTTTTGAGCGACTTTCTTAAACTAAGGTTCCAAGCAGAGGGCGTCTGTCAAGATTTTGAACAAACCCACGCTTAATGCTGTGGCTTCCTGATTTAGTTTAGGGGAGATCGTGCGCAGTTGTATAAGAGGGAACAAAATTACTATGTTTAGATGTCACCTGCTTGGGATGTCACATTGACCTCCTTCCATTAAGAATGGTTCTCAGAGTTTCTACTTGCGGATTTTTCAGGGACTAGCAAATTTAAGAAAGATCATGCTTCATAGATTTTGCTCAGAGTTATAATACTGTGGGAAGCAATTAGGTAGAAGTTAGGAAGAGCGGACAAGGTCGTGTTTGTGGCGTGACGCAAAATTGAATTAGCTAATGAGTAATGTTATAAATGATCTGCAGAGGATAAACCAATTTGAGAAGGCAGGGTATAGTGTGCTATCTATGAAAAGGGGAGGGACTTTCACTGCTTCTCCAGTGTCCCTAAATTTTTGCATTGGAAAATCTGGAATTGAATGCAAATCGAGAAAAGTATATTACAAGTTGGTTTCGGATATTGTTTGGCTTATTTTCGGAGACATGATCTTTATCCACTGAAGTTACTCAATTCCTTGACAAGTTGTCATTATAATTGGTTGATTTTGTGATCGAGTTGTCCTTGGTGGTTGCGCGTAGCACAGTGGGACTTGTTGGTTGATATATAGGATAATGGTTTAGTACAAATAGTAAATGAGGAGAAGTCTTCACGTATGTGAGTGCTCTCTTAATCTGGTTGAGTTTCTTAAGCACATTGGCCATATGGTAAGGAAACTTGGTTTAATCTCTATTAACCTATTACACCTTGATTTTACTTCCAATTGATTTCCTTAAAAATCACAGCCTTCTTATTTTGGCTCTTAATTTCGTCTGCTTGTTGATTTTCTCCCTGATAAGCTTTTATCACCTTAAATGTTATCGAGCTTTTATCACCTTCATTGACAACGAATTGTATTGATTCCTTCATTACATCCACCTTATCACACCTAATCAATATTCCTTCCATCAACAACACCCACAGCCTCTAAATTTATACATTCTGCTCATCTACCTCCATCCAGACTTCTATATTCCTAATAGTGAATTCCTGGTTTGTCCCTTGAAGAGGAATTCAATCCACCTTTCCAATTTCCGTTGTCTGAGAGTTAAAACAAAAACTAAAAACTCACTAATATCTTGTTTTCTACAGTTTAATTTCTAATTGATGTCAAACTGCAGCTTCTTCGGTTCCTTTTCAGTCCTACTAGGGTCCTTCTCCCTACTCCTTCCTTTCTTTTAGTTCTCCAAATCCTTGAATGTTTGATGATTCCAGGATTCTTTTGTTAGAATCCTTCCAAGGCACCCGAAAATCTTCTGAGGCCTCTAATTCTTTCTTCAGTTCATGATGTAAAAGTTTCGACTCAAAGAGCCCTGGTTGAAAAATCAAGCTAATAATGTTTGAGTTTTCAAATTTACCTCTGTAACATGAAACTTAAGATTAACAAATTCTATTTAATCCTTAATCAAGGGATTATGGAATGTGGTAACAGGAGGTATCAGGAACAATGGTAACTCCAGCTAAAAGTTCACACCAAACGTTGTTTGGTTATGAATGAGGTAACAGAGCTAGCACAACTTTCTCTTTTGCTCAACATTGGTCGCAGACTTGAAGCGCTAAGATATAGAGAGAACTGTTTTCATTGGTGGCATACTCAACAAAGTCTCTGTAAATTCGAACATATCTTACCGAGGGGTGAAAGTGGAAGACCAATTTATCACTTGTACAATCTTCCCAACCTACATCTGCTGTTTCCTTTTGTTTATGCTTCGAGAATTAGAAAATGTAACAATTAATGTGATAGACTACGTCATTACTTGTTCATCCTCCCAACCAACCTTTGCAGCTTTTTTTTTCTTCATTCTTTCAAGTTTAAGAAATATTAGTAACACTACATAATGTTGAAGAATGTAGATATTAGCATTTAATTAGGGTCCACCAGTCATCATATATAGGGCAAGAATCTTCTCCTTCAGCTGGAATGACTTGGCAATTCTTTTATAGGGTGATGGAAAGAAAGGGCTTCGTTCATAGGTGGAGAGGTTGGATGGGGGTGCCTTTCTTCCTCTCCATTGTCAGTCATCATTAATGGGAGCCAAGATTTTAGTTTTAGGCTTCAAAGGGTTCGAGGCAGGGATCACTCTGCCTCCTTTTCTATTATGTCAAGTGGTCAAATTCCTTTGCTGGAGCTTGGATGTTATCTAGACATGAGGGAAGAGGGGTTTGTTTTATGGGTGTATATTGGGAGAGATGAGGTTTTGTCTTTTGCATGTTCAGTATTGGGATGCCACTACTCTTTTTCTTTCAGAGGGTTTTGGTGGATTAGATGTTTTGACCATTCCTCAAGGTTTTTGAGTCTGTTATGGACACACAAGACATTTTTTCACATGGTCTCATGAGTGTGTTGTGCATAGAGTCATCGTACCCTTACACAGCCGGTACCAAGCCTTGGATGGAGGAGGGTTGCATTGGATAACGTGACAGCCAGAGGAGAACTTTGTAAGATCACTATGAACATGAATTCGAAAGGGAAGAAGTATTCATGTGAGTTGAATGTGTAAGATCACTATGAACATGAATTCGAAAGGGAAGAAGTATTCATGTGAGTTGAATGTTGAGTGGGGGGACTGTATGCCCTAATTCTGTCTCCATCTCTTTGAAGGAGCTAAAAACTCTCTTTTCATAAACGAGTGAATTCTGAATATTAGACATAAGCACCATGGTGTCCTCCATTTGTAGGATTCATTCGGTTCTTGGCTGCATTTGCTCCTGCTGCTTTTGGCAATTGTTTGCAGGGCTTGTTAAATCTGCTTCCTCACCTCTTAAGCTTTTTGTAAGATGAATTCCGATGCCACTATGTCTGATCCTTTTATGTTGATCATCTGTTAAGTTGTAATGGAAAAAGTAATATTTTATAAGAATACTTCAATTTGATGCTTTAGTGTATCTGAAGAGGCTGAATTTTTTTTTATTTTTTATTTCTGGCATGTTAATTTGTGATGTTGAACACTTCTGCTCTTGCAATATACAGGAAGATAGTGAGAAGGCTGGCAAGGTGACAACCACCGGGATGTACTTCTTGCATTTTCAAGTCTACAGAATTGATTCAACTGTTAATGCAGTATGCGAGTTCAACGACCTTTTAATCTTTTCCTGACTAAACTCCACCTTCGTCGTCTTGGCTTATTCGGCGATTGATAACTTCATTCTTATGGTGGGTACAGTTAGCTATGGCTAAGGACCCTGAATCTGGTTTCTTCAAAAGACTGGAAGGCCTACAACCATGTGAAGTCTCTGAATTGAAAGCTGGCACTCACATTTTTGCTGTTTATGGTTTGAACTCCTTTGCCATTGTTATCCTTTCTGTTTATGTATGTGTCTATAGTGCAGGTGAAAATACCGAGTTTACAAACTTTTACTTTGGTTTATGCAGGAGATAACTTCTTCACGACTGCTACGTATACAATAGAGGCTCTCTGTGCACGGACATACAAGGACGCGACAAATAAGATGAAGGATATTCATGCTCAGATCCTAAGAAAGAGAAATGAGCTACGTCAGTACGAGACAGAATACAGAATGGTACGTGCTTTTACTACTTGTGTGGCTACTTGCTGCGAGTTGGCATTGGAAATACACCACTTTGCTGAGTTTGTTATTCATCATGTCATATTTGTAGGCATTGTCACGCTTCCAAGAAGTGACAAACAGATACAACCTGGAAAAGCAATCTGTAAGTTTTCTAATTTTAGTTGCGGTCTTTATAATTGAAGTATTTGGGGTTTAAATGAGGTTTTTTCCCATAGTACACCTTGTTAGTAGTTATGTTGGTTGATGTGTTAATCGAATTTTTGGATATAGCTTCACATTTCCCGTATATATGTTTTTGAAAATCACGAAGGGGAATTGGACAGACTTACCTTTCTAGTCATTTTATTAGCATGCATGAGTTAAATCTGTGAGATTTCTGTTCCTTTTGTTCCCATTATTAATGTTGCTGAAAAATAACTATGTCATGGTCCTGAAAATCAGGTTGACGAGCTTCTAGAACAGCGAGACATCATACGATCATCATTCACCGTAGCTAGGTCAGTCGCTCTAGGTAGTGGGAGGAGTACACAGTTTAGCAATAGCGAAATTCCTGGTGAAGATTACGAACCTGAGAGCCCATGGGAAGATGGAGATTTTGATGGATATGACAAGTCTGCAAAGAAGAAATGGTTTAACCTTAACTACAAAGGAGGATCTTATAAAAAGCTAGTTTGAAATTAATTGGTTAATACTCCATTCGTTCCTAAATTTTCGTCCTCTTTAACTTTTTTTTTGTTGTTGTTGTGAAATAGAACATTTTTCAAACGTGAATTTGACGTATATTTTTTAATTTTTTCTTAAGATTCGTAGTACTTTTAGTACATAGTCATTCATCAATCCGTCAGTTGTGTTCCCTTGCGTTACTTTTTAGATGGTAATGTGTTATAGAGTACAGTTCCTTCAAAGCATATTTTGTAAATCTTGTGTGCATGGATCTTTTTCCTTTTTACCAAGTGGGGTGCAACTATTGCTGCGTAATGTACAAATCCTTTGGAACCAATTGGTTTGGTCAATTATGAGAGAGAGATTGGGTTGACTTGACCAACTGGGCTGAAGTGATTATCCAATTTCAATTTTATTTTATTCCTCTCTTCTATTAACTTCAAAATAAATGTCACTTGATGGGTGTGGTAAATCACATTCAAGTCAGGAAATCTGACTAGATTATAACGAAAGATGTTAGCTATTATACTACTTTCCTCTCTACTATCCATTCTTTACGCCTACACCCTTTTTAATATACCAGTATCATTTAATTTTGATTCGTAAATAATTATCCACATATTAAATATTATACACCTTTCTTTCTACGTTCGCATGCTTTGTTGTAAAACATTTATTTGAGATTTCTCCACCAATCCAACTAACTACAGTAAAAGTGATCAATAACTTTTTGGGTAAAAGTTGTCTTTCGATTCGATGCTACATTCGCACTATCTTGGTTGGCTATTGCCGCCTTAATCATCCATAGCCTTCCAGCTAGCTGGCTCGTGGTACAAGGGGTTGGTGGCTGCTGGTTGTAGAAGCCTAGAAGGTGTCAACTTGATCGAGGACATACATGTATTTACTTGCGAGTTACATGTGTGCGTAACTTTCCTGTTGGGGCCTGCCGGTCACGGAAGGTGTCGAGGGTTGAATGTATGTTAGAAGATGCTTGTTAATTGCATGTGTGTTATGTCTAAACAAGTGTTCCGTAGGAAAAAGATAGGTTAAAAGTAATGGTGAATTGTATTTTAGGGTCTAAAAAGTTTATCTTTAGCAATTTTCTCGCAATCAGAGATCTATTTGGACTGCAATTAGATTTTCTAGGTGTAAAATAGACAACAGTTGCAGATTATAAGGATATGCTTGTCATTTATGTTTCACAGGACCTTACCATAGGATGGGAGTTTTGTGTGTGTGTGTTTTTCTTTTTTTTTGGTTGCCCTAATCGCCTCATAATAGACTATATTATCCTCCAAGTCCACTTGGTTTTCACCAACGACCTCCAATTTCTTTCCCTTATTGAAAATGGAACTTTTGGATCTCTTCCAATATGAAGAAGGTTTGTAAGATCAACCGCATTGTTTTTGCCCCAACAAGCCATACATATATTAATTATATCCTCAAAGACTACTTTGCTTTTACTTCGATCATAATTTCAGTTCTTATTCGATCATTTTAGTGTCAAGACACAAACATCGCCTTAAATCCAACTATCATTAGATTGTTATCGCCATTAAGAGAATAAGAAAGAGCAGATCTCACATATGAGGCAAAGATGCAGAAAGGAGAAGGTCATCATTACATAAACCAAGCATATATTATGTCAATGCAAAATCAGTTAAGAGACATTCTAGTTATAAACCTAGCAATTATTTTGGAAATTGTCCACTTATTTGCCTTCCTCCGTCCCTTCGCCGTTTAGAATAAATACCTTTATTCACAGTACTTTTTGTCCTATCAGGTGGTATCAGTGTGGAGGTCCCTTAGTGCGATGGAAAAATAATATGTTGCACTTGAATGGTAGACGGGGAACTGGTCACTAGAGAAGCAAGTTAATTGCGACATGTACGTTAAGTCGAAGTTATCGAGCGGTACTCTGATGACGTTTGTAGATATCATCTCTTAGTCGAGTTCCACTTCTCGAGATTGAAACATACCAATGATCGATGATGAGTACATCGATCTCTTAAAATGGACAAGAAGCCAGTAAGCTTAGATATTGGACCTTAAACATGATGCTTTTGAAGGACGTGAAAAGTAATTCTAATTCATAAGGAGCAAAAGATTTGCTAGGGCATACGCTGAAGCCCTTGCTATATTACTTAGAGTTTGATCCGATCCATTTAAATATCCTTGGAAAAATTTTGGCATGTTTTTCTTTTAAAAAATAAATAAATTTAATTGCCATTCATCTACACCTTTGATTGCATAGAAAGTGTAAAAATAAGGAGTTGAATTGGAATAGTTTTGAACCTTGGACTCCACTTTGTAACTTAAGACCCTAAATGTAATTTGCTCCTAAAAACATTTGACGACTAAAAGCTATCTTTCTGTTTTCATACAAGTTTTTGGTTAACTTAAGCTCCATTTGTTCTGAGAATTGTCTGAGAAAAAGGAGAGTAAAATAAGAGAAGAATTCATGTTCTTCTTGCTTGGTAAGGATGAGAATAAGGTTTTTTATTTTTTTATATAAATGAGAAAAAAAGGTACGAGAGAGAAAATTAGGATATCGTGGTGGATGTTACCATATCTTCGGACACATTCGTGCCATTCCAGCAGGAGCAGGATTCTTGTCATAATTAGGAGATCTAGTCCTTATTTGTTTGTATGTCAATAGCTGACTTTTAGCACATTTCTTGTAAATAATACCTTGTATAAATATCTCTTTACTCAATGAAAGGAAATAAATTGTCATGACAAATCACATTTTACATGGTATCAGAGCATGTTTAAACAAAAAACCCTAAAACAAACCCTAGCCGCCTAGCTTCAAGCCGTGAACCATGGTAGACCTAGCCGCCTAGCTTTAAGCCGTGAACCATGGTAGAATAACAAGCTGCTGCGGCTTACACCAAATTGAAGGGGCTTTGGGACGAGTCTCCCATGCCAAAGTGTATTTGTGGCAAGTGCACATGTGATATACCCAAGCAACTTGTAACGTTGCGTGAGAGGGAGCATCTTTATGAGTTTCTTAAGGGTCTTGATGAAGCTTTTGGAACTATGAAGACATAGCTGAGCACAAAACCTACTCCATTGATTGGATTAGCATACCATCTTGTAACGTAGGACGAGCAACAACACCTGATTATGGCATCTCATAGACACGGGATGGAGGCAGCGGCATTTCAGACTCAGTCTTATCGGCGTACGAAAAAAGAAGGCAGTGATCGAAAGGGAGTAAAGCGAGAAAAACCTACGTGCAGTCATTGTGCCAAGATGGGCCACTCCGTAGAAGGCTGTTTTAAAATTATTGGGTATTCTTCTTGGTGGAGAAAGGTAACTCGTGATGATGGTAAGAAGGGTGAACAGAGGGTGACCCCCAAGGTAGCAAATGTCAAATTCCAGTCAAGCCCTCTTCTAGGATTAACTCTAACACAGTATGCAAAACTGATCCAGTACATCTACAAAGGTGATGTTCCTATAGATGTCGCCACATCTTCTGCAACATCTGAGAAGTCTGGACAGATTCAGCCAACTACTAACATGGCTGGTAAGATCTATTTTGAGAGGCCTTGGGTGATTGATTTTGGAGCAACGGAACATATCACTTGTAATGAAAGGATCCTTGAGGAACAAACGAAATTGAAATGGGATACCCGTTAGAATACCAAATGGAGATAGTGTTCTTGTGAAGGAGTTGGCAAATCTTGTTTGCCAAATGGGTTGAAAATTCACATTGTTTTGAATGTTCCAGCTTTCAAGTGCAATTTATTTTCAGTTAGCAAGTTAACGAAAGAATTTAATTGTGCACTAATATTTTTCTTGGACTTTTGTGTTATACATGATCTACCCTCGAGAAACCTGATTGGAGTGGGTAAATGCTGCGATGGTCTATATTGCATAGAGCCTATGAAGACTAGGGGCGTCAATATGGCACTTTTAGTTAAGTCAGAAGTTTGGCACAAGAGATTAGGTCATGCGTCAAACACAACACTTCAACATGCCGAGCCTCTTGGTAAATATTTCAGATCTAGCAATGAAATATTTGATTCTTGTATGAGGGCAAAACAGACTCGAGCTCCTGTTCCTATTAGCAGTATTAAAACTCGTTCATAATTTGAATCATTACACAGTGATATTTCTTGTCTATTGTTGATGATTATAGTCGTGGAGTTTGGGTGTTTTTAATGAAGAATAAATCCGAAGTGAGTCATCATTTGACTAGCTTTTGCAACATGGTCAGAATTCAATTTGAGAAGACCGTCAAAAGAATTAGGAGTGACAATGGTGAGGAATTTAAGTCAAATTATATGATGGACTAGTATGCCACCCACAGAATTCTTTTTGAGACGTCTTATACCGATACACCTTAACAGAATGGGATAGTGGATAGGAAACATAGACATATACTCGAAGTTGTAAGAGCTTTGCGATTTCAAGCAAGTTTGCCAATCAATTTTTGGGGTGCGTGTGGCTTGACGGCTACCTATCTCATAAACAGGTTGCCATTAAAAGTTATTGGGCATAAAACACCATTTGAAATTTAGCTTAACAAGAAACCTTCATATGACCACCTCCGTGACTTTGGGTGCCTTGTATATGCCAAGGATAATAAAAGGGGGCATGATAAGTTTGGTGAAAGGGGGAGACCTTGTGTGTTTGTTGGATATCCTCGTGCACAAAAGGGATATCATGTCTATGATGTGGTACAAAACAAAGTCTACACATCTAGGGATGTAGTTTTTGTTGAAGATGTGTTTCCTTTTAAAGCAATTTTTCCTGACAGTGCACAGCAGACAGGGCCGTCAACCCAGGGACCAAATTAAACAATCTTTGATGACTCAGTATTGTCACAAAATTTTTTTTTGAAGAAGCCAGTTTGGATGTTCCATCAAATGTTACAACATCTTCAGACACAGCTGCAACACCTCTAGGTCCAGCTGATACTGTTTTTCAGAATGTTGTCCAATCTAAAAGTGTTCCAAAACAGCAGCAGAGTTCCTCAGAAAGTTGGCAAATTGATACGCAAGGGCTGCATCGTAGCCATCGAGTGCCAGCCAGCAAGCATCTTGATGATTTTGTTACTGAGCTTCCTTAATCTATAGACCATGCGCAACCCACCGCTAATCCAAGAACAGATCTACGGTACATCCTTTACCCACTTTGTCTCTTATGAAAAATTTTCTCCTGCTCATCAAGTCTTCCTTGCGGCCATCACTTCTCATGATGAGCCAAAGTATTTCCATCAGGTAGTGAAAAACCCACATTGGTGTGATGCAATGCAAAAGGAGAACCAAGCCTTGGAATACAATGAGACATGGACTTTAGAACAATTACCCCCGGGCAAGAAAGTTGTAGATTTCAAGTGGGTCTACAAAATCAAGTTCCGGCCAAATGATGAAATTGAATGGTATAAGGCACAACTGGAAGCCAAGGGTTTCATGCAGGTTGAGGGAATAGACTTTCATGAAACTTTTGCTTCAGTTGCTAAGCTTGTGACCGTACGAAATGTGCTAGCTGTAGCTGCGAAGAAGAATTAGTTGATACATTAGTTGGATGTTAATAATGCCTTCCTCCATGGTGACTTAGAGGAAGATGTTTACATGTGGATACCACACGGTTTTGCGAAGCAAGGGGATACAAGAGTGTATAGACTACGCAAATCCTTATACGACCTCAAACAAGCATCTCGCAATTGGTATCAAAAGTTCACAAAGGCTTTACTTAATACTGGTTTCCGAAAATCTCACGCAGATCATTCCTTGTTCATCTTTAAACAAGGTAATATTTTTGTCTGTGCTCTCATTTATGTGGATGGTATTATTTTGGCTGGCAATGATGTTGACATGATTAATATTGTCAAGCGTCATCTTAATGACAAATTCAGTATCAATGATTTTGGACCATTGAAGTACTTTCTCGGGATAGAAGTTGCTCATTTGCTACAAGGTCTTGTCTTGAGTCAAAGGAAATATACCCCTGACATACTCGAGGAGACGTGTTTACAAGGATGTCGACCCAGTTCGTTTCCGATGGAACAAAATTTGGGGTTGGATGATGATACTGATAGCCCCGCTGTGGATGCGGCACAATATCATCGGTTGATTGAGCGATTATTATACTTAATCGTGACACGACCTAACATTGCCCTTGCCGTGAATGTGCTCAGTTAATTCGTCTCCAATCCACGACGCTCGCACATGGATGCTGTAACCCGTGTGCTACGTTTTTTTAAAATCAACCCCAGGTCAGGGACTTTTCCTTCTAATAAATGGTGCTTTGAGTTTGGTCGCATATTGTGACGCCGATTAGGGAGGCTGTCTGTAATAACCGAGCATTTCATTAGCATATTGATTATATGATTATGTGCATGCATTGTTAATTGATTATTGTGATTCATGATATGGATTAGTTGTGTTATATATGCTGTATAATCAAACCTAGGAAGTAGAGTAAAATAGAATTGGATTGAACTGTTAAGCTTGGCACGCCCGTGCACCTTTACATGGCACGACCGTGCGAGAGTAGATAGAAAGTTGGGAATGGGCTGTAATGTTTGGCACGACCGTGCATACATTTTTGGCACGGCCGTGCGAAGTTGGATAGAAACTTCAGAACTAGGCTGTGGTGTTTGGCACGACCGTGTGAATGCCAGCTATCATTTTTTTTGTTAGCTCTCTTGCAGCCACCTCCTCCTAAACACTCTCTTACCTGGTCTTGTACGTGGGTAATCAAAAGAGAACCATTTTTCAGCTCTCAAACTCATACAAAACACTCAAACTCTTCCCAAAAATCCTCTCCAAAATACCAATCAACCTAGGGTTTCAAGAGTTCTTGGTAGGATTCTTATTTATTCATCCATGGTAGCTTGAGATTAGTGTGAGAGACTTCATTTATTCATCTTCTTCATTTCTTTCTTCCATGAAATCTTGAGAACTTAAGTGTGGGAGATAAATGTGAGATAGTGTGTGTGACTCTTGTACTTTCAATCCAACCATTGGATCTTCCATGCAAGACACCCAAGTGTTGCTTAAGACTAGGAGAACTACTTTGAAGGCTTTGATTCTCTTTTTGGTGGTTTGATTTGTCTATTTAAGGTAAGTTACTATTTCCCCTTTTGTATGCTTAAAGCTTCAAACCATGCTAGTGACATAAAATACTTGCTAGCTTTGTAGAGTTGTGATTTACATGTTTAAATGCTACATGGATATGCGAAATCTTGATTGTGATGATGAACTTGGTATGAGATATTTGGTTGAGTTAATTACTCATTATTGAACTTAGAATTGTACTAAGAGAAGAACAAAGACTTTAGTTGGAAGAAAGTTACATATAACAACTATACCCAAAGTAAACAATTATGCTAATGAACTTTGGTGAGAGAGTTTCGGTTGAACAATATACACCAAACATGTTGTTAAATCCCTACAGAAGTCTGAGTTGGTTTGAGTAGAATTATGAACTCTCAAACAAGTTGGTTGAATAGAATAATTGATGTTGTGGAATAGAGACTTGTAGATAGCTCTATGTGATTGTATAAACTTGGAAAGTATGTGCTTGTTGATAGCATGTTATTGAGTAATATGAGTTACTTGACATTTACCAAGTTCACTACTTTTGAACTTGGGGGTTAATTTGCATAAGATGAGTAGATACTATTTTGTGCATTGCATTGAGTCCAGCTGGCATTTGTGTTAACAAGTTAGGGTGGGACGACATATAGCCTTGACAAATCAATGTTTGGTATGGCTATAAGTCGCCGTACCGGTATGCACACACACCTCACCTGTTGGCCACAGGTGGGAGGTAGCCCCTCTGTTATAGCAATACGCGTGACTTTGGTTGCTAAGATCCGATAGATTTTTGAGGATCCCGGCAGGTTCGGGGATATCAATACATCATAGACGAGTATTGATACACGTTGTTTATTTTGTGTATTGCAGGAGCAACGCAAAAGAAGAATAAAGAGAAACAATATCCTTTGTTATGTGATTTACTTTGCAAGTACTTATGTGAACATCAAAGTGGTATGTGTTTAACATGAGTTGTATATCGTTGATGATATTTCATGATTGAGTTGTGATGTATACAGTGGCGAAGCCAGGAGTACAACTTTAGGGGGGCCAAGTAAAGACTTAAAAAGTGTGCAAGGGTTTCAATCAGTTGTTACTCTCTATTTACTCTAAAAGATTATTCGATATAAAATATTTTGAAATTAAAATAAAGTCGTGTTAATTATAAAATATGCTAAATTTTTTTGAATGTAAATTGTTTTACAGATTACCAACACCTCTTATTAGCATCTGCATATTGTTTTCATTTAGTATGATTATTATTTTTGAACTCCATTTAGTATGATTATATCAAACTAAAATAATCCAATTAAATTGCGAGTTTATGTAATTTTGAGTGTCGTATTAGATTTATGTGTTGTTATTATTTTCCTTCAATTCTATAAAGATAATGATACACAAAGTGAAAAATGCTAACCTACTTTTTAAAGCCCACACATGTGGTGCAAATAGATCCAAGTATTTTTGTTAAAGAGAGAGAGGAGAGTGATCTCCTTGCGCCACATGTGAGGGTTTTAAAAATATGTTAGCATTTTTTACTTTGTGTATCATTATCCAAGAGCAAAGCCAATATACTCTTTCACCTTATAATTTAGTTCCCATACAGCTGTAAACATCGTCCGAATATGTTCATTTTGACATGTGTAAATTCCATACATTTAGCTTAATGAAATTTAAATATGCAATCTTTTCGTTCAAATTTAAAATATAGAAGACAACATGTAATGAGAAGAAAAGATAACACCCATTAATAAGATTTTTTTATGAAAATAAACTTTTTTAATTTGCACATGAATTATGTTTCGTTTTACAATTTATAAACAAGTTTTGGACTTAGCGGACCAAATTGATCTTGCATGCTTCTAGATAATTATTGAAACCTTTTTAAAACAAAGTCTATATAAGAAATTTTATTTATTACTCTATTGAGAAGTGAAGGGGGCCATAATAAAAATACAAATTTATAAAAACCTTTGAAAGGGGGTTAATTGCATAAACACAAAAGGCTAGGGGGGCCATGGCCCCCTTTGGCCATATAGTGGCTTCGCCACTGGATGTATAGAAATGCTATCACTTGATTTTGATTACAACTGAGTATTATGCCATGTCATGTAGTTACATTTAGTAACTTATTGAGTTTTGACTCACCCCGTTGTGTTTACTTGTTTTCCTTAGATCCGAACCAGCCAGGAAGCTCTCGGTGAGGTCGGTGAGGACGGGGCTAGGTAGCAGGTTGTCCTCGTAGTTGTACTTGGTTTGTACAGTTATGTTAGTATTGTCTTTTGGTGAGATACGTTAGTATGTAAAGTTATATAGACTTTACTTTGGGGTAGAATCATACTTTGTTGTGTATTATTCTTTTGGTAGCCGACATGTATGTCGTGCTTTTGTACAGTGGTTTTATTTCACTTGTTTCCCGAGCATGTTGTAGCTCGTGGTTATGTTGTTGTTGTTCCGACATGTTGTGGCCGATGTTGTTATAGTTGTTTTCTTTCCCGAGTTGTAAACTCGTGGTTGGTACTAGTTGGTTTCGTGTTTATACTTGTGTTAATCAGGTGTTTTTGCGTTATGTTATGTTATGTGGTTGTTTTGGCAACCCGACCTTGGAATTTTGTATGGAAATTCGGGTCGGGGCGTCACAGTTGGTATCAGAGCAATGGTTTTGCTGTCGCCGGGATAGGTTCCTTGGCATAGGTGGGTATAGTTATTGTTGAGATATTAACGTCGAGCGTTGTGTGTAGGTTGTTAAGATGGTTGAGACTAAACGTGTTGAGTCGGGTGCTGGGGAAAATGAACAAGGTAATGAAAATGTTGATCGCCCACAGAATGTGCTTCCTGAACAGAATCAGAATCAGAATGAAATGTTGATGATTATGTACAATAGAATAATGGAGAAAATGGATCAAATGTCTCAGAGAATTGATGCAGGAGCGGCACCACAACCTGAAGTGGTAGCACCACAACCGGAGATTGTAGTACCACAACCGGAGATAAGACAGAGAAACAACACTCCAGTGCTTGAGAGATTCCTAAAGTTGAAACCAAGAACTTTTGTAGGGAGCCTGATGCTACGAAGGCGAAACTATGGATTGAACACATTATCAAAATCTTTGCAGCTTTGGGATGTATCGATGATGAGAAAGTGATTTTAGCAGTGTTTAAGCTAGAAGGTGCTTTGGAGCACTGGTGGCAAGTGTTACAGGAGAGCTGGAATTTACAAGGGTTACCATCAAGCTGGCTTAACTTCTTGAGGGAGTTTAAAGCTCAATATATTCCAGCAATAGTTCGTGATAAAAGAGAGATGGAATTCTATGATCTTGAGCAAGGGAATATGTCGGTGGCACAGTACTCAGCAAAGTTCACCGAATTGGCTCGATATTGTACTTATTTAGTTCCGGATGATGTGAGGACGACTCAGAAGTTTGTGAAAGGATTGAAGACGAAGTATAGGAAACCGTTGCTATCACTTCAGCTCACAGATTATCGTAGCGCAGTCAATCGTGCATATGCGATAGAGGGGGATATAGAAGAGCACAAGGGAAGGTATGGTACAAGTAATTTTTAGCAGTCTTCGCAATCAGCTAGGCGAGGACAAGGTGGAGGTAATAGAGGCGACATAGGTAATTCCAACAATTATAATCGAGGAGGTAATCAGAATAGATTTCAGTGTGAGGGGCAATCAAGGCAACAAGCTAGTGGGCGAGGGTCTAATGTTTCTACCACTCTAGGGCAACGAAGTACTCTTGTGACATACAATTTTTGTTTGAGAACGGGACATTCTGAAGACAGTTATCAGTTCAAGTCAGGGTATAAATCTGGGCAATGTTTTTTAGTGTGGGAAGATGGGACATTTGAAAAGAGATTGTCCTAAGCCGAAGGGCGGTCAGATAGGGGCCTCTAGTCAGCAGTCTAGCGGTGCCAAGAGGGATAGTGATGGTAGGCCTAAAGTTCAAGGTCGTGTGTTTGCGCTCGATCAGAGGGGAGTGCCTTAATCGACGTCTATTATAGAAGGTAGTCTTTCTATTTTCGGTAGTAAGGCACAAGTGCTCATAGATCCAGGATCATCTCATTCATATGTTGCATCTCATTATGTGCACAATTTGTGTGTGTTACCTCAGTCTTTACCTTATATGCTTGAGGTGTCTACTCCGTTGGGAGAAAATGTGATAGCTTTGGAGGTCTATCGAGCTTGTGACATACTTATTGGTGATCATACTTTGCATGCTGATTTGGTAGTATTGCCAATACGTGATTTTGATGTGATATTGGTATGGATTGGTTATGTGCTTATCATGCTATCGTAGATTGTCATAGCAAGAAAGTTACATTTTCTATGCCTGGTGTGTCTGAGTTTATGTTTGTTGGTGATAATGTTCAAAGTGGTATAAATGTTATTTCTGCTTTGAGAGCTAGAAAATTGTTATCTCGGGGTTGTGCGGGATACCTGGCTTGTGTGGTTGATAAGAGTATAACTACACCAAAGTTAGAGGAAGTTCCAGTTGTTTGTGCCTTTCCTGATGTGTTTTCAACTGAGTATGCTATGCCTCCTGATCGAGAGGTTGAGTTTTATATCGAATTGTTGCCGGGTAGAGCTCCTATTTCGAAAGCTCCATATCGAATGGCGCCTGCAGAGTTGAAAGAGTTAAAGGTACAGTTACAGGAATTACTTGACAGGGGATTCATTAAGCCAAGTGTATCGCCATGGGGTGCACCAGTGTTATTCGTGAGAAATAAGGATGGTACTTTGAGATTGTGCATTGATTACCGACAATTGAATCAGGTGACAATCAAGAACAAGTATCCTTTACCACATATTGATGATCTCTTCAATCAATTGCAGGGATCCATTATGTACTCCATGCTAGATTTGAGAAGTGGTTACCATCAACTGAAAGTGCGAGCGGAAGATGTACGAAAAACTGCTTTCCGTACGAGGTATGGACATTTTGAGTTCGTGGTTATGCCGTTTGGGTTAACGAATGCACCTGCAGTGTTTATGAATTTAATGAACCGAGTCTTCCATCAGTATCTGGATTGCTTTGTTGTGGTATTCATTGATGATATCCTCATTTATTCGAAGACACGTGAAGAGCATGAACAACATCTAAGGGTGGTATTGTCGATCCTTCGAGAGAAGCATTTGTTTGTCAAATTCAGCAAATGTTCATTTTGGTTGGAAGAAATGGCATTCTTGGGACATGTTGTCTCGAGTGCGGGAATAGCCGTTGATCCATCAAAGATTGAAGCGGTGACAAAGTGGAGAAAGCCGAGTACCGTTACAGAGGTTCGCAGTTTCTTGGGGTTAGCGGGATACTATCGAAGATTCATTGAGGGATTTTCTAAGATCGCTACTCCGATGACAAACTTAACAAAGAAGACAACATCATTTGTTTGGGATGATAAGTGTGAAGCTAGTTTCCAAGAATTGAAGCGACGGTTGACAACGGCTCTAGTATTAGCATTGCCTAGTGGTAGTGAGAATTTCATGATTTACAGCGATGCTTCTAAAGAGGGTTTGGGTTGTGTGCTAATGCAGAATGGGAAAGTCATCGCCTATGCATCAAAGAAGTTGACAATTGCTGAGCAGAACTATCCTACTCATGACTTGGAGTTGGCGGCGATTATGTTTGCGTTGCATAAATGGAAGCATTACTTGTATGGAGCGAAATTTGAGGTGTATACAGATCATAAAAGTTTAAAGTATCTTTTCTCGCAAAAAGAGTTAAACATGAGGCAACGGAGATGGATGGAGAAGTTGAAGGATCACAACTGGGCTATTTTTTATCACCCGGGAAAAGCAAATGTGGTGGCGGATGCACTAAGTAGGAAGACTTATATTTCTCACTTGATTGTTCGAGAATGGAGGATGTTAGAAGACTTGAGGGATTGGAGTCCAAGTAAGGTCGAGCATGGAGTAATTTTTGCATGTGTTCGGGCTACGCCAGGGGTATTCCAACAGATTAAAGAAGCTCAAGTTGGTGATCTAGAATTGAAAAGGGTAATAGGTGAGTTAAGTGAAGGCAAGACTTCTGAATTTGTAATGAATAAGGATGGTATCCTAACATTCTGGGGAAGGATTTGTCTACCTTCGAATAAGGAAGTTAAGCGAAAAGTTCTTGATGAAGCTCACAAGGCTAGATACACCATACATCCAGGAAGTACGAAAATGTACCAGAACTTAAAGAAGCAATTCTGGTGGAGCGGTATGAAATGGGAAATAGCGGAATACGTGTCGAGATGTCTAACTTGTCAACAAGTTAAGGCTGAACACCAAAGACCCACAGGTTTTCTGCAGTCACTTGAGATACCAGAATAGAAATGGGAACATATTACCATGGATTTCATGACAGGGTTACCACGTACTCGACGGGGGTTCGATGCTGTTTGGGTTGTGGTTGATCGATTGATGAAATCAACTCACTTTATTCTCGTTGAGTCAATTGACAGCTTCGTATATTCAGGAGGTTGTTAGATTACATGGGGTTCCGATTGGTATTGTTTCAGACAGGGATCCGAGATTTACATCAAGATTTTGGCAAGCTCTACAAGATGCCATGGGTACGAAGTTGAATTTGAGTACAGCGTTTCATCCTCAGTCTGACGGACAATCGGAGAGATTGATTCAGATACTTGAAGATATACTACAGGCGTGTACAGTAGATTTCAAGGGAAGTTGGGATTCCAATTTGCCTTTAGCAGAGTTCGCCTATAACAATAGTTTCCAGACAAGTATCGGGATGGCTCCTTATGAGGCCTTGTATGGGCAGAAATGTCGATCACCAATTTTCTGGGATGAAGTTGGTGAAGGAAAGATATGGGGTTCTGATATGGTACAACAATAGGCGGAAAGCGTGAAAACGATTCGAGATAGGCTACTTACAGCTCAAAGCCGACAGAAGAGCTACGCTGATCATCGACGTAGGGATCTTGAGTTCCAAGTTGGGGACTATGTGTTCTTGAAGGTATCGCCTAGGAAGGGCACAAAGAGGTTTGGTAAAAAGGGAAAGTTATCACCAAGGTTTATTGGACCTTTTGAGATACTTGAGAAGGTTGGGGATTTAGCGTATAGAATTGCTTTATCTCCTTCTTTATCCAAGATTCACAATGTGTTTCATGTGTCCATGTTTCGTAAGTATATGAAGGATGAATCACATGTGCCTGAATATGAAGAGATTTCTTTTGAACCAGATTTGTCGTATGTTGAGAAACCGGTGAAGATACTTGACACCAAAGAGCAAGTGCTAAGAACTAAATGAATACCACTTGTGAAAGTTTTATGGATGAATCATAAAATGGAAGAAGCTACGTGGAAAACTGAGGTTGAGATGCGTGGGAAGTACCCACACCTATTCGATGGACGTGGTAAGGAATTCGGGGTCAAATTTTTTTAAGGGGGAGAGGGTATAATAACCGAGCATTTTATTAGCATATTAATCATATGATTATGTGCATGCATTGTTAATTTGATTATTGTGATTCATGATATGGATTAGTTGTGTTATATATGTTGTATAATTAAACCTAGAAAATAGAGTAAAATAGAATTGGATTGAACTATTAAGCTTGGCACACCCGTGCACCTTTACATGGCACGACCGTGCGAGAGTAGACAGAAAGTTGGGAATGGACTGTAATGTTTGGCACGACCGTGCATACATTTTTGGCACGGCCGTTCGAGGTTGGACAAAAACTTCAGAACTAGGCTGTGATGTTTGGTACGACCGTGCACCTATTTTTGGCACGGCCGTGCGAATGCTAGCTTTCATTTTTTTTTGTTAGCTCTCTTGCTGCCACCTCCTCCTAAACACTCTCTTACCTGGTCTTGTACGTGGGTAATCAAAAGATAACCATTTTTCAGCTCTCAAACTCACACAAAACACTCAAACTCTTCCCAAAAATCCTCTCCAAAATACCAATCAACCTAGGGTTTCAAGAGTTCTTGCTAGGATTCTTGTTTATTCATCCATGGTAGCTTGAGATTAGTGTGAGAGACTTCATTTATTCATCTTCTTCATTTCTTTCTTCCATGAAAGCTTGAGAACTTAAATGTGGGAGATAAAGGTGAGATAGTGTGTATGACTCTTGTACTTTTAATCCAACCATTGGATCTTCCATGCAATACACCCAAGTGTTGCTTAAGACTAGGAGAACTACTTTGAAGGCTTTGATTCTCTTTTTGGTGGTTTGATTTGTCTATTTAAGGTAAGTTACTATTTCCCCTTTTGTATGCTTAAAGCTTCAAACCATGCTAGTGACATAAAATACTTGCTAGCTTTGTAGAGTTGTGATTTTTGTAGAGTTGTGATTTACATGTTTAAATGCTACATGGATATGTGAAATCTTGATTGTGATGATGAACTTGGTATGAGATATTTGGTTGAGTTAATTACTCATTATTGAACTTAGAATTGTACTAAGAGAAGAACAAAGACTTTAGTTGGAAGAAAGTTGCATATAGCAACTATACCCAAAGTGAACAATTATGCTAATGAACTTTGGTAAGAGAGTTTCGGTTGGACAATATACACTAAACATGTTGTTAAATCCCTACAGAAGTCTGAGTTGGTTTGAGTAGAATTATGAACCCTCAAACAAGTTGGTTGAATAAAATAATTGATGTTGTGGAATAGAGACTTGTAGATAGCTCTATGTGATTGTATAAACTTGGAAAGTATGTGCTTGTTGATAGCATGTTATTGAGTAATATGAGTTACTTGACATTTACCAAGTTCACTACTTTTGAACTTGGGGGTTAATTTGCATAAGATGAGTAGATACCATTTTGTGCATTGCATTGAGTCCAGCTGGCATTTTTGTTAACAAGTTAGGGTGGGACGACATATAGCCTTGACAAATCAATGTTTGGAATCGCTATAAGTCGCCGTACCGGTATGCACGCACACCTCACTTGTTGGCCACAGGTGGGAGGTAGCCCCTCTGTTATAGCAATACGCGTGACTTTGGTTGCTAAGATCGGATAGATTTTCGGGGATCCTGGCAGGTTCAGGGATATCGATACATCATAGACGAGTATCGATACACATTATTTATTAACGCAAAAGAAGAATAAAGAGAAACAATATCCTTTGTTATGTGATTTACTTTACAAGTACTTATGTGAACATCAAAGTGCTATGTGTTTAACATGAGTTGTATATCGTTGATGATATTTCATGATTAAGTTGTGATGTATAGAAATGCTATCACTTGATTTTTATTACAACTGAGCATTATGCCATGTCATGTAGTTGCATTTAGTAACTTATTGAGTTTCGACTCACCCCGTTGTGTTTAATTATTTTCCTTAGATCCGAACCAGCCAGGCAGCTCTCGGTGAGGTCGGTGAGGACGGGGCTAGATAGCAGGTTGTCCTCGTAGTCGTACTTGGTTTATACAGTTATGTTAGTATTGTCTTTTGGTGAGATACGTTAGTATGTAAAGTTATGTAGACTTTACTTTGAGGTAGAATCATACTTGGTTGTGTATTATTCTTTTGGTAGCCGACATGTATGTCGCGCTTTTGTACAGTGGTTTTATTTCAGTTGTTTCCCGAGCATGTTGTAGCTCGTGGTTATGTTGTTGTTGTTGTTGTTCCGGCATGTTGTGGCCGATGTTGTTATAGTTGTTTTCTTTCCCGAGTTGTAAACTTGTGGTTGGTACTAGTTGGTTTCGTGTTTATACTTGTGTTAATTAGGTGTTTTTGCGTTATGTTATGTTATGTGGTTGTTTTGGCAACCCGACCTTGGGATTTTGTATAGAAATTCGGGTTGGGGCGTCACACTGTCCCATGTTTCGGTGTTCTCGTATAGGTTATTATATATCTCTTGGTGACGCACCAATCTCCTGACGTACGAAGAAACAATGTGTCGTTTCTCGTTCCTCCGCCGAAGCGATATACAGGGCTATGGCAGCAATGGTCAGTGAACTTGTGTGGTTACGGTTGTTAGTCAATCTTGACGCACCTCAGTACGAGGCCACACCACTATTCTGTGATAATCAAGCTGCAATACATATTGCGAAAAATTCTATTTTTCATGAACGCATGAAACATGTTGAGATGGATTGTTACTTCGTTCGTGAACGGGTTGAATCTTATGTCATTGACCAAGATATATCACAAGGACAAACCAGGTTGCTGACATTTTTACCAAGACCCTTGGGGCAGATCATTTTTAATTTTGGGTTGGCAAGTTGGGGGTTCGAGATCTGCACCGTCCAACTTAAGGGGGAGTGATGGATGTCGTGGTGGATGTTACCACATCTTCTGATGGAGATCAAGGACCAAGACCCAATATTCAAAGAGATCCGATGACGATAACCGGAGGCCCAATGACAAGAGCGTGAATCAAGAAAGTTCGGGAAGCTCTCATGATGCTTGTGTACTCAATCAAGGCCAACATGACTCAAAACAGTGAAGGGCGGATCGTATGTGTGTTGGAGGGTCGTTTGTATAAAGGATGAAGTTTCTGGCCACAGAGCGATCGCTCTGTCTCTTCTAAAGTGATCGCCTTGGATTCTGCCTAATAAGCGATCGCCCTGTCTCAAGAGGAAGCGATCGCCCTGGACACTGTTTGAAAGGCGATCGCCCTGAATCGCTGCAAAGCGATCGCCCTGTGTACTGCCTGAAGAGCGATCGCCTTGAGTCGCTGCAAGGCAATCGCCTTGTCTCCAGTTTGTCAGAACGCGATTGTTTGACGAATTTTTTTATCAGTTTCGGTAACTTTAGGATAGTTTAGGTATTTTTATTTCCTAATAAATGTTTCCTAGGTTTAGTTGGTTTGTAAGCCTATATAAAGGCTTCTCTTTCATTGTAAAACATGAACTTTAGATATTCATTAATTGATTTGAGTTTTCACGATATTGTGAGCTTTTGAGAGATTTCTTGGATTAGAATTCTCAACCCTTGAACTTATCAAGTTTGTTGAGCTGCAGGCTTGTGGCGTTCCGTGATCTTGGTTCCTAATCAATTGCGAATAGTGGGTTAAGGTTGCACCCCAAGGTTCTAGGGATTAAATCTGCCCTAGGGTTGAGGGAAGCTCCCTATCTTCGTTTCAATTCGTTGTTTTCTGTTTTTAATCCGCGTTTTTGGTTGGTTCCGCTTTGTCACGATCTTGGAATCACATCAATTGGTATCAGAGCAACAAAGAGGTAACCAACGTTTTCGTTCTAGCGTTCTTCATAAACTTTGTTTTCATCTTTCCTATATTTCGTTGGATTCATAGTTTTCTTCTTTCCTTCAGAATTTTCCAGAAATCTTATTTCTTTCCAAATCCTAGTTACAAAAAAAAAAAAAAAAATTATTATTGCTCCAAAGAAAATTCCTTGAATCAAGAAAATTAAAACTTGATCAAGAAGTTGCAAAAGTCAAAAAAAAAAAAAAAATTTGAAGGAGCCGAAATTGTGACAAAAGAAAATTAGGGTTTTGGAAAATTGCTTCAAAGTTATCAATTTCATTAAAGTGATATTGCCAGAAAATACTTTCATACATCCATCTTGTCCATCAAATCTTTCCAATATCCATTAAATTTCATTTTTTTCCTGCTTTCATTGTGAAATCGTATCTCACTTTGAAATTTTTACCAAAGAATCAAAACCCTAGATTGCATTGTTTTCGTTCCAACTCGTAACGTTTTCAAAACTTGCACTCCATATTGATAACTTCGTGGGTAAAAGAATTTATCCAAGAAATTAGAGTGTGTGAGTGAGTCAAGAGTGATACACGAGGGAATTGTGAGTCGAGTGTTATCTCAAACATGTCTCAAGAAGGTAGTGAAGCAGCTAGGGAAGGTCAGGAAAACCCAATTGATCGGCTTGTTCGGATAATGGAAACTCAACAATTGGAATCTCGTCAATTGATGGAGGATATTACTCAGCGGTTGGCTAGATTGGAAGAAAGAGGGGAAGCACAACCTTAAGGGAATCCACCTCGATTTCAACCGAGGCGGGGGCGGTATGTAGAGGAAGAGGATGAGTGGGTAGAGGGAGAGTATGAGGATGATAGGAGGCGAGACAGGATAGGAGGAGAAAGGATGAATAATCCACGACAAGAAAGAGGAATTTCAAACATAAAAATGAAAGTTCCTCCTTTCAAGGGCAAAGCTAATCCGGAGGAGTATTTGGAGTGGGTTAGGAAAGTTGAGGTGTTATTCGGTTGTAATAATTATACGGAAGCTCAAAAAGTCAAACTTGCCTCTTTGGAGTTTACCGAATATGCTAGTGTGTGGTGGGAACAGTTAGTAATCAACCGTAGGAGGATTGGTGAGGGCCGCATTAACACGTGGGAAGAAATGAAACGTGTTATGCATAAGAGGTTTGTCCCAAGCTACCACCATCAAGATTTGTTGAGGAAAGTTCAAAACTTCCCAAGGGAGCAAATCGGTGGAAGAATATCATAGGGAGATGGAGATGGCTCTCACTCAAGACAACATTAATTATTGAGGATGATGAAGCAATGATCTTTAGGTTCATCAATGGCCTAAATAGAGAAATTGCGAATATAGTCGAGTTGAGAGAGTATGAGGAGATGGAAGAAGTCGTCCATGCCGCCGTCAAGGTAGAACGACAACTTAAGAGGAGGGGTACCTTTACTCGAGGTTATAATTCTTCTTCAACGTTTCAAGCCCCTAACAAACCCAAGGTTGAAGGCAAAAAGAACCCAATTGTTACACCGGCCAAAGCTTATGGGGAGACTTCAAGGGGTAAGGAGGTTGACAAAGGAAAAGGGGTAGAAACCAATACCCCCAAATCAAGGGAGATTGTCTGTTTTAGATGCAATGGGAGGGGTCACATAGCATCTCAATGTCCCAACAAACGAGTGGTCTACATTCACAATGGGGAGTATTATTCAGAGGATGACAAAGAAGAAGAAGAAGAGAAAGAAGATGGTGAGGAAGATGAAGTGGCCGAAGCTGCATGGGGAGAAGCCCTTGTGATTAAAAAGGTGCTTAACATGCAAGTGAAGGAAGAATGTGACCAACAGAGAGAGCATATCTTTTATTCTCGTTGTTTCATCCAAGGGAAGGTATATGATCTTATTATTGACAGTGGTAGTTGCACCAATGTTGTTAGCACTGAGGTAATTGAAAAATTAAAAATTCCTGTTATAAGACATCCTCAACCTTATAAACTATAATGGCTTAATGACTGTTGGGAACTCAAAGTAACAAAGCAAGCCTTGATCACTTTCTCTATTGGGAGATATAAGGATGAACTGATGTGTGAAGTAGTCCTTATGCAAGTGGGACATGTCTTTTTGGGAAGGCCGTGGCAGTTTGATAGGCATGTGATGCATGATGGTTTCCTCAACCAATACGTAGTGAAGCACAATGGCAAAACGACTATACTTGTTTCGTTGACTCCTCAACAAGTATATGAGTTTAAGGTACAACAAGCCAAGAAGTGTGAGGATAGTGAGGTTGAGAGGAAAAACAAAGAGAGAGAAAACCCGAGTGGAGAGAAAAAAAGTGAAAGTGGTAAAAGCACGAGGGTGGATACACGAGTGTTTGAGGAAGAAAAAGAAATAGTCGAAAAGCTGAGGGGCAAAGATAGAGTGAGACAAAATTTTTATGCCAAACCCAGTGAGATTGTGAGGAAGTGGGGGAATAAACAAAGTGTGATAGTTCTTGTGTATAAGGAGAGTTACCTTGCTACTATCGAATTATCCAAAACTGTATATCCTTCTGTTTTGTCTCTTCTACAGGAATATGAAGATGTCTTTCCCAACGACGAACCGAGTGGCTTGCCACCTTTCTGAGGGATCGAACATCAAATTGATTTCATGCCCGGCGCCACTTTGCCAAATAGGCCAGCCTATAGGGCTAATCCGGAGGAAACAAAGGAAATCCAAAGGCAAGTGGAAGAACTCCTCAAAAATGGTAAGGTAAGAGAATCTCTAAGTCCTTGTGCAGTTCCTGTAATCGTGGTACCCAAGAAAAGTGGTGAGTGGAGGATGTGTACGGATTGTAGGGCCATTAATCAGATTACAATCAAGTATCGTTATCCTATGTAGGGCCATTAATCAGATTACAATCAAGTATCGTTATCCTATCCCTAGATTAGATGACATGCTTGATGAATTACATGGTGCTATAATTTTTACAAAAATTGACCTCAAAAGTGGGTATCACCAAATTAGGATTAGAGAAGGAGATGAGTGGAAAACTGCTTTCAAAACCAAGTTTGGACTGTATGAGTGGTTGGTGATGCCATTTGGTTTAACCAATGCACCTAGCACATTTATGAGATTGATGAATCATGTTCTTAGGGAATTCATTGGAAAGTTTGTTGTTGTCTACTTTGATGACATCTTAATTTATAGTAGGAACACGGATGAGCATTTAGTGCATCTACGTGCTGTATTAGATACTTTACGTGAGCACTCATTATATGCTAATCTCAAAAAGTGTAATTTTTGCTTGGATAGAGTTGTTTTCCTTGGTTTTGTGGTAAGTGCTGGAGGTGTTGAAGTTGATGAAGAAAAAGTCAAAGCAATCAAGGATTGGCCAAATCCTACCAATGCTAGTGAAGTGCGGAGTTTTCATGGGTTGGCCAGTTTTTATCGAAGGTTCGTCAAGGATTTCAGCACTATAGCCGCACCTTTGAATGAGTTAGTGAAAAAGGAGGTAAAGTTCCATTGGGGTGAACAACAACAAGTCGCCTTTGATCTGTTAAAGGAAAAATTAATTTCTGCTCCTATTCTTGCTCTACCAAACTTTGATAAAACTTTTGAGTTAGAGTGTGATGCTTCAGGGGTGGGAATTGGTGGTATGTTGAACCAAGAGGGTCGACCAATTGCATACTTTAGTGAAAAATTAAATGGTGCATCATTGAACTATTCCACATATGATAAGGAGTTATATGCATTGGTGAGGTCCCTACGGACTTGGAAACATTATCTTAGGCCTCGAGAGTTTGTGATACATACGGATCATGAATCCATCAAGTACTTGAAAGGCCAAGGTAAATTGAATAAAAGGCATGTTAGGTGGGTAGAATTCATTGAATCTTTTCCTTATGTGATTAAGTATAAGAAGGGTAAGGATAATATAGTGGCTGATGCATTGTCTCGTAGGCATTCTTTAATCACTACCTTGCACTCTCGATTACTTGGTTTTGCTCTCATTAAGGAATTGTATGCTAATGATCCTGATTTTGTCTCTATATTCAAAGATTGTGAGACAAGTGTTTATGGGAAGTTTTATAGACATGAAGGGTATCTATTTAAGGAAAACAAGCTTTGTATCCCTAGATGTTCTATACGTGAATTGCTTGTTTGTGAGGCTCATGGTGGAGGTCTCATAGGGCATTTTGGTGTGCTTAAAACCTTGGAAACTTTAAAAGAACACTTCTTTTGGCCTAAAATGAAATCTGATGTTATTTCTATTTGTGCCAAATGCATAACCTGTAAGCATGATAAATCTCGAGTGGAACCACATGGGTTGTACACTCCTTTGCCTATTCCTGATTCTCCTTGGACCGACATCTCTATGGACTTTGTACTTGGATTGCCTAGATCTAAACATGGGCATGATTATGTGTTTGTGGTAGTTGATAGGTTTTCAAAAATGGCACATTTTATTGCTTGTCATAAAAATGATGATGCTAGTTACATAGCAGATTTGTTTTTCAAGGAAATTGTGCGTCTACATGGTATGCCACGAACCATTGTTAGTAATAGAGATGCCAAGTTTGTGAGTCATTTTTGGCGTGTGTTATGGAATAAATTGGGTACAAAACTCTTGTTTTCAACTTCTTATCATCCACAGACCGATGGTCAAACTGAAGTGGTCAACCGAGTTTTGTCTCAATTGTTGAGGGCTGTGTTGCATAAAAATCTTAAATCTTGGGAAGAAAGTCTGCCCTTTGTTGAATTCGCTTACAATCGTTCTGTGCATACTGCTACTAACTATTCTCCTTTTGAAGTGGTATATGGACTCAATCCTTTAAGTCCACTTGATCTTCTTCCTATACCAGTTGAGGAACGTGCTAATATGGATGGTAAGCACAAAGCGGAGGTCATTCAAAAATTGCATGAGCAAGTCAAGATGAACATTGAAAGACATACTGCTCAATATGTGAAGCAAGCCAACAAGGGACGGAAACAAGTTGTCTTTGAACTCGGTGATTGGGTGTGGCTACACTTGAGGAAGGAAAGGTTTCCCATGAAGCGTCGATCCAAATTGCATCCTAGGGGAAATAGTCCTTTTCAAGTTCTTGAAAAGCTCAATGACAACGCATACAAGCTTGACCTATCAGGTGAGTATAGTGTCCATGCAACTTTCAATGTTACTGATCTTTCTCCTTTTGATATAGGTGATGATTCGAGGAAGAATCCTTTTGAGGAGGGAGGGAGTGATGGAGATCAAGGACCAAGACCCAATATTCAAAGATATCCGATGACGATAACCGGAGGCCCAATGACAAGAGCGCGAATCAAGAAAGTTCGGGAAGCTCTCATGACGCTTGTGCACTCAATCAAGGCCAACACGACTCAAAACAGTGAAGGACGGATCGTATGTGTGTTGGAGGGTCGTTTGTATGAAGGATAAAGTTTCTGGCCACAGAGCGATCGCTCTGTCTCTTCTAAAGCGATCGCCTTGGATTCTGCCTAATAAGCGATCGCCCTGTCTCAAGAGGAAGCGATCGCCCTGGACACTGTTTGAAAGGTGATCGCCCTGAATCGCTGCAAAGCGATCGCCCTGTGTACTGCCTGAAGAGCGATCGCCCTGAGTCGCTGCAAGGCGATCGCCTTGTCTCCAGTTTGTCAAAACGCGATTGTTTGACGAATTTTTTTATCAGTTTTGGTAACTTTAGGATAGTTTAGGTATTTTTATTTCCTAATAAACGTTTCCTAGGTTTAGTTGGTTTGTAAGCCTATATAAAGGCTTCTCTTTCATTGTAAAACATGAACTTTAGATATTCATTAATTGATTTGAGTTTTCACGATATTGTGAGCTTTTGAGAGATTTCTTGGATTAGAATTCTCAACCCTTGAACTTATCAAGTTTGTTGAGCTGCAGGCTTGTGGCGTTCCGTGATCTTGGTTCCTAATCAATTGCGATTAGTGGGTTAAGATTGCACCCCAAGGTTCTAGGGATTAAATCTGCCCTAGGGTTGAGGGAAGCTCCCTATCTTCGTTTCAATTCGTTGTTTTCTGTTTTTAATCCGCGTTTTTGGTTGGTTCCGCTTTATCACGATCTTGGAATCACATCATCTTCGAACACATTCGTGCCATTCCAGCAGGAGTAGGATTCCTGCCATAATTAGGAGATCTAGTCTTTATTTATTTGTATGCCAATAGCTGACTTTTAGCATGTTTTTTGTAAAGAATACTTTGTATAAACACATTTTTACTCAATAAAAAGAAATAGATTGTCATGGCAAATCAAATTTTACACGTACGTTCGTTAAATGTCACTTTACCTTTCTTTTTCCACAAAATAAAAGTTTATTATATGCAACTAATCAACTTTATTGAAGCAAGAATAAAGATTTAAGGCTAGAGATGCAAAAAAACCTACCCTAGTTTTAACCTAATCCTTAGACTAATGCGTTTTGCTAATTGCAACTTAGCAAAAGCATAACCTTTAATATTAAATCCTATAATTGTTAGGAGACATCGACGGATAAGTAACTAGGAAACTAACTTGTCATAATTGTTAAACTAATAAACTGGAAAATGCCATCTTAGGTTATCTGTTCCAAGACTTAGGTTAGGCAAAACCTATTCAAATTTAGATCCCTAGCTAATTAAGTAGTATAATTTTTAATACTTGATCAATAATTAAAATTAAAAATAAATAAACATATAGTAACTGGCAGTAGTATAAAATATTGAAGGATGACCCAATCTACTCAAACACAAGTGACCTGCATGAACAACAATTGTTTAATTGAGTAAGAACTTGTCTTGACCTTTGTTGAACTTGAACCAAAAAGTCTTTTGTAGTTTTTGTTAAATGCCCATTTGCATCTACTAGGATTCTTCATAGGACACAAACCTCCAACTTTGTGTTGATTGTTTAATCTAACCCCGCAATTCTTAAAACTATATATATATATATATATATATATATATATATATATATATACACGCATCATATTGTTGAGTTGAGGATATATATATATATATATATATATATATATATATATATACACGCATCATGTTGTTGAGTTGAGGATATATATATATATATATACACGCATCATGTTGTTGAGTTGAGGATATATATGTTCCACATGTGCATATGCATACATACATACAAGTATATATGCAACTCTATTACTATATACTATAATGGTTAATATTCCTTTGTTTTGCCACAATGGGTATGTGAATCTATGCTACTCTCCTAGCAGTTTGTTGACATGTGGCAATTTTACATGTTGGAACCTATCTATTTGTCTTGTCTATCAAAAAGAGTTGTTTTTACAACCAATGAGATTCGATCTCAACTTTGAAAAGTTTCAAGTTTGGGAGATAATTATATATAATGCCCCTTAAGATATATAGTGTTTGACAGAGCATAATCACAAAATTAAGAACAGGTGTCAAAGACTTAGGATAAGATACATTTGAGTTTAACATGATTATAATGGAATTACACTCGACACCCTGATTGTTTATGTAATTGCATGAGCCCCCTTCTAATTTACATAATGGGGGGCACTACATTTTTTTGTGATAGCTTCGATATATGACATTGTTAATAAATTGTGTGCTCTTACAAACTTATCCTCGCATATTTTTTGGTATATGAAATTGTATACACCCCCATCACATCTCGACGAGTGGGATGATCACTAATAAGTGACACGTGGACTTTAACTCAGAGATGAAAGTAATGATCGCTCTAACCACAATATTAATGACGCACACCGGTCTCCTTGATGATCAATACTTATCACCATTGTTACTTAGATATATGCTTACTAGATCTTTACATTTTCAATTATGAGTTATCTTGTCATGCTCCGTGGTTGTCTATATACCCCTCTTATAAGCACATCTAATAACAAAGGAACTGTTGGATATTGAATTATTGAGATTATGATTATTTGAATTGTTTAGTTTAATTAATTATTAGTTTTACCTTTCTTGGTTTTACTAATTGTTAATTATTTATTTATATGTTTTAATCCTTTTGAAGAAAGGATACTTTAGGGAGAATTATGTTATTTTAGGGTTTCTGAAATTGTTTAATATTTAGGGTTTACAATTGTTAAGTATTTGGTCTTGTATGTGTCGTATTGTCTTTGTGGAAGACACGGCTGACCTAGGTATAATCTGGGTAGAAATTCTAGACTTATGGTAAGTCTCTTTATTCCTTAAGTTGAGTTCTTGTTTATTTCACTAACCTATTAATATTTTTATGACAAGTTGTTTTCTTATTGTACAATCTAGGTCTCTTTGAAAGCTATATAAAGAGAAGTACTCAGCTTGGACGAGACACGAAGTACAATGCATAAAGAAAATACACAGAGACTTTAGAGAGAGAGAGAGAGTTATTTTAAAGCCTACTGCTGCTTTTCGTATGAGCTCCTCCATGAACCTTTCATCCGATGACTCATTCATAGTGTTTCTAGCGCAGTGTTTTTGTTTTCACCCATCTTCAGTTTATTAGATCATATAGTTTAAATATTTTGTATTTTTGGGTAAGTTATTCTGAATTGTATACATCAGCTACATATAGAGCTTTTTGTATGATTTTCACTAGTTGTTAGATTTTCGTATTTGTATTAAACTACAAGTGTTTACCTAGTGAAAGTTTCGCCATATTGGCACATCAACAAGTTGTTACTTGTTGATTAAATGTTTACACCTCTGTGTTAGAGCTCGTTTGGTGTAGCGTTTTCAAAACGCAGTATTTTTAAAACGCAACGTTTTTAAACGCATATTATTTAAAACGCGACTTTTTTCTTTATAAATGCGTTTGAGATATTATGTTAAAACGCAGTTTTTTATTCCCTACTGCGTTTTAAAATTTGCGTTTTGGGAAAAAGCTAGGAATTCCAGCGTTTCAAAACGCTGCTACTTTTTCTATCGCAGCATTGAAACGCTAAGTTAAGGAATAAGTTGTATTTTAACCCTGCATTTTGGCCAAAATGCACAAACAAACGGGCTTTTAATTTCGTACTTCTTTTAATTACTTGTTTTAATATTCCGTTGCCGTTTATCTCAATGTGTTCTTCGATGTGTTTAGTTCATTGAACTCATTGGTCAGCTTATTAGAGTTTATTATTTTATAATTTTTTATTTTTTTACTTTACTATTTTGATTATTCTGATTTACCTGTGCTACAATCCTTTAAGGAACCATAGTTATCTCACCATTAAATGAGTTCTCTCATTATTGCTCTTTGATCACATTTCTCTGAAAAAGCTTCAACTAAATTGATTAGTTCAAATGCGAGCACTTCTATGTACTTCCATCCATCTCCTCGTTACAAACCCTGAATTATAAGTTGATCCCTATTAGAGTTATTTTCAGCAAAATGTCAAAGAAAATAACGATGATATCGTAGCATAAAGGAAGGTTGATGTTACTAAAGCGAAACAAGAGGGGAGGTAGGCGTAATTTTCCTCTTTTTAAATTAATCATGAGCTTAAAGGTGGCAAATGAAAGTTACTTCTCATGCTACCTTGGCTATATATAAATATATAAATATAGCTAGCCAAGGAGAAGAGGTAATGAATTATTTTTTAATTTAATTTTCTTAAAGAAGTCTCATAGTAATTATAGGGACTGATATGGACTGTCACCATGAATATGAATATATATAAATAAATGGGTGACCACATTAAGAAAGATTTGTCAAAATGGACAGCGTGGATTCGGGGATACAAGTCCACGTGGCAAGCCAGATTATGTAAGCAAAACATAATTAATTAGAGCTAAAACAAAAAATTAATTAGTATAATATAGTAAAGTCATGTGCAGATGTCCCCCAAATCTCATAAATAATAATGTGTGTTTGGTTACATGTTATGTGGTGTGTATGTAGCCGTCTAAGTGTCTATACTTAATTTCTTCTTGTTTAATGGCAAACCCCTCAAACCACATTTATTTTTGTCTCATTACTTGACCAAGTCCCCCCCCCCCCAATCTTTATTCTCAATTCACGGGCTTCTCTTAGATTAGATTAGATTAGATTAGATTAGCTCCTATTTATTCTTATTTTAAACTCCCCTCTCTCAAACCCAAAAGCTCAATTCAATTCAATTCAATTCAATTCATTACCTTCCTTAATTAGCTTTAATTTCTTTAAAATAATCTTGAGATTCTAGAGTATATTATATATGATCTAGCTAGCCTTAGCCTCCATCTTATATATTACTAACTAATCAACTACCATATACTCATTTCTTTTTTAAAAATAGTTTCTTTTTTCTCTTTAATTTGTTTCAAAAAATAGTCTTAATTATTCCTTCAAATTGTAATAGTTTTAGCATAATTTGAAAAAAAATATATATATATATATATAAATAAGTAAAACTACAATTTTAAAAAGTATAATTTATCAAACCAGACAATATATATTTTTTAAAAAAATGGAGGGAGTATTTTATTCAAGTAAGAGATGAATGTGTGAGTGTGTGTATATGTGTGTGTGTGTGTGTGTGTGTGAGAGAGAGAGAGAGAGAGAGAGAGAGAGAGCCAAAATTCACATGACTTAAAGCTAACTCCACCGATCCACCACCTTTATATATTAAAAGAAGTAGGTAGTGTCACTTGGAATACATGGAGGGACTTATTGAGTCACACCCACATTGTTTGGAATACTTTGAAAGAGTAAAAACTACTCCCTCCATTCCCAAATTATTGTCTTTTTCTATTTTTTAAAAATAATTATTTTATTTGAAACATTTTTTTAAAACATTACTTTTATCATTTTATTCTTATTTTTTTCCTATTTTAATTATAAATTACATACACATAAATATTAAAAAAAACTACTGACTATATCAATATTAATAATCAAGTTAATTATTTTTTTAATCTGTATGTCGAATTAAATAAGACAATAATTAAAGAATGGAGGGAGTATAAAACTATATTTTATGCTTTGAACATATCCAAAAAAGGAAGATTACAACTTGAAAACTAAGTCACATTTTAGGGTTATTTGTTTTTTATCCCTTTTTTTTGGACCCTTCCAAAGTAATGGTTGTGAAAAAGAGCAAAGATGATTAGAAAGTTAATGGAGTTCTATTATGTTGATAGGATCTTGTCTGAAATAATCTCATGTTAAATGGGTTAAATTATTGTTTTCATTGGTTGATTTTCCTTGATAAGCACAACTTGGTGGACCCCATCTGGGATTCGGGCAATCTTATAAACGATAATATAGGTATCTCCCCCCCTCAATCAACAAACAAAGTAAGCATGATTAATGTCCTTTAATAAAAAGTGGGTTTGAATTAATTAGATTATGTTTGATGGTGGAAGCCATTACAACAATCAAAATCCCATTTCTTTATAGACAGTTGTTGATGAATCAACAAGGTTGGGAAAAGTTTGATTGGACAATACTAATAGTAAAGTACTACTATTAATCACCCCTACTTAAAAACTCCAAACTAGGGATTAGAGAGGTGTTGAGCAAGGTTAGTTCATGTGGGCCCTTCACCTCAAATCTAGCATGTGTGGGTCCCAACATGACCAATGTGTATATTATTAGGGCCCCACCCATTGGTATGTTTGAACAGTGAGAGACCAAATGGATTCAATCTTCACATGTTCCCCCTCCCCTACATCAATGGGAGTGACCATGTGCCACCCTCCCTCCTCTTTACCTCAAGCAAGCCTATATAGTTCCAAAGGTAGACACCACTCTAAAGTCTACCACTCACAAATCTAAGCATGTTCCATTTTTTGTTGGGTCCTGTTGCCTTAGGGGAGTGCTCTTTGCACAGATAATAACCTACAAAAATTCAACATTTGCTAGGTTTATAATTATTTGTATAATTATTATTGCAACTGATGAAGAACAAAGTTGTCTTTTTTTAAAAATAATTTTGACCTTCATCAAAGGTCAGTTAAAAATAGTTATAACCTAGTATTTTTTTGAAGCATTTAATTGAATCCTCTTAATTCATCTTATTCATGTGATCATGCAAAGAACCTTATAATGTGTCGTGGAGTACGAATATGAAAAGAATAAACACATGGGTTTAATAACATGAATTCTATTAAGACATAGTATAATTTTGGTGCCCTAACCTTAAGTCACGTATGGCCCTACGAAGCCAAAAATAAAAAAATAAATAAATTCCTGACAAAGTTTTTTTGCCTCTCAGATTTATCTTCATTAAGAAATAAATTTTACGTGTAAGCGAATGAAAATTTAATTGCTTCTTCACCGTGCCGTGGGTTCTCGGATCATTTTCTTGAAAAGATGTAATTTGGGAAGTATTCAATTGTTGCCCAAATCTTGAACTAAAGTTATGCAAACATTAGGCAAGCCACCTAATTAATGGCATGAAATAATTATTAGGGTTTTAGTTCAACATATATATTTTCAAACCCTAATTTGAGCTAGCGGTCGGTGTCCTTCGTGTCTAAATTCATAACCATTTAAAAAGAAAATAAAAATAAAATATTTTGGAAGAATATATGGACTAGATACATACATGATTATGTAAAGCCATTGACAAGTGTATGAATTTTCACTTGGCCATAAATAAGCATCATGCAAGTCTCAACAACTCTAATGTTAAGTTCCAACCTTAAGGAGTATGACTAGTCACATAATTAATATGAGAAGGTCACTTCAACTCATTTCCATTCTGAGTCAGACCAACCTCTTTGAGCCTCGTAGACGTTTGGGTTCATGGTGGCCCGCCCAACCCTAGCTAGCTAGTTTCTAACCCTTCACAAGGGAAGAAAAAGTACACACAAGTGAAGAAGAAACCATTGGATCCACATGATAAAGCAAAAAGGTGGGTTAGGTTTAATCAAAAAGTCGAAGAATTGATGCATTTCTAATCATATTTCTATTTTGGAGATCCTAATCTTTGTCTAAAATCTATAATCATAATTTCAGGTCCCCTATAAGCAGCCATGTTATTTATTGTTAGCTAGGGAACTCAAAATTGACCATTAGCTTAAATTGATCCCACAATATTTAATATGTATTCATGAATAGCCCCCACAAACATCCCATCTCTCACCTAATTATGAATAATATTGATAAACCATGGGGAATCATATAAAATATACAAAGTAAAAAAATTGTTACTTTTTATCATAAGATAAAAGGTTGACATTTTTTTGAATCACTAGCTAGTACCTCCCCTCGGATAATATATATATATATATATATATATATATATATATTTTAATATTTTACTTAAAGAGTGCACGTTTATTTTTGTTAAAGGTGAAAACAATATCTCCAGTAATCGCATGAACTATTTGTACCGTTTTACTAACATTTAGTATATATAATTGCATTTTCCAATATCATCAAAGTTATAAAATTGAGATAAGAGAAACTTTTCAAGTTGAATTTTTAAATGGGTACTCCTTAAGGAAATATTCTGAAAAAATAAAGCAGGGCATGCACAAAAAATGATACACGCGCGTAATATGAAAATCTAAATACGGAGTGTATAATAATGTTGATTGTACGATATAATCCTCATTACACTAATTCTTTTTCTTCCAATTTCATGAGCATGTATTACTATGTTAATATATTTCTCAATTTGATTCGTGCACATTTAGGGGCGGATCCATGTTTAGAGGTGTGTTAGGGGGGGGGGAGGAGGCACGAGACTCCACTGAATTTTTTTTTTTTTTACATTATAAAAATAGTGTAGTTTTGTATAGTGACCTTACTCAAACGTGTGTTTTGTTTGATCCGACATTCAGATTAAAAATAATAATCGATGTTATTATAATAAAAATAGTATGTTTTTCAAGAATATCCACATGAGGGTAGAGTTCATCAATTAAAGTGAAAATTAAATCAAAGATAAAATGATAAAGATAATTTTTAAAATAATAATAAAAAAAACTACAAATTTTTTTTCGGAACGGCCTAAACAACAAATTAGACTCATCTTAAGAAACGGATGGAGTATTGAATTCGTCGGTGGATCTTAATAAGAGTAATTATGATTAATTATTGAAAATAATAAGGTAGAAAAGAAAACAAACTTTCACCAAAAGTAATCAAATCATGGAAGTGGGGAAGAGATTTTCTCGTAAGGGGAAAATTTGACTTAAGATGATCTAGAGAGAAGGGAAGGGGAAACTATGGAAGGAAAAGGGAGGGAGGAGACAAAAGTGGGTCATGTTTGGAGTTGTGGTGAAGACTTTGGAATTGGATGAGCCAAGGCCAAGCCTTCTGATTGATGCACAAACTTACGAAAACTTTGATATGCATAGTTACTTAGAATAAATTAAATAATACTCCTCCGTTCCGGGCAATATTTTAGGATATTTTATATAAAAACTTTACTTTTTAAAAAATTATACCTATAATTTTTATAGATTTATAACTTTACCCACTACTTGAGCTATAAACATTTTAATTACTCCCTCCATTTCATGCAAACAGTCTTTTTTTTATTTTTTTAGGTCAACTTAGTTAAAGTTTGACCAATAATTTAGATAAATTTATTTGTTTTTACAAAATTATGAAAGTTGTAACCTATAGAATTGTTAACATAGTTTTTAATTAATAAAATTTTATTTCTTAAAACATAAATAAAGTACGTAAAAATTTGATTTGATTTAATCACACGTGGACTCTTTGCCTGAAATGGAGGGAGTGTGTTCAAATATTTTTATAATTATGACAAATTTTAATAATATTTATAATTATTACTCCCTCCGTTCTAGGTAAAGAGTCCACTATTCTATTATGAGATATTTCAATTAAAAAGTCCACCTTCAAAAATTATGCCTACAATCTCTAAAAACTTTTTAACTTTACTCTCCATATGTGATATAACCATCTTGACTATGCTCAAGCATTTTTGTAATTATGTCCAACTCTAATGACACTTATATATCCCTTAATTAGAATACTTTTCAAATATGAACTCTTTAGATAAAACGGAAAGAGTAAACTTTTTAAATATAAACTTTTTGAGTGAAAAAAAAAAATTATTATGTTTGTAAATTAATTAATAAAAGTTATTCTAGTTTAATTATATACATCAGGTTCGAGCTTGAAAATACAACTTTAACGCTCTTTTGATCTAACTTTATGGATTTACCGTGAACCTTCGTGTCTAAGAATGTCTTATAAAACCAAAATAACTAAATTAAACAACTAATTGCTTGCTTTAACAAGTGACCCTCTCTCTCTCTCTCTCTCTCTTCCGATATTTCATGGAGTGAGTAGTTAGTAAGATTCGGAGAGATCTCTCCAATGGACAGGAAACCTTATTTAATTTATAGATCTCAACGTCAATCACGCAAACATCCTAAACAATAATTCATCATCAACACGTAATGTGGGTCCCTCCTCCATTTAGTTCTAAAACAACACCTAAACATTTACGGCATCTCAAATTCTATCATCTAATTTTTTTAAAAATTTAAAAGATAGAAAATTTTTTTAAAATTTGTTTCAATATAATTTTTTTAAAAAATATTTTTTTAGACATGACATTATTTATAAAAAGTAAAAAAAATTACTTTTAGGTAATTAATTGACGGTAAAAAATAAAAATAAAAACTTAGAGACCTGAGAGGATATCTTTCCAATTAAATGTCACATTATCTCCACCTCAATATTAAATATTTGCATTAAAATTTTTTTAAAAATCTATCTTTTCTACGTGTCTAATATTTTTTTATTAGATAAATAATTGCATTAAAAAAACTCTTATATATGTAGTGATGTTAGAGAAATGACAAATATTAACAAAATTTATCAATTATGTGTATTACTCCTTTCTCTTCCTTCTTAAAATTGGAATTTTTTTTTTTTTTAGGTCAAACGAATTGTTTTTTAAATAAAATTTAATGTTCATTTTTTTATTTTATCAAAATCATAAAATAAATAATTCTTAATATTTTTTCAGTACCACGAATAATCACATGTTTTATGATTTAAAAAAAAATTATTTGAAAAACATCCATTTTGACTCAAAAAAGTCAAATATAACACTAACTTAGGAACCAATGGAGCATAAAAGAAGGGACTATTGATTCTAAACTAATTACTTATTCACTACAATCATCTAAAGTTAAACTTGTATAGACAAAAATGTTTCCTTCTTTAATTCATATCATAGATTACATAAATTAAAACTAGCATATATTTTGTTAGGGAGAATCTATTTTCACTATAATATTTTATTATCCACTATATTCATTAAAATTCAATTAAGTTAATCAATGTTATCACACAATTGCCCTTCAACCTCACCTTATTTAAAAATCTTGTTTTCCTTTCTAATTTTGTCCTTTCTTTGTCTTTGCAAATAAATGTACATGAAAATAAATAATTTTATATGCAAAAAATTAGAAAGTATAAATGAAACATCTAAAAGAAAAATAATACATGTCTAATTATTTTTGCCTACAAATAAAAAAATACATAAATGATAAAATAAACTAAACAAAGGAGTTACATGAGTAATATAATATTGAATTACGGAGTAAAAAACTATGAATTTAGAACGAATCATTTGAATGGAAAATAAGTTAATGAATATATGTTTAACGATTACGTAAAAATCTTTTTCAATAAAATGGTCATTGTGCGACATTTTAATTTTTTTATATTATATTCAATTCTCTTCAAGTAAATTTATTTGAAAAAATTAAATGAAAACTAATGGATAAATTTAATTTTTTAGTGTTGACAAATAGGCTTAATTTATTTGAGAAGATAAGAAATGAAAAAAATTAATTTGAACTTTTGAAGTTATAAAAGAAAATCAAAAAACAAATTAATTGAATTTAGGCAAGTACTCGCCATCAAAATGAAGGGTTATTTGATCATTAATTAATGTAGTGTATAAGTAAATTTTGTAGTGGAAATAGACTCTCCCTTTTATTATAGATATCATGAAAATAAGATCTACTGAAATCAAAATCTTAATTATGATATAGATATTGATATTTAATCTTACTTTTTGTTATAGTAATAAACTTTCATGTTTGGAAAATATTTTCTTTATTTTTTGTAGACAACACACTTTTATTTTTTATGAGCATAAATAATTAAATATGATTTTTAAGAAAATAGGAAAATAAAAAAGAAAATATATTGTTCTTATCAATATATATATATATATATATATATATCCTCAAAAGACTAAGTTAATTTTAAATAGAAATATGAAGAAAAAAATACTAGCTCCCTTTTAATTGAAAAAAAAAAGTGAAATAAAAGTAAATTATAAATTATGTTGTATTATTATAGTAAGTCACTGTTTAAGGATAGTTTTGACATAATATAAACTTAATTGAAGTAATTATTATGAGTATAGTGGTTAAGTAACTGTTCTAGTGGAAATAGTCTCTCAAATTATAAAATTATAAATTTTGTACTAAATATCATCACTTACAAACATTGCAAATTGATGTTTAATTACATGTGTAATATAACACTGCAATGCATGTAATTAATAATGTTAATTTGTTGTTGTTCTACCATTTTCATTTGGAAAAGTCTTCTAATTATGTGGTAGTAGACTATTTTAGGGGAAATATGTTCGTCTTAATTGTCTTTCTACATTTTTTTTTTTTTTAACTAGGTTTAAATCCTGGGGTAGTAGTTTCGGTCCCTCATTGCTACTACCAGAAAAATCGCAGGATGTGCCCGAATGATACAGAGTTTGAGAACATGTCAACTAATATCACATACAAGGTCCAACCTCAGAAAAAAGTAAATTGCTTCCACCAAGAATCGAACCCACGCTGCATGCCTCCAGAATCTTTTGTCCCCCTCCTTTTACCACTCGGCTATGCCCCGGGGGACTTCTCTTTCTACATCTATTACGGTTATAAAGGGATTCAACTTATAATAAACATTAAAAATGAAGCATTTTTATTAAACCCAATATGCCCTTCAAAAAACCACCCATCTAAATAATAACTATTTATAATGTATACTACTACCTAAAAAAGTAGTAACTTGAATAATTATTTACTACTCTTCCATCCCGAATAAATATTTTTACTTTCTATTTTGGCATGTCCCAACTAATGTTCCTAAAGAATTTTGAACTACATATTCTTTACCATTCTTACTAATATACCCTTAAAACTTTATTTAATATAACACATCCAAAAAAATCTAATTATTTAAAATAGTTGAACTCAATTAATATTTATGAATATTATCGTCAGAATATATTTTATAACACATTATTAATTATATTTTTTAATTCCTATATTTTATCAAATATAAATATTTATCCAGGATGGAGGGAATATTATATATTTAAAATAACTTAGCAAAGAACCTTCAAATTAGAAAAAATGAAATTACATATACATTTATGTACAATGTGTACTGATATTAGTACTAGTTGTTAGTATTAAATAGTACAAAATTGTTGTACGTATGACTTGCGCCTCTTAAATTAAGCTCAATTTATCACATCAATGTCGGAGTTTGAAGTTTTAATGCTCCACGTCTCTCCCTCGATCACAATCATCAAATGCGCAATTCTTTTGATAATTTAATACAAATAAAAGAACATACTATTTCCACAATATATAATTAGTAATAAAAACTGCACTCTTTATTTTTTCCTTTCATTTTCATCTATATGTGAATGATTCTATCATAGTAATCTAAATAAAAATAATATTAACTTGGAAAATGCAAATTTATCCAAAAAATAAATAAATGTTTTTAATAGTTGTTAGTAACACTCTATTTTTTAATTGTAGCATTCCACAATATAATGTGTGATATCTTTGCTATAAATAAAGTAGTAATGTACATATAAAATATTACAATAAAAGTGTTAAAAGGGAGTTGGAATTAAACGGATCTATTGAGGCAACACGTGGAATGATAGAAGTCCAGTACATTTTGTCAACTGCCATGTTGACTGTAAGAACAGAACTCCCATTTTCAGATAAGAAACACTCGCTCCCTCCTAAATTATTATTTTTCTTTTTTTTTTCATGTTAAAATAATTATTTTATTAAAAAAAAATTTTAATATTATTTTTATTTTTATTTTTTTTATATTTTAATTATGAATTACATATACATGAACATTAAAAAAAATTATATATTATATTAATATTAATAATTAAATTAATTATTTTTTTTAATTTATATACTAAATTAAATAAAATAATAATTAAAGAACGAAGAGAGTAATAATAATAATAAAAAAAATAATAAAAAAGGAGTGAAAATAAGGAATGAGAAATAGTAATAATAATGAAAAGAGGTTTGTGGGTAGAGTATGAAACATGCGTGTATAAAGCAAGATACGGAGGATGGATATGACGGTGACACGTGGACCAGGGTTGTGATTAAGTTCGGGGCCGACGGTGCTAGATCTAAGGTTTGAAGTTTAGATACTGTTTTAACGTACATACAATCATTTGAGAGAGACAAACTTTTCTTTTGGTTTTGGTGTTAATTAGCTCTCTTCTCTTCTCTAATCTCTTTGCATGGGTATGTTTTGACTTTTTTACCCTAGAGAGAGAAAGTGGTGGGTGGTTGTCGGCTCATGCTACTAAGGCGAGAGAGAGAGAGAGAGAGAGAGAGAGAGAGAGAGAGAGAGAGAGAGAGAGAGAGAGAGAGAGAGAGCTTGTGATTCATTAGCCAACTACCATTTCTTGAAAACTTTGAGATCTAATCAAACATTCTTCTACTCATTCCGTTTTAAAAATATAGTTTTAGTTCACTAAGTTTAATTTAATTTTGTAAAGACGTTTTTTTTTTTTTTTGTTTTCTATGGTGAAGCCAAGATTTGATTCTTAAGTGGCCGATTTAACTTTAAAAAATATTTGTATATTGCTTAAAGCCTAAGGAGCAATGGCCATCCTTGGCCGATAGTGGCTTCGCCACCAGTTGCTTTACATTATAATAATTTTATTATTTTTAGAAAATGAGACTATTTTTCTTTTGGAACAAAAAAAGTAGTATGAAAACTTTTAAGCACAACTTAATGTAAAGTAAGTAAATGTAAACATTAAAAGTTAGAACCATTTAGAAAGATGATTTGTTTTTGATTTCTAGTTTTTTTTTTTATTCATAAATTTTTAGTGATTAATAAGTAAGAGAGATAGTGAAAAAATATTGGTAAAAGAAAGTAAAAATCACTAACCCTAATATGACCTTACCTTCAATAATGAAAACTGATCAATGAAAGAAAAGTAGAGAAGAGAGTGAGGTGCTATGGATTTACTTTAGACATCGTTTGATTAATAGATAATAATAGCCCGTTTGGTGCAGCATTTTCGAAATACAGCGTTTTAAAAATATTGCGTTTTTAAAACACATTTTTTTCTTATAGATGCATTTGTTATATCACTTCATAATGCATTTTTTTTCCTAACAGTGTTTTAAAATCAGTGTTTCGGGAAAAAGTTAAAAATTCTAGCTTTTATTTATGTATTTTGGCCAAAACGCACGACCAAATGGACTCTAACTTGTACAAATGATCTTCTGAAGCCATTTTTATGTAAAAAAAAAATGCTTAATTTTCCTACTTTCGGCTAAAACGTTGAAAATTGATTTCAATATTTATACATGTCATTTCCAGTGAATCAGACAAATGAGAGAATAGTTTTTAGAAGTGGTTTGTAGAGACAGTAGTGTGATAATCTAATAGAGAAATACTGGTCCATTTTTATGGGGAAAAAAACAGAAGAAGAAGACGACTTTCTGTTAACATGCAAAGTTTATTTTAGTGGTGCATATTTTTTAAAACTATCAAATACAAGAAAATGCCGAACTTAAACTATAAAATGATTTTTTTTGTGAATGAACCTAACCGTTATAAATACTCCCCCCGTTCTAATCAAATAGTTCACTTTTAACTTTTTTTGATTTATTTAATTAAAGTTTAATCGATAATTTACATAAATTTATTTGTTCTTACAAAGTTATAAAAATTGTAGTCCACAGTATTCTTAATGTATTTCTTTGTGAATGAGATTTTATTTAAAAAAATATAATTAAATATTAAATTTTGATTTAATTTAGTCACATGTTGACTTTTAAAAATGAAAAGTTGACTCTTTGGATAAAACAGAGAAGTTGAATTTTCTATTGTCTTTACCGTCGTTGTGATCCTATCCGCCTCAGGGATTAGTCTTCAGCTTTTGAGTTTAGAAATACCTTTTAAAAAAAAAAAAACACACACACACACACACAAGTGAAAATGGGTGAATTGTCATAGTAGCATTGAGTGTATTCTAATATGTTGTACCAAAAAGGTCGTATAAGTTGAAGTACTTGAAATTTCGTTAAATCTTCTTTATAAGCAACAAATTACTCCCCACATTGAGTCAGTCCTATGTAAAATTTTCCAAGATAACTTAGCGTGGGTTATTTATTTTTAGAAAAATTATAAAATATGAGATTAATACTCACTTTTTCGTAAAATAACAATTTTATTGACAACGTAAGGTTTAGAAAATGTTTGACTTAATTAACTTAATAACCTCGAGTTATTCTCTATTAGTGTCTATCAATGTGACCAATTGCTTTTATCACTTTACCTCAAGTTATTCTCTAGTAGTGTCTACCATCTCATTTGTTTGATACGTCCACTATGAAATGATAAAACCCTATTAACGAAAATTGACATTATTGGAAAGAGGCTTTAGTTGCTTAAGTAACACTCTCTCAATTTTATCGTTTTATAATTGTGCACATGTATTAAAAAAATTTGTAAATTGACAATATACTCTTATTATATATTTTTAATTTTTGTACTAATAGTAGTTGAAAAAATATATAAATTAGAATGAGATAATTATTGAAAAATAATAAAATATTTAATAAGAAATAATAAATTATTGAAATTTGTAAGAAGATAAGAATAAATTAGGTAAAAATATACATTAAAAATTTAAAACGACAATCATTCTAAAATTATTTCTTAAAGAAAAAAGGAAAAAACATTTTGAAACAGAGTAGGTTGAGAGAGAGAGAGAGAGAGAGAGAGCTAAAACGAAAAAACATTTTGAAACAGAGAGTAGAGAGAGAGAGAGAGAGAGAGATGAGATTTAAAATGATCCTATGTAAGCAGGTTGGGGGCATGTTCTAGCAGTTTGAATCACAGAAGTGTCAGGGAACAGAGACATGGGCTTCACGGTTAGCTCCTTGGGGATCGTTCCACTATATCCGCATTCCAGAAACCAAATCCCTTAAATTACAAAAGGCTCCTTGAGCTACATATTTTTCTTAAACCATGCTTTTGTTTTGGTCATGCATCAATAGAAGCCCAAAACATACTTCAATTCTTTCACACACACACACACACACACACACAAGGAAAAGAAAGAAAAACATGAAGTCAAAACTCTGAATACTGTCCAATCCAAGTTGTCCTCGATCCAATTTTAACAAAATTCCTTTTCAATTAGTTTTTCACCATTTTAGTCATAATAACATGCATGGGGGTTGTACTATCTTCATTGTAGCTTCTATATGGCTAAAGTATGAACATTTAGGTCATTTACATGGATGGCTCATATTTATGAGCATTCATTTGCATATAAATAGTAGTCTAGTTGTTTAGAAAACTTCCCTAACATGCATTCGAGTGAAAGTAAATGCGTAAAAGTTTTACTTCATTCGTTCCTAAATTATTGTCATGTTTAATTTTTTTGGTCAAACAAGATGTTTTTGAAATGAAAATTTGACATATATTATATTATTTTTTTTAATCATAAAATACGTAACTCGTAATATTTTAAAAGTACTACAGATTGCGTATTTTATTATTTTAGAAAAAAATAAAAAATATATATATACTAAAGTCAAACATGACTATTATTTAAGAACGGAGGGTGTATTAGATATAGAAGTTAACGGTTTTCCACCTTGTTGTTAGTGAAATAATTTAAGCGATCATGAGTCTATGCATTCACATTGTTTTTTGATAGTTTGGATGTCTTATTTGATTTAATTTATTAATCAGTATTCTTACTTAATGGAATTTTAATTTAAAGTTTCAGCCTTTAAAAATGAATATATTATAAAATTTCAAATAAAAACTAACGGTTCAAAGTTTGTTTGGTTTGTTTGTTTGTCTGAAAACACATTTATTTATATCACACACTAGCGGGCGGGCGGGCGGGTGTGAGTGTGATGCCCTTATTCGATCTAGCTTCTTTGTATTATAACATACATATACTAGTATGTATAAAAGAGTAAGAAAAAACAGTGGTTGCTCAAGAACATATAGTAGAGAATAGAAACTCTCAATCATTCCATAATTCAACTAACCCTACAACACTCACATGCATCACATTCTATTACCAGGTAAATACATTAACAAAACATAAACAGCAAATAAAACACTCACTTCCTTTTCCTTGTCGAGATTAATCATTTTTCCTAAATTATTCCCCAAGTCTACTTTTGTCATTTCAACCCAACCCAACCCAACCCCCTTCCCATCATAAGTGGCGATCCAATAGACAAGTGCAATAAAGTGGGTCCCCAAGTGTTCTTGGGTCGTGTTCCCAATTTTCACTCAATTTCTTCTCCTTGGGATGTCCGCAACCATCTCTCTCTCTCTCTCTCTCTCACACCGCACTTTAAAATCTGTATAAATACCCCCCACACATGAAACAATATCTCCTTAAATCTCGACACAGCCATTTTTGCTGTCTCTCTCTCCTCTCTCCATTTACATTGCTTTCTCAAACATAAGCTGTATATATCATCTCCGTATCTATATTATATAGATATAGTGTGTGTGTGTGTGGATATATATATATGGCAGCACTTGACTATCAAGCGAAACAAAACAATAACACAACCACAAATGGACGCTTAAAGCTTTTCGGGTTCAACGTATCCGAAGATGAAGAGGTCGAATCAACTAAGACCCCATCTGGGTCATCGGATTCCGGCAGTTTCCCGTCCTCCGACGGCCGGAAATACGAGTGCCAGTACTGTTGCCGGGAATTCGCCAATTCACAAGCACTTGGGGGTCACCAAAACGCTCACAAGAAAGAAAGGCAACAGTTAAAACGTGCGCAAATTCAAGCCAGTCGAAACGCCGCCGTTTCCTACATTAGGAATCCCATAGTGTCCGCCTTTGCTCCGCCGGCGCACCTCTTGGCCCAAAGCGGTCCGATGGTGCTGCCGTCAGCGGCTGCGGCTTCTCAGTCGTGGGTTTATGTCCCACGCCCCGCGCCACCGTTCCACGTGTCGCATGGTTGTGTGTTCCCGGCATCGCCAGGTGCTAGAGGTGCAGGGACGTTATCGTATGCCGGCAGTGTAGGGGAGTCAACATTGACTAGTGCCAGGCCTGGGCTTCAACACGGTCGGACCCATCACGCTGGAGTTGATGGGCCTTCATTGAGTAGGTTTTCGAGAGGGGATGGTGGGCCCAGTTTTGATGATACGTTTGGGCTTGATTTGCATCTGAGTCTTGCACCCGCCGCGCCTTGAGCTTGTGGCTTTTAACTGTAAACTCAGCTGGGAAGCTGTTCTTTAGTTTATTCACCCCTCGATCTTGTAAATTCTCATTTATTTATTTATTTTTATTTTTATTCCAAACAAATAGTTGCACTCTATCTTCACACATAACTATTTCGTGTCATAAATTGTTAATCATAGGTATTATGTGTCTAAGTGAATGTGGAACTAAGGTTTTTATTATAGTATTTTAAAATGATAGTTTAATTTTAGATATTCTGACAGTCCTGATTATTTTATGCAAGACGACCTAATATTTATATAAATAGGATAATTGTATAAAATTTTATAAAAAGAGGATCATTGTGTAAGATTTTTTGAGAAAATGAATATAGTCAGATTTTAGGAAAATATTTAAAATGAAGAGAATAAATACTAATTTTAGAACTTTTGAAGATCAATACTTTAAATTAACTAATTTTAAAACCCTGAAGATGGTACATTTTATAATAGGATCAAAATTTTCATGAGGGATATAGTGTAGAGTTATAAAATCATTATAGTGTTAAAGTGGTACAAAGTAAATTTCATTTTTTAAATCGTTATAGTATGTTGCTACTGATACTAATTCTAGTATAGTATTACGTAAGCATGTATGCAACGTGGTGCTCCGAAATCTTAAAATATTTTATCGCACTTGGTTATTGAAACACCTACTTAAATCTAAGAGGTGGAAGTGGCATCTTTTGCAACTGTTCGCTTAGTTAATACGATTCACTTGTCTGTATGTGATCATGTTTGTAAATCTTGTGAAGAGGGCTGGAAATATGGTACAACGCCGACACTCAACGAGTATTTTCTTTTGTGAATAAATTGATCTAAGTATATGTTTTCTTGTTGACTTAACTTTTTTTACCATAGTATTAACTTAATTGCAATACGCCAAATATTAAGACAAACTATTAATTAGGATGTCAAGTCATTTTGTATACAAAATTAAGTATTAATTAGTTCATCTAACGACATTACTCGTGCTATTCCTCATTGTTGCAATTTAGTTTCATTTATTTATTTATGTTTATTATGACTTGTCTTAATAAACACAAGTTTATTTTAGGTGGTGAGGGGATGTACATGATAACAATGATTAATTCTTTTTTTTTTTTTTTTTTTAAAATTTTTTTAAATAACCCCCTAATGGTTACCAATCTAGCTAGTAGTTATTCATATTCCAATCCCTTTGAGATTTTGGGAAAGGTGTACTATGTGAAGTCATGATACTAATTGGCTTATATAATTAATTTTGAATACAAAATAATTAGATATCTACTACAGTATTATTCTTCCCCAAGACTTCTTAAGAAAGTTGCGGGCGGTCACAAAATAAAATTGTTCTGGTGAAGAAGTATTCTTGATATATATTAACAGTAGTACCAAACTAAAGTTACAAAATTAGACATTAATTGTGGGAATGGAATGTGCCTAGCTAGCTAGCTTGTAGGATGTGAAATTAGTCATGATCGAAACTATATATTGAACATGTACACGCTCCTTGAATATATATGAACATGCTTGTTCGTAAAGTATAGTTAATTAGGAATTGAATTGAAGTCCTTTTGGTTTAGACTTTAGATTTCACACCAGGCAGGCATACGTATAGTGTTCTTGGACTAGCTAGATTGTCGTGTGGAGTGATGAGATGCTGGCAAATTTGAATCTTTTTGGAAAATCTGTCATTTTGATCATGTGGTGCATTTGAAAGGGAAAAACAGGCCAGGTAAGTTTCAACGGCAAAGAAGCAAGTGAAAAGGCCGGAGGACAGTCCTATGGAACACTCTTATAGTTTTGATCCACCTTATATCACACCTCAAGAAGCCAAAGCCTTAGGATGATCGATGCT